>OZ025275.1:13489873-13937373 GCA_964019165.1 Mastigias papua
TCTGGGATTATTGCTACCAGCTAAGTGTATTTATTGACTTTCGTGTGTGTTAGTGCCTTGTTCATGGCCAATTTATTAGGTGTGTTAGCGAGTACAGCCTTACTTAAAGACTTACTCTTCGGGTCGTAAAAGTCTCTTTAACTAATTTAGTAACAGATTTTGAAACGCCGATAAGAAGCTTCTTGTCTAATATCAAGTGTTTTTTTTAAACTTTGTTTTATGAGCGAAAATTGCGGCAAATGTTAAGTTTCTTAGTGTGATGGAAATCCTTGAAAGAACACTGTACCTTTCCCTGCGTTTTGTTAACTTAAATACCTAGTATTGGATTCTGAAGTGTTACAAAATGAGCTTTGCGGAGGAGATTCAGTATAAATGCCGTGACGTTATTATGAAGTTGGAACTTTAGCGTTACCATCAAAGAATCATCTTGTTTGGAGCTCTTTTCAGGTTTGGGGACCTGGGGTACTTTGCTGCTTTGCTCCCTCTTTCGGTATCCTTATACATAAACCATGAACGTTGCATGGGATGGGCTAACTTTATGCAGTAATAATGTCGGATAGTGTATCAAAGGAGGAATGGGGAGATCGAAAGTGTCGTATTTTTGCAATAAGTGTATACGTTTGACGTACATTTAAATGTCTCATTTATTTGCAGCCCAAAGAGATCAAAAAGCTGCCAGACTAAAAACAAATCCATCCAAAACAGCGGCATTATCAAGATCTGAAACTGCAAGGAAGAGAGCATCGGTGGTATCTAGGCCTGTGCAGAAGTCCAAAGGAGCGATGCCATTATCCAAAAGCTCACAGGGTGTTAGAAAGAAAGCAGCAGCATCGCGAACCAGCGTTGATATAAAAGGTGATGTTTCGACCGCAACAGTCAAGCTAGGCAGTACTTTGCCAAGAGATGATCAACCGGTCGCCAGTGGCGGGAAACGGGGTGCATGTTCAGTCAGAGATATGAAAGCTGTTGATTCCGAAGATAAAGGCATGATTGAAAAAGATTTGAGTGAAAAGGTCGTCGTTAGCAAAGATGCTGTTGACTACTGTGTGGAAATTAGAGCTCTTAGGGAGAAAATTTCAAATTTTATGAAAAATCCGCCAAAGAACATTGTTAATGCAAGGACAGAATTCTTGCAAGCTGCTGAGAGTTCATTCTCAGATGAGTGTAATTTTCCAGAAACATTATTGGATTCAGTGCCTGATCATATCGTTTCATTTCGGAAAGCCGCCAGGTGGAAGCTTAAAGAAGGCAAGTGTCTTGGAACAAATATTTATTTTTGCCTATTAAGTAGCCTGTCCGTGAATGGCATTTGATATATCTCAATGCCAAATGCTACAATTGTATATTTACATTTACTGGTTTTCTGCTTCGATTAAAGTATATTTATGTTCCAGAAAGATGTTTGTGTCCTATTTGTCTTCTTTTCATAGTGTCACCAGCTCTGGAATCACGTTCTTCTGTCAGACCACAAGATACTTATGTTGCTAGTGTTCGGCTTCCATTAAATTGCATTTATATTCCATGTGGTGCTAACATCCCTTCTGTTGCTTGACGATTTATGCCAGAAAGATGTTTATGTCCTATTTGTCTTCTTTTGATAGCGTCACCAGCTCTGGAATCACTTTCTTCTATCAGACCGCAGGATACGTTAGTTACTAGTACAGAGGTAATAAAGCTTATCCTTAGCATGTTAGACAACCTGCGCTTAAAGTCTTTTCTTTCAGATGGTATCCAAGTATATTTCTCCTAGAAATTTTCTAGTTTTATTGCTATCCTATTGTAATTTTTAAATCAAAAACAACCACAGAGAGAAAAATTGTTTCGCCATAGTATGTTTATCATACAGATCTGTTTTCCATTTTTGATATCAACCGCAGCTATGTTGTAGTTATTATCTATTCCAGTTTCTCTGAATATATTTGTCTTCCTTCGCAGAGACCCATGACGTCACCTTCCCATGGTCCTTTGCTACCTTTTTCGTTTGTTTCTTGAAGGTCGTTAGTCTTTCCAAGGCTAATTTGAAAATATATGGCCATGTCTAGCTGGCTATTAGCGAGCTGTAATCTGTTCTAGTTTCCCTGAAAGAAAGTATTTGTTGTGTTCTTAATTAAGAATTAGGCAATCCTAGCAGTGATAAATAATGATAAACTTGACATAGGCGACAACAGATTTGCACTTCAAAGACATGTTCCTATTGATTCCACAATCATCTCGAATTAGCATAGTGGACAAATCTTGATTGGCTATTAGCGCGATCCCCAATTGGGGAATCTTCTGCCTTATTGACCAATCAGAAGGCCAGAATCTCCAATTTTACTACCCCTCGTTTAAAAAACCCGGTGTAAAATCTGTTAAAACTTATCCGAAATTTTTTTCAATAAATATTATCACAAGATATTTCTCAAAAAATCTACCGCGAACTTTTTCGAGATCGCTCCCCGTTCAAGAAATATCACGCTTTGATCACGAAGTAACGTTTACGTACCTTCCAGTCGATATTTATTGATTTGTTAATCCATACAATTCGTCTGCATGAATGAAATGTAAGTTAGATAGTATCGATCTAATGTGTATTCGTTCCCTCAAGTCTAAATAAAGTTGGTAAATGGCGACAGCAGGTGAATTTGGATTGAAAAGTCGCGGGGAAATGTCACGTGGAAAATGGCAGGAAACCTTCCATGCTTCCATTCATGCTTTACTACTGCACACGCTATTTATTCCGTAAAACATAGAAATTGTCAAAAATATCTTCAAATCACTTACATAACAGATGGTATCGTATCCTACAATCATACATCATACAAATCTTTGAGATAAATATAGTGTGTACTGTCTTAATCAGCATTGTAAAAAGACGTCCTCAACATTGCCATTTGACTTCTGCAGGCTGATATTGGGAGTCTTCGCTGGTGTAAAAAGACACTACACTCGCATTCTAGGGTCCTATGCTTATGCTAAGCAACGCAAAATGCTATTTTCTACCAGACGTTGGTAAGGAAAGTTTCGATGATTTATGTAAGCTACTTTCATTCATGCTTTACAAACTCACTGTCTGCCTCCACTACATTGGTAGGAATGGCATTTTATAAATGCTAATATTCATATATAAGTGTTAAGATCATTTTCATAATAATCAATCCCGTCCTAAAGAATTAATACTTAATTATAAAGCTCAACTCATATTTTCAATAATAGCTACAAAGGAATCCAAACCTCTGAATTAAATTCGAGGATAAAAGGGGGACTCTCCATTTCCTTTAAGTTCCCAAGAACTTATATCTGGCTTAGAAGACTGATGTTGAGAATGTCATTCAATTAAATATTGAAAACATGGAAGAAATTAACAAGTGTTCATCACGTAAATTTATAGTATGTCTGAGAAGTTGCAAAATATCTGTTGTACCTAAGTATATGCTAGCAAATATTCTAGCTTAGAAGATAAAATTGTTATCCTCTCTGCTAGAATATTTGCTTGCATATTGTATACATTGTTATTTAAAAGGATTAGCAATGCTTGAGATGACCAGTCTTATTTGTAAAATGATGGTTTAAGACAAACTGTAACTTGTTTAATGATTTTTATCATATTTACATTGAGTTGGAGTCATATTAATTTTCCTGTCTTTTGCAATTTTTTAATCATGTGATAACTAAAAACCTAAAAACCACTTCATGCTGGGTTTGAAGGAATTGTAGGATCTTATTTTGCAGAATCTTTCTTGAGCCATGTAGTAGGTCTGAGCTCTAGTAACACTTAAAAACATTATAGCCGAGTCATAATCTGCACATGTGATGCCATTGTTAGCACTAGAATCAATGGAAAACCGGTAGCAGACATGGCATCTTCATAAAGGCCATCGTAAATGGCTAACAGTTCCTTTCTAAGGTTAGTAAACACCAGTCAAGATGTCATCTCAAGGACATAACAAGCATCACACACAATTTGCTAGAGAAATAGAGCAGATGCAATAAAAGTATTTCCATTATGGTATATAAAGTAAATGGAACTGGTTTACACTTACTTGCTACTTCAATGTAGTAATGATTTCTAAAATTTTTAACTAGCGGATTTCGTCATTAAGGGGCCTGAATGTTCTACAGCCATGCCCATTTCTCAGAGATAATATACTGATAGTTTAACTTAACCAAACTAAACTGTGCAATCTGCAATTTTACAGCCTTGAAGAAAACACTTACATGTACCTACACTACCTTCAATACATGTTGAGAATCAATGCATTTAATCATGAGGGATAGCGAAAACAGGACTTATCACAAGTAATAGCACTACACAGAGGTGATCCTAGAACCACGAAAGACAACAGGTGACATGCACTGCACATCAAGATCTTCAAAAACAACACATTCTGACCTTGTAAATGACAATGGGGGGATTTTAAAATCAAGATCAATTCGAACTATATTCAAACATTAGGGATACACCATTATTTCTAACTTTGGGGATACACCACCGTTATTATAAGTATCATCTCATGAAATATAAAGAGATTCTGGAAATTCTTAACATGGTCAAATCTTGATGAATGCTCAAGATGGTAATGACATAAAATCTACTCTAGCTTAAATCACTGGACTTCCACTAATTCTTCCACACCCCCTCCACATCTCTTAACTACCAGATCAAGGTTTTTATCGAAGCGGAATTTTATGCTTATTACGAAGAGAAGCCTACGGCAAAAAAATTGCTATAAGGGAGGGGGAAATGATAAGTAGTGGAGGAGAAATCAGCGTCAAAATTTTAAATAGAGCGTCCAAATATATCTTGTAGATAATTGTAGGCTATCTAGGCATCAATAGATGGTTTTGCACTTACCTGGTAACTTAGAAAATCTTAGAGTTCTTCAAATCAGTCTTCTAAGCCAGATATAAGTTCTTGGGAACTTAAAGGAAATGGAGAGTCCCCCTTTTAT
Organism: Mastigias papua; assembly: GCA_964019165.1. Taxonomy (NCBI): domain Eukaryota; kingdom Metazoa; phylum Cnidaria; class Scyphozoa; order Rhizostomeae; family Mastigiidae; genus Mastigias; species Mastigias papua. Next base: position 13,494,805 of record OZ025275.1, read on the forward strand.
CCTCGAATTTAATTCAGAGGTTTGGATTCCTTTGTAGCTATTATTGAAAATATGAGTTGAGCTTTATAATTAAGTATTAATTCTTTAGGACGGGATTGATTATTATGAAAATGATCTTAACACTTATATATGAATATTAGCATTTATAAAATGCCATTCCTACCAATGTAGTGGAGGCAGACAGTGAGTTTGTAAAGCATGAATGAAAGTAGCTTACATAAATCATCGAAACTTTCCTTACCAACGTCTGGTAGAAAATAGCATTTTGCGTTGCTTAGCATAAGCATAGGACCCTAGAATGCGAGTGTAGTGTCTTTTTACACCAGCGAAGACTCCCAATATCAGCCTGCAGAAGTCAAATGGCAATGTTGAGGACGTCTTTTTACAATGCTGATTAAGACAGTACACACTATATTTATCTCAAAGATTTGTATGATGTATGATTGTAGGATACGATACCATCTGTTATGTAAGTGATTTGAAGATATTTTTGACAATTTCTATGTTTTACGGAATAAATAGCGTGTGCAGTAGTAAAGCATGAATGGAAGCATGGAAGGTTTCCTGCCATTTTCCACGTGACATTTCCCCGCGACTTTTCAATCCAAATTCACCTGCTGTCGCCATTTACCAACTTTATTTAGACTTGAGGGAACGAATACACATTAGATCGATACTATCTAACTTACATTTCATTCATGCAGACGAATTGTATGGATTAACAAATCAATAAATATCGACTGGAAGGTACGTAAACGTTACTTCGTGATCAAAGCGTGATATTTCTTGAACGGGGAGCGATCTCGAAAAAGTTCGCGGTAGATTTTTTGAGAAATATCTTGTGATAATATTTATTGAAAAAAATTTCGGATAAGTTTTAACAGATTTTACACCGGGTTTTTTAAACGAGGGGTAGTAAAATTGGAGATTCTGGCCTTCTGATTGGTCAATAAGGCAGAAGATTCCCCAATTGGGGATCGCGCTAATAGCCAATCAAGATTTGTCCATTATGCTTCTCGAATTAAGTTTCGTATTTATAATTGAAAATTATTGTGGAATCAATCGTAACATATCTACCACGTTTTAGTGCATTGTCGTCTATGTAGAGGTTATTCGAAATTTAAGCGCTATTGAGAAATTTTTATATATAATCATGATTTAGGAACCTTAATTAACGATTGATATTTCTTGAACAATGGTTCTTTTGTTCGTATTTTTGATTTTGTATCACATCCGCTCCCTGTTCCTGCCTAGGTGTGACATTGCCGAACATACCTTTACTAGTTGTGCCGCTTTTTCATGTTGAGTTAGCTGTAGTACACGAGTTATGTTTCTGTTCAATTCATACACGTTGGTGGTTTCTACGCTTTTCCCCGCACATTGACCAAATTTTAATAATATTTTTTGGAAGAAGTTTCAGGGATTTCCAAGTTAGAAAGTTGTGAAAAATGTACTTGCCGGCAAATGCATCATTGGTACTTTGTCGCATGACTGGCATAGGCTCCAAATCTTTGATTGGCTGAGAACTCTGATCATATTTAAATCCTCCATACCGTTTTAGCCAATTAGAAGGCACAATTCTGGCAACAAATCCCTTTCACAGCTAAATTTAGGCCCATTTTGGCGATTTTTACTACGCAACATGACTAGTTTAAATATGTTGATTGTTAGTATAAATCGCTAGTTAGAATCGTATATTTGCTCATATATATTTCAGCAGCTGCAAAGACTTTTCAATACGGTTCTTAAATTGCAAGAAATGATGATAGAACTAGAAGGTAAAGAAATTTTGTTTCAATGGAGTTTGAAGCTGCTGCACTCGGACAAGTTAACAAAAAGGTTTGATTCTCAAGAAGATTTTGCTCTATGAAATCCCAGCGTTGTGATCGCAAGGGGCATTGATTTGTATTGGACATGTATGTTGCATGAACGTTTACTAAAACAATCAAATCGCCTTTTGGGAGCATATCGTCAGCAGCGGTAGTGGGTGGAAGCGTGCATAGTGATCCCTTGGGGGACAGGTTAAGGTTGTTTACGGTGTATTTTCGAGTACGTGGGATAAAGATTGCAACTTCCATCAACAAGAACGCTAAATTTTGGGTAATATTTGTAAGTTATTCTTTGTATTTGTTTGCTAATCTTCGTCGCTTCTTCGTTGCATTTATTGCTTTCGGTAGTGGTAGCTATCTTATCTTGGTGTTATTTTATTGAAGCGAAAACCTATGCAAGTATTTCGAGTTGGCCTACACCTAGTTGTCCATGAAGGAACGTTCCTCTTCACCCTGTTCTTTATGAAACGCGCCGTTGACCGGAGAAGAGATTTTTACGAAAAAATGCACGGGTCTATTATGCTGATATTTTTCATGTTGAAAACGACGGATATTGTTGCTTGAGATTATTGTTGCTGTTGTTGTTTCAAATCTTTTTCCTGTTGGTTGCTACTGTTTCATTCTCTGTTGTTCACAGAATCTCTAGGCAACGATTCTTTGTTGACACATGACTTTTTCAGTTGGCTCCAAAGACTCATTTTCTCGTGGTTATTCCTTTCATTTTGGTCACAGTTATGAGTGACTTTAGTTTTATTTTTGAGCGAACGCGTAGTAACTTGTGATTATAACTTTTTCAATTTCATTATCGATATGCTATCATCATATTAGCTTCATTCCCTTGGTTTCAGCGAAAAGATAAATGCTTACCGTAAATTGTATGGACTGCTAGTAAACAATGGCAAGAGCCTCCCAGCAATGATTGAAGACTCGGAAACGTTGGATTGCGATGAGCCACAACTTTAACAGTTTCCAATGCCTGGGGGTTCCAATCGTTGGAAAGAGCATTCTGGTATGCTCTCAAAAAGAGGTTTGGCATATGGTTTTTATCTTGAGTTTTTGACACTGCTCTTAGCAAATTCCTAGCTAGCTGCATCTATATTGTGTATCTCATGTAGATCATCAGTCTCTGTTGATCATCCTCTTCAGCTTCCCCTTCTTTCTGCAAGTTTTTCATCACCTCCATCCTTGCACAGTTTCGATTCCTAACATGACTTCTTCATACGCTACGCCTTGGATGGCTATTGGTTTGGTACGACTTACCACACGATTTTCAATCAGATTCATCTGTGCTTAGTATCGCCTTTACTTGACTGGTCTTTTTTATATTTTTGTGGTGCATATGTTTTTTTTTATATTTTTTATATTTTATATATTTTTTATATTTTTTGTGATGACAGTTGACACTAAGCAGCTTGGATATGGTACTCTTTTCCGCTAGGTATTTGCATAGTGCGCGCTATATCACGTTTTGACTTTATTGTTATTCATTTCACCGTCAATTTCAGATACACGAAACCCGTGTCATTGAGTTTGTCCTGTAGGTATGAAGGGTAGATCGCATCGCCAAGGGAAGGCATTTTTAACTGAAGAACTTTTAGTGCCTTTATTATAAATACAAAATAATATCTAATTTTTAAAAACAGAAATTCTCTTATAACTTTGATAACATGCAGTTTGAATACACTAAAACTGAATCAGTCAGATTGATTTGTCCTTTAAAATGGTTTAAGACTATAATGAGATTCGCAATTGCGTTGTGTTTCCAACTGTGCAACGCAAATAATCTCATATCCACCTGTATTTCCGAAAGTGTCTGTCACTTTTCTTCTTTACCTTTTGCCTCGCTTTCTTTTTCATCTGTATCGTCTTCTTCCACTGGATGCTTCTTCCAAAAATCTTCAACTCTCAATAGTATATCATATTCTTGCTGTAAGCAAAAGTTTGTATAATAATATAATGATAATGAAACAGATCTCTAAATCGGAATCTTTACATTTCAGCAAAAGATGCTCTGTCTTTTAACGTAGGGAAAAGAAAGAAAACATCTAGAAAAAACCTATAAGATAGTTATTTGATGAATCCTAGCAGTAATTACAATGGTTATTTACAACTTGCACAGAGTCATATACTACGGATATTGGTAACTTTTTCCATAAAATCAAAACCCAACTACCTCAAGTTGAATAGTTTTCGTGTTGAGTTATTTTCTTGGACGAATTTTTGGACCATTCGCGGCGATTTAATGTGCAATTTAACCAGGTTTGTCATATTTCGCATGGATTTATTTCGCGGAAAGACAAAAGCATGCATATTTGCTTGAGAGCTATTCCTTAATGTCTAAAGCATTTCCATTGTCAACTCCCCATTCATGTTTTGATTGTGCGTGCGGATTCACTTCCGCGGATGATCAATTTAACTAAATCAGACAGGTATTTTAACCAGAGAGATACCATTTTAGCGTGGCACCTGGATGACTCATTACCTCACTGCAGCTTAAGCGCCAAATACGAAACACTGTTGTACTTCGTGGAAAATTACCCATGAGTTAACATCGTCTTGCTTCAAGGCAAAAATCGAAAACTATGAATGAAATCGAAAGAGATGCTAAGAAATGAAAGGATGAGTTTGTGATGATTATAGTGGAATCAACTTTACCTCTCGCATTTCTTTTTGATATTGCCTCAGTTCTTGCACCTCACTGTCTTTTCGCACCTTTGCAAGAGAACAGAGTTATATCAAGGTCGACAAGCAGCAAATTTTCTCGAGGGGGGTGGGGGGAGGGGGGATGACTATGTAAAATTCAAAGTACCTTTATATGTTACTGCAGTTTTTAGGATTCATGCGAAAGTGTTGGATAAATTTACAAGTGCATAATTTCTCTTCACTTTTAGCCATATTGAGAAATAAAAAGTGTTCGTGAAACATCAGAGAATTGGAAAAGCTCGTTACTACGGTACTTTGTTGTTGGCTTGGCCACATTTTGTAGTCTTTGAAAATGAGTGCTTGGTCTTGGATATTTTAAAAGTTTGATCATCTTTTAATAATTCTGAGACTATGAGGTCTCTTCTATTTTGTTTGAGCATGATTCCTTAAGTTAACCTTTTGTAACACTGCATAGTATCGCAAGGGGAATGTTTCCCACTATTTATCGTAACGTCAAACAACAGAAGATAATACTTGGGATTTTGGAATGTCACAGGGCGTAGTCGCCAAAAAACGGATGTGACTTGCAGGGTGTGAACAAGGCTTATTGTACCATTGTGTGGCCTTGGAAATTCTCCTTAAAATAGGCACTTCATTCGTTCATTCAAGGTGGTCCTTGTTGGAAAAATTTAGTGAATTATCATATCTCCTTCGCAGTGGTTGAAGACTAGTATAAATTCTATTAGCTGTCCTAAGTCAAGAAATTTCTTGACATCATTTTTTTACCTACCTATCAGCCTGATTTTAAAGCAAGAAATTCTTCCAATATATTTAAGTAAACAACAAAAGATTCTTCGTAAGTGGGTAAGGTTCTCTTAATACTATCACAAGTTTTTCTGTAAGGACGTAGGAGTAGATAAATTATGAACATATATCACTACCAAACAAGATGCATATTGACAGCTGGTGTTGGATAGACTAATGATAATTCTGCTTAGTAAAGAAAAATGTCACTCATACCACATAACCTCTCCAGAATGATTGAATCATGATTGCAGCTTCTTCATCAGTGAGTAGAAGTGACAATGGCAATTGTGGCCTGGGCCTGCAGTAGTATTTAGAAATGTTGATCAGGCCTAGTGTGGCTCTGTGCAAATATTATTTTGATAAGAGCTGGGGATATGTTTAGTTTAAGGTTTTCAAGGATGGCCTTCTGTGCTGAATACAATTACATTTCATTATTGTGTTATTAAATAGTTATTTATTTACCATAGTTATTTAGTCCTTGTATACTAATATAGTTGTGAAATGTCAAAAACATATTTGAAATTAATTTGTCGCAATTGTTGACAAACTGCCATTTCAAAAAGGAGAAGGAGTTACCACCTAAAGATAAGTGTTTGTCACAAAAATATCTTTTCATTGAACCAAGTTTTCTCTCTACCCTCTCCCCTCACCTCCTTCCTCTCTACCTTCCCTTTACCCTATATTCATCTTTATGCCTCTCATCAATGCACTCTTCTATCTATTTTATTTGATTAATTTAAATCTAGTTTACTTTCTAATGTGCTTTTCCAATTTGCTGCTAGTACACTCAAGCATATAACAAGATTTCACCAAGATATTCTATTCATAGTTTGTACTATGCACTCTACATATAATCTCCAATATTCATCTCTGCATTGGCAGTTTCCAAATACACTAGTGTAATATTCATTCACTGACATTTTTAGTCGCCATTTACTAATTACTATAGCATTTGGAACCAAAGTCTCATCAAGTGTCTAATTTATGATTCACATCTATCAACAGCAAGCCTTTTTCATTTTTTAAGAGAACAATGGTTCTTACTTCTCTGTATTGATTCTTTGGACAAATGGTATATCCCACAAATCTAATTTCTCTCTCTTTGTACATCTCGGATTATGGCTGAAAAAGGGATAATAGGTGTTGATGCAAATATAGACTTTGCCAATAGAGAACTCATAATCATGCAACAGTATGGAGCATTTCATTATGACCTTGGAATAAGAAAATAAGCAATATCATTTCCTTCTGAAGCAAACTTTGTTCATAGGACAGTCTTTTGGCTAGTTGGATTATTATATGTCTTTGCATTAAGAAGGTCTGTGTTAAGAAATTGTGGAATTGGCAAGGAAGGTAGAGGCCAGCCAAACCACTCTGATTTGGATACCATTCTTATTGTTTGTCTGTAAAGCCACTTTCTTGACATGGTTAATAAAAAACCTTCCTTGAAATTCAAATGTCTTAATTAGGGCCACCTGAAAATAAATGCCACAGGCAGAGTTTCTATGCAGAAAGCATGATACACATGTGACCATCAGAACATAGTGAGAATTCATGAGGATATTCTTAGTTGCTATCAAAACCAATCAAATAAAACTGCTTCTTAGAAATTAATATCTGTGTTAATGCCCCCCAGCCAACCCCCCTGCACATATGTGGTGCCGGTGTTTTTGTCTTTACATGGGTGCAATTGTTTAAATTAACCATTCATAGTTTAAAATTGCAAGTGTCAGTCATAATGGGAGTTTGCTTACAAACAAGTCCTTTCCCACTGTGACAGGCACATAACCCAACACATTTCTGTTATTGTTCTCTTTAAATGTTTTGAGATACAAAAGCTAATCTTACTTGTAAAGGTACTCTGTGAGATAATCACAAGCATTGAACTTTGTTCTTTTCCACTTGAGAAGGAAGAAAGTTTTGTTTAGGTATATAAATTCAGTTAAAATTTGCAATATACTACAAACCAATACACTACAAGACTATAGTGAAGGAACCATGAAAGTACATTTCAACCCCTCAACTATTACTCTTAAGTCCCAAACAGATGGGGATGGAATAGTAGGGGGGTGGAAATTTCCTAGAAATCTAACAAAGGGGGGTTGAAATAACCAGGGTGGGTGGGAAATTCCTCCAATTATAATAGCTATGGATGAGCTTCATGACTCATTTCAAATGTAAACAAATTGAAAAGCATGGTTTCTCATGTTACTTAATAGTTGATCGAGTTACAGACACAGAAATAATAAATTGGGGTCTGGAATAAGGATGTCCTTGGTGCATCGTTTTCAGAAAATTAATAGGCAGGGGGCATTTATTTGGGACTCAAGAATACAGATAGTAATGCCATAGTGCTACACAAGCAATAAAAAATGCACAAGCAAAAACATCACAGTGACCACTTCAAAAAGTGAACCCTGAGGACAACTTTGAATGAGCCAAATGATCCAGAGCACTAGTTGATAATATTTGCCTTGAAATGTGTATGCTTGCTAAGCAAATCTAGACCTATGAGTTCATCTTTGAGGGAATTAGTGTCATTTTCATCAGGTGGTGAGTAGCTTTATGACTGCTTGTAGTCCAGATTACTCATGAGAAAGTTACTTGTAGTCAGTGTGACAAAGGATAGTTGCAAAGATGACAGTATCAAAAATGAACAATACTTCTAGAATTCAAAAGAAAATCAATAATTGGTCTGGAAAAATGCACCTACAGGATTTGCTGTTAACTTGTCATTATGATTTATGTTATTCTGTACATAGTTATTAGACTTTTTTCTTTTTGTATTTTAAATGGTTGGTTTTAGTTAGTATTTAGTTACTGTTTTAACAACAAACTTTAAATATGGATATATGAAATAACAAATATGAAATGAAAAGGATAGCTGCAAAGGTTTATAGGAATTTATAACAGATGCTCAAGATATGCATAAATCTGATTTTGTTTCATCTCACCAAGAATACATAGTAACAGCAGATAATTTGAATTACCCACGAAAAAGAAAGTCCTGAGGGATACCAGTTTTTATGTTTCATTATTTAACATCTCCCTAGAACTCTTATAGCTCAATGAATAATAGTGTCCTGGAGTAATTACTTCTAGCAAACAGTATATCACTATATAGCGATTGACGAAACACTAGTTGATAATATTTACCTTCAAAACGTCATTGTCCTTGGCAGCCTTTAGCATTTCTTCAAGCGCTGGCAGAAGTGTTGGGAATAATTCCGTCTCCAAGTACTCCTTTGCTGAATCTAAAATTGAATACAGCAATAAGTTGTGAACTGTAATAAATAGAAATAGTAAATTGTTTTAAAAGTCATAAGAACTGCAATTCAGCTATATTTCTTTCTAATAAGTTAGCTTTTGAATAAAGTAGATCCGCCAGTACACGAGTTTATAACTGTCAAAAGTAGGGGTAACCACAGGATCAGTTTTCAAATTTATAAAGTGGAGGTCCCATACTGGACACTTTGACGCGCGCCTACGATACCTTGCGCGCAACGGACAAGCTGTCCAATTTGGAGAACACCTAAAACCCAAAAGTGCATGCACTTGGGGTTGGGTACATAGTGTACACAGAATATGAAATGTAAACCATTGGTCACAGTCGATTCCAGACGTTTTACGCGTGCACGAGAGCGCAACTATTCTTGGATGCACACTATCTTGTTTCATTTCGCCCGACCTTTGAGGCCGACCGTGGATTGTAAATCGTTAACTATCTGATGTCACTTTATTTATTGCAGAGTTAGGCTAATGACAACATACTCTGTGTAACATTCTTTATATACATCGGCTGCTCCCGACCTTCGATTTTCTTAGATTCCTTTAGCAATTCGAGTTGAAATCCGTAACAGGCAGGATGAGATATCCGTACGTCGAAAGTCTCTACTTGAGATGCATTCACAGCATCATTTGGCAAAACATTGTGACCATAAAATACCGGAGTTGTTCCGCCCGAATTGAACATTGCAATTATCATAAATGGCCTATATTTCTAACGCTAAACCATTTGCTCGATTATCACATCTCGCAAGTGACTTGCTGCAAATTGATCGCCATTTTGTTGTAGACTCTTTTTGAATATAAATAAATAAGTTGTTGCCATAGATATGCTCCTCCCTAGTAGGTATCCTTGACTTCGTTGCCTAACTCCATGGCATGAAAAACTTTTTACACTGGATACTTTTTACACTTCTTGTTTTTTCCAAAGTTTTTGCAGATCTCGACAGCACTAGACATCAGGTATCCAGTGATGTTTAAAAGCTTATGATAGCTTATTCCGTTAATATGAAAGAACACTACTTCTAACCTCTGTTCGTTAGTTATCTCTTTCATTTTGATCGTTATCTTGACAAAAACCCTGTATAGCGTTTGCTTACGTATTCATGAAGTCAAAAATATTTACTAGTAAGTAGGTCGAAAGGCTGAAGATGCTTCAAGTAAACTTTAGGGATAGTTGATATGGGAGTTTTCATGAACAATGCTTCTGAAATTTGCATACAAAACTTTTCTCATAGAGACTCCGTAACCAAATTCGAAGGTGTCCGAATACTTTCGTGGTTGGAGTGTATATACTCATTTGCATGCAGGGTCCATATCTATGACTTTAATTTGCAGATGGTTGTGGATGGTTAAATAAATGGGGCGGCTCCAACATTTCACATGTTTTCTTTATAGTTCTAGTAATATAGATCTGTTCGTGACAGGGTACTCCACGTATTACCTTGTTACCATATGTTCGCGTAATTTTCTGGGGGTTTTTTTGCTTTAGCCATCAAACGTTATTATTGTAGGCCATACACGCTCCATATAAAATTTTTACGAGCAAAAACCGTACCAGCAAAAACTGTACCATCATTCATCCAAATTCTACTGAAATTAATGTGGTTTACTTCAAGAGTCTCTCGATTATTTGCATTGATCAAAGCATTCCAAATTTAGAAGTCCCTTGCGAGTTTTGTCGTTGGTAGTACAAGTTCCATTAATTTTTGAACCTTCTACGTGTAGGTTCCTTATAAAGCAGTTCCTTATAATAATAACGTGTATCCTTCCGTGTATTAATTGTTAGTTTCTCTCTCCATAGTTACCATCAATGTTGCTTTTGGTATGATTTACTCTGTATTTTGCAGTAGTTGCGCATTTGGTGTCGTCAGCTTACTGACCATTTTTTCCAACTACCTGTTATTTCTGGTTTCAATATGTAATGGTTTTCCCTGATTATTAAGTAATCCATTTACTTTTTATTGAAAGAAAACGGAATGGGCTTTCATTCCCAAATAGCTTGTAGCACGCTGCGTTTAATATTGTCAGGTACTTGACTTGTGTTTTGTGCTTGTGAAGTTCTAATCCTTCTCATGAGGACCGATGCAATCTGATGGACTTCTTTGTGTCACTTGGAATTAGTTGTTGGATTTGCTTTCTCTCTTTTCCATTGTTATTTTGTGTGCAAAATGAAACTTATTAATTCTGACTGCGCTCGAAGTTATTCATGATTTTAGCATTTCACATTTGAAATCTGCTGGGATCCTGTACAAATTCCTCTCAACGAAACACTCTCTCTCTAAAGTTGAGTGCGGTGGCTCCGTCAACCACCGTGCAGTGGGGAAGAAGTATTTGTAAATGGGCGGCTGAAGAGAAGCCGCGTGGGAGATACTTGGGAAGTGTCCCTTGCACTATATGGCTACGCCTATCCTAGATAGAAACTGGTAGATGATACCATTGATACGTTTGATTGATTTCAGTTACAAGTACAATTCACTTCAATTACAATTTAGACGCATTTAGCTTACCACATTTTCGAAGAATTCCACGTGGTACATTGTTAGCATATGTTCACGTAATTTACTGGTGTGTTATCTGACATGATCATCAACCTATCGTATAGGAGTCCATACCCGTTCGCGATAACTGATATATATTTCTCAGTTCATCTGATATGGGTCTTAGTTACCCGTTGACATTTTTACCACAATTCATCATTAAAATAGAAATTTACTTCAATATGCAATCATGCATGAGGTTCCGTGGCATTCCGATTTACTTTAAAGACATTAAGTACCCATGTAATAAGTACTTGGTTCAAACTAGGTTCTGTACTGAACGTGAATGTACAATGTTGCTGATTTTTTATGTGGCACTGTTGCTGTGTGCTTCAGTACACTGTGATGATGTACCAACTGATGCAGAGGTTGATGCCGCTTTTCAGAAGGTAGAAGAGGCCTTGAATGACCGCAAAGAAATCAAATCCATGATCAAAGATGTGAAGGCTTCTATGACTAAAACACCAGATTACAAGAAAAGTGCCCTTGGAATAGCAAAAGCAGTATCTTCAGCAGTACCAAAGTTGATGAGCAACGATGGATACACGATTGCCGAAGGCGCATTAACGTTAGTGGCTGGGATCGCGGAGAACATTCCAGGTGGCACGATTATTGCTTCTGTTGCAACTTTAATTGCAAGTATCATTGGGATCATAAACACTGACAAGGTTGGTACATGGCAGATTTAATTGTTGGCAATAGTGAATCTATGCTATCAGTCTATTGTGGTTTACATCTTGGATATATCGTAGGATACACTATTTTTAGCTGCTAAGGCCCTCTTCATGGGAACCTTACTTATTTATGTATACTTAGTAAATGTTTATTACATTCTCCAGACCGACAAAATAAGAGATACGATGACAAAAGTTCTACAGGAAGCCAGGGACGAGGACCTGATCGATAAAGTTGACAGTTTTAAAACGAAAATCAACGATTTGCTTTCATTTATGGAGCCAATTGTTAACAAAAAACTCAATGACAACAGCCTTTCATTCATCGCTACAAAGACAGAGCATGCATCAGCTGTTGGGGTATTGCCTCTGATTAAGAAGAGAATTCGTAAGTATAGAACGTCTAAAGATCCAGCAGAAGCCAGGCGTGCGTTTGACTTCTCGGTAATGTACGCTCAGCTAGTTACCTTGCAGGATCTTGCCCTCACCCAAGTAATCCTTGTACTTCAGAAAGACATGAAAGATGTAGCTATGGGTTTTACTAATAGTAGAAATGGAATTATTGAAAGAAGCCGTAATGTGTTGTCCTTTTGGAACCATCCGAAGCCCGAACACGCTGGATCTCTTGTCCACTACTACCCGTTAGGTTCTTCAGAACGTGGTAAATTTCTTCGGGAGTTTCTGAAACGAGTCAAAGTGCCAGAGGCAGAAGAATGGAATCAAGCAAGCTACCTTCTCATTTCCGTTAAGTGGCCTTCGTGGCATATTTATTATTATGGGGCATACTTATCGTTCTCTAGTTCCTCAGCTTCCAGTTTTGATAAGATAAATTTCGAGAAGCGCGAAGATGGATACTTCGTATTGAAGACAGGGAATGGGAAATACGCATTCGTAGAAGACCCGGGATCTCCATGGTATATTGTCGGGAGGAGACACCACCCTGGTAACAATAGAAATCATCATTTTATTGTGATAAACTACCCGGGTACTGATATCATAACCATTTCGTGTAGAAATTGGCCGCATAAGTTCTTTGGTGGAGAAACCGATAAATATTCCGTTATCCTCAAGGATGGGAACATAGGGTCAGATATTCAATACTACACCCATACTTGCCTCAGACAGAAGCCTGGGCATGGTGACTACGAATGTCCGAAGTTTATCATCAAAGAAGGTTAAGAACAGTAGTTGTTTCATTTTATGTTGATGACTAAGTGAAAGATGAATTAGTGTATGACAATGATGTATGAATGCTTGATAATCAACGAATATAAAAGTGAGATAGTTAACTTCTCTTTTTGAATGTTATCTTCATTTGTTGTATTGATCACTGTTGATCAGTGAGCATCGCTTTGGAATGCTCCTTCGGGTTGTCGTGTCGTAAGGCTAAGTTCTATTTAGTGCCACGTTTCCCAATCTGGTGGGACCCCTCTAAAGGAGGAACTTTAATGTTTAGGGAATGTCAAAGCTGCCACATCGATTTCAAAATGGTGCATTTTACGTAGGCTTTGATCAACATGGCCTATTTAACCGAACTGCTCTTGTGCTTTTTGTGAATATGTGGATCCTGTACATCAGATGTACGACAAAATAAGTGATACACCGGCTCTATTTTTTGGATTGTACAGTAACATCTAATGATGCTAGCCAGTGCCATCGATCAAAAAGTAATTTCAACTTACTCTTGTGAGTGGAAATCTCTTTCACCACATTTGATAGAAGGGAGACAGCACGAAATAGTTAGGAAACAGCAATTAGTGCAATGTTTCGCGGATCCTAATAACTGAAAATGAAAAAGAGGCAGCTCTTTTGATTCAGTCATTCATACCAAACTGTGAGCTTAGGACTGATGATATTCAAAAAATGCTTATAAGAGTTAAAAGTATAATCTTTCATTTTGCTTTCTTCTCTTTTTTCTTTTTCAATTCCTTGGACAATAGAAGGCATTTAATTGATTATTCAACTGAATTGTTTCAAAAAAATATGTGTAATTCAAAAAACTTAAAAATATACTTTGAAATGGGCTCTGGAAAGTGTCAGAAAATGAAGGGTCGTCTAGGAGAGTCGAACTCGCACCCCTCGAATTGTAGCTAGTTACCTTCACAGCTAGTTACCAGTTCCCTCATTAATGCTAGCCAGTTAGTTCTATCCTTCCACAGTTATTTATATATGAGGCCACAAATATATGATAATCGTAATTTAATTAAAGGGCGATCTCTGCTAGATGATTTTTGTGACCATCGTTCTAAAAATCGTCTAACGGCTTCTCGGCGACACATGCATAGTTGGGACCAGAATGGTTATTCAGATCGTCAATGAGGTCATCAAGCGCGCTACGAAAAATTGAACTGGTTTCTGCTTTTTGCCCAGCGCTTGATAATCTCACTGACGATTCTGGTCCCCAATGTGCATGTGTCATCGCGAAGCTGTAAGACCATAGTCACAAAAATCGTCCAGTGGAGATCGGCCTGAACTGATATCATAGCATCATAGCTTCACTATTGCTCGAAAAAGCGACAGCATTCTTTTAGCACACTGAACGCTCTTTTTCGCCCGATGCTCGTCAGGGTATAAGACGTCGGATAGCGACCGAAATGTGAACAGAAGTATATAGCGAGATGCGGAAAGATTCACATGGGAAGATGAGTACTTCGGCCGATTGGCCGTATGGTTGGCCATTGGGCACTTTTCACAGTTGTTCATTTCATTTTGTATATTTAGCGATAGGCGAGTGGCCAAGTGATTAGAGCGCTTGACTACTAGACGGGACATCGATGGTTCGAGCCGAACCCTCGGATCGTAGTTAGGATGCTCACTCACTGTCCACCCTGCAGCAAATGGGTACCTTGTGGCAACGCTGTGGAAGTTAAAGGCGGCGAAGAAAGGAACTGGCCACCCTACCTCAGTGTGTCGACGGCTGAGGATAAGTGTCTCTCTAACGGGCACCCCCCCCCAACGTATGAAGTCGTACAAGGGACTCTCCTTTACCTTTTTATATTTAAGAAGGGTAAGCCTTCAGCTAATGCTGTTTTCAAGGAGTCCTCCATTTACGCTTAAATACGATACATCTATACGTCTAATCGGACACAGTTTTCATTTTGTCCAGTGAATCTATCCGCACCTGGTTATATACTTCGGTTCACCTCTTGGCTGCTTTACGACGTTTCATACTCTGATGAGTGTCGGACGAAAAGTAGCTTTGAATATGCTTAAAGAATGTTACCACTTAAACCTTTCCCCTAAAGATCCTTTTCTTCTAAATAGTAATTAAAAATCTACTAGGCAACCTGGCCTAGGTAATTCTGAAAACAATCAATCGTCATATGTCCTGTCAACTAATCATCAGTCATCAAGAGAATCATCGCAAATTAGAGAATCATCATTGCAAATTAGAGAATCATCAAGCGTATATGCTATAATACTAGATTTCGTCAGTGCCTTTGCTTAATCCCTATGCCTATCTCAGAGTCGAGGAAAAGTCACGGCTCTACGGCTCTAAGCCGGAGGAAGATTTCGCTCTCTATGTTGTATCTGAGGAAGGTTTAGTAATTTGCATCAACAATCCATCTTCAGCCAAGTTTTCAGTTAATGTGACATCGGCAGTGAAACGCTTAGTCCTTCTACAGTTCAAGTTGTCGAGACATACACAATGCAGAGTTTAAAAACTTTGGCTACTTTTGATTGTCATAGAAGAGGAAGGGTTATGATGAAGAGTTGACAGCCAGAGGAAAGTTGGACATTTTTCTGGACTCTGGCCTATCTTACTATCTACTTCGATCACCTTTTATTATTCAAACTAACATAGCGAGATATCATAGACTAGGAGCCATTATGATATGGGAATGATTTCAAATGTATCGCTGATAATAGAATGGTAACAAACCTGAGAAATTTCAGGTCATGTTCCTGAGGTTAAGGTACCATCAAAAGTTTCGTCTGTGAGTCAATAATCAAATACACGTTTTTATAACAAGTTAGTAACTTTGCAACATGCTAGGCATTCTTCTTCATTCTCCATTTCTTCAAGCTCTTTTACACTTTCCTGGTCAATTATCTCTTAGTGTTACACCTTTGCTTTGTTTTTGACATTCTAGAACTCTGAAGTAAAGTAAACACAAGTTTAGTGCTTCTTCCCGACTTAGCGGCTATGTTGATGATTCCCAGGCCAACCTTTTGTGTAACACAACTACATTCTACAACTTTGACTATTGTCCTTTAAATCCGGACGATATGTTCAAGAGCTGCAAACAGTGGTATCAATAAGGGGGTCATGCACATATTACATCACACTAATTTTGACAGCATTGGACTTTGGGGTTGTTTTTAGTGTGCAGTGCTGCACAGAATGTGCAACCGTAAGAACTTTATGTGCAGCTCTGGAAAGAGATCTGTGCAGATTACATCATAAATCTATCTAGAAAGATTTCCTTACAAGTGAGGTGTTATGCATACACGTTTATTTCCCATAAACACAGTGGCGAAACGTGCATGAATTCAGTGCCTGCTCGGCTGGTGTATTTTGTTTTTGCCAATGAGAATCAAGGGTTATTCCTCGATATAGTGGCCGGATGAGTAATGCGCAGCTCTTGATTTTACTTCTAAAAGAAGCTCTTTTCAATTTAGCAAATATATATGTACTCTATTTCAGAATGCTCGAGTTATACAAATGTGTGACCTCTGGGAACCCTTCCTTTCTGTGGGAGTTATTCAATAGGAAAATTCTTCCATATACATTAAGAATAAAAAATCTCCTCCAACTTCCAAACACGAGGACCAAACAGTATGGGAACGAGTCTCTTACATTTAGGGGAAGCATACTTTGGAATCAACTTCCAGATCAATATAAAGCTGCAAAAACTGACAATGAATTCAAAATGAAAATCAAAAGTTGGAAGGGATTTAAATGCAGTTGCCGCATCTGTATATAATTATTTAGTTATCTTTTAAGACTGTTCATTTTAGTTATTTTTAGAAAATATTGTAAAAGTAGTGTAGAGTTGGCATTTATTAGCTTTAGCTATTTCTTCAGCCAACTGTAAATAAATTGTATTATTCAGAATTTGGATGTAATTCGAAGTACAAGGTAGAATAGCGTTTAATGTGAAATTAAATACTGACACGGAAGCATTTGTGATTGATGATTGCATCGTTGTTGGAAACTCAAAGCTATTAGGTGCACGGGTGAATGAACCTTTCGACGTTTTTCGAGTGATGCTAATAAGAACGAATGGACAGTGACCGAAATTTAATAAAAGAAGGAAGAAGGAAGAAGGAAGAAATTGCCAATTCGTAAGGAAATTGGGATAAATCGTCACTTTTGAAAGGAAAGAATAGATTTAAACACATGTTCCATCCTATGTTCCACCCGATGCCACAATGCGTATAACTACTCATTGGCGTGAAAGTGTTCATGAATTTAAAATTCTTATCAGTACTAGAAAATTGTTTAATCTTGTTTAAGATTACTTGAACAGAGGAGCCAGTCATCACAGTTACCGAAAGAAATCTACTGGTGACCGTTTCGACATTATAGCTCACTGATTATTTCGAAGCTTGCTAATCTGTTTTTGCTTTAACCAACAGCTCTTGCTTGAGAGCCAATGAGGGGCCCTCATCTTGTTTTGCTAATTACAGGAAATTGTTGACTTTTACCCACCTGCAGGAATCCTTGCAAATTTCGTGATTACAAAAGAAATTTACTAGAATATGCACCCATGCATGGGCACTTGTGACATCCCGACATGCTTTTAAGATATTAAGTGACAACAGAGTGTTTAGTTGCTTCTGACTTGATTGTGAGCTGAACGTCAATATACAATGCTGATTATTTTTTATTTGCTACTGTTCCTGTGTGCTACAACACACTGTGATGATATACCAACTGATGAAGAAATCGAAGTAGCCTTTCGGAAGGTAGAAGAGGCCCTAAATGATCTCCAAGAAGTTAAGTCTTTAGTCAAGGAAGTAAAAGATTCTCTGGCCACGACTCCAGACTACAAGAGCAGTGCCCTTGAAATAGCGAAAGCATTTTATACATCTGTACCAATGTTAAAAAGTGACAATGGATACACTGTTGCCGAGGGTGCATTACTCTTAGCTGCTGGAATCGCTGAGAACATTCCAGGTGGCACGATTATTGCTTCTGTTGCGACTTTGATTGCCAGTGTAATTGGGATCATAAACACAGACAAGGTTGGTATCGCCGGATCATCACATATATCATTAATACTGTGCACCAGCGTATTTGTAGTAGGTAAAAGATTTTCTGGCCAAGGCGGTAGGGAACTCCTCGTTTTAGATGCTATTTAATATTTATTCGTATCTCGGACATTTTGCAGAACAAACAAAATATTCTTCATTTATCTATTAAGGCCCTGTTCATGAAAATGTAACTTCAGCGCTGCACTAAGTGTAAAAGCATTTTATTCCTTACTGAAAGTGCCTTCATCCTACACTTATTATTATAACTAAAATGGACGTAATGGCCGATAGGCGAACGAGAGTATATATACTCTTGTTAGCCTATCGGCGATTATGTCCGTTGGTAGATACCCTAATAACTGTGGGGTGAAGACACTTTCATAATCATATGCGAATCCTAAGCCATATGACTGGAGTAGCAGCACATCTGATTGGCTATTTGATTAAACGTATACATGTTTATTTCAGACTGACAAAATCAAAGACACAATGACAAAAGTTCTACAAGAAGCAAGAGATCAGGATCTATCTGAAGAAGTTGATAGCTTCATGACAAAAACTCACGACTTAATGTCATCTCTAAAGCCACTTATTAACATTGAAATCAAAGGCGACACATTTACATTTATCAACGGCAAGACAAACCACGCATTGGCTGTTGGCGTGTTCACTAAACTTAAAAACAGAATCAAAGAACGCAGAAAATCTAAAGACCCAGCAGAGGCGAAACGTGCGTTTGACTTCTCTGTAATGTACGCTCAGCTAGTTACTTTGCAAGAACTCGCCCTTACCCAAGTAGTCGTTTTAGTTAAGAGGGACAATGAGAAATTATCTATGCCCTTTGCTAACACTAAGAATGGAATAATTGAGAGAAGCCGTAGGGCTTTGTCCTTCTGGAACGATCCTAAGCCCGAGCACGCTGGCGCTCTTGTCCACTACTACCCGTTAGGCTCCTCCGAAGGTGGCAAGTTACTTAGACGCTTTCTGAAGCGCGTTAAAGTGGCCGAAGCAGAAGAATGGAACCCAGCAAGCTACCTTCTCATTTCTGTTAAGTGGCCTTCATGGCATTTAGAGTACGAATTGCATACCACCGGAGGCCGCGTAATGATGAAATCCACAAGCTATTTAACTTTCTTTAGGTCCACAGCAACCAGCTATGATAAAATCAATTTTGAAAAGCGCCCAGATGGGTATTTTACTCTAAGGTCAGGGAGTGGAAAATATGCAAAATATGCTTTCGTAGAAAATCCAGAATCTCCTAAGTATATTATCAAACAAAAACAACACGCAGATGACGATAAAAATCATCATTTTATAGTGATAAACTACCCAGGTACTGAAATCATAACCATTTCGTGTAGAAATTGGCCACATAAGTTCTTTGGTGGGGAAACTGGCAAGTTTTCTGTCATTCTTAAGGATGGGAACATAGGGACAGATATTCAATTTTACACCGATGCATGCCTCAGAGAAGAGCCAGGGAGTGGTACATACAACTGTCCAGAGTACACTATCAAAAAGGATTGAGACAATTAATGTTATGATACAATTTTTTTGTTGCATACAAATGGAATGAATTAGTATACCATAACGATGTATGAATGATTGATAATAAAAAAATATCTAAATTGTTTTTGCTTCTTTCTTATATTTGTCTGAATTTGCCCCATTCATCTTCCTTGATGGATCAGTAATGCTTCATCTTCCTTGATGATCAAGCATCTTTATCGCAAATACCATAACTAGGTTGTCTGTCATAACGACTATATTCTGTTATTTACAACCTGTTTAGTATATAAAGCGTGTAATGGGCTTGCATAAAGGCTGTACTAACCGGTGCTAACCATTTAGAATTGGGTGGAAGTGATGACTGTGGTGCGAACGCGCGGCCCAATGATTTATTTTAACCCCCTTTAGTCCGCCATGAAACACAAAGGAGGGTCAGCAATATCTAACGCTTAAAGCGCTATTTCGACCCATTTTCCATCGATAAGACTGTACCAGGAGATACAAAGCCATTTTACTATTTAAGAATATTTGACACAGCACATGCGGCGTCTTTTGCCTTTATTTTGTGTAAAGATCCAAGACTAATGCATGTGTTAAATGTATGAAATTCAGTTTCAATTCTCCATGCAACATTTATATTTTGAAATCTGATCAAGAGGATCCTGTCGTCCTCTGTTATATGCGATAATCCGTTAGCTTATTCTAGCATTTGAGAATTAAATGAACATTTCACTAAGCAAAGAATAATCATGAATATATTTATAAAAAAGTATTGTTAATACGCAATTTCACCTGACAATCAGCGCATGGCGCTTACCACGATGTTGAGCTTGAATTATAGTCTTGGCATCACAACTGTTGTATTCTTGGGTCAGGAAAGAGTAGGAGACAGATAGACAACACACATAATGTAACTTTAATTTACGTACATCTTCGACTATATCATGGTGACACACGAATACAACATTTGGTGCCCCACGTTGGGCGCCATATGTTGTGTATTGATGAGGTCGGAAGGCAAAGAGAAACATCCACTTTCAAATATATACAAAACTATTATATATTCATTAAACTTGTACTTTGGTCATATCTACGAGTCGTTTCATCTCCGAAGTGCTCCTCTAATTCTTCAACTAAACTGTGCAGGATGTGAACTAATACTTAAATCCTACATACTGCGCGGGGCTTGGTACTAGCTAATACTGCTGACCAATGACAGACCTTTACAACAACAACATTACCTTTGTAAATATATCTATCAGCTCTCATCGATGTGATTGGAAAAACCTGCAACACATTTATTCAAATGTGCAATAATCTTGATTTTGACAGAAAGCACCTTAACTATGCTGTCATGAAATTAACCACCATTATAACCCATACTACTCATTATTACTTTTGCATGTGTAATAAACCATGGACTAACCGATATCTCCTTACCCACTAATTACCATTGATTCTTGAAACTATTTTTCTTATTACAATTAAAGAGGTATATATTTTTTGTTATTTATCTTATTTTAACTACTTATTTATTCATGTTAGTTCTTTATACGATCTCCCAGCTCATTTGATGAGAATGCGACTGTCGTACCATCCGCATACAGGATAGCCTTAGGGGATTTTAGTTACGATTCTAGACAACCAACTTCAAACCAAATGTTCAGATAAAATACACCATCAAGTGTCAATGTGATACCACTAGATGTGCTCTTTGTCTTTGCGTAAACTTTGTATGCTTCCCTGTATATTTGTTTCTTAATCGAAAGCTAAGAACATTTTATAGTATTCCAACCAACATAGCAGATCTTACGAGAACAAAATGTCAATAGACATATAAATTAATTGTCAGCACGTAAATTGTAAAGATAGGGTGTGGTCCTAGCATCGGAAAGGAAAGTTAAGGTTAGGGTACCTAAAGGCTCGGCTTTCGGGACAAAGTTATTCAACGCAAAATGAATAACCGACATGTTCCTATCTGAGCTAAATTTGGGTACCCTCACATATGATAAGTGCAGCTTGTTCCGTGAACCAGACCAGCGACGACGGTATCCTAGACAAGAAGGTATGATGATTTGGAATCAATTTCAAATGTTTCGCAGAGTATGAAATGGTAGCAAATCCTGAGAAATCTCAGTTGTTGTTCCATATGTTGAGGAACTATTAAATGTTATGTCTGTGAATCGATAATCAGATATGTAAACAACATCAACAGGTTAGGCTAGTAGGAGTGGTATTTGCGCGTTTTTTCTAAGACAGTCTCGTTTGTCTAGTACTGAAACTGTCCTACCTTTTTTAATGATTTCAGTACTGAAACTTATACAAGGCCGTCTTGCCAAGGATATTTAAGTTTGTGTAACACTGTAATCTGCAAACTCATACTGGCATGGCACAAACAAAACACTGAAATACCGAAATAATCACTGGAAATGTATGCAGAATAAGCAGAGGAGGCGACGGGCTTTTGTGAGAATCGGAATTTCAAATGTACATGAACTTATCAGCTTTCTTAGGTCTCAAAAGTCCACCAGTGAACTTTCTTAGCTTTTTGAGCATCCGAATACTTCTTTCTAATAAACTGCTTTCTTATTAAAAACAACATGCTGGCTCATACTTAAACTTCGACGCTCCAAGAACTTTGGGGTCGAGAAAAAGAGCAGGATAATGTTCTTTCACGATGTAGGTACTATATTGATGTTTCCCTGGCAAAATTTTTGTCTGACTCATCTGTTCTATCCAACTTAAAAGGTTACTCTTTTAATCTGGATGTGTTGTTTAAGATCAGCAAACAGTGGAATTTGTCGAGCACATAAATATTCCTCTGGGTTAGTCACGCCTTGAAAAGGAGACAGGAACAACAGCACATAACAGAAATCTTTGGAAAATAATGTTAAAGGCATTTAGCACACTCAAATCTCTGAACTAGTCATATCTACGGGAGTTTCAAATCAAATATGGCTCAAAAATCAAGAAACTATGTAGTCTTGCACTAGCCCTTACTAGCTAGTACCTAATGTTTTAATGTTGTCTCTTTCAGATGAGGCATCTTATGGAATACCCTCAATGATGACATGCAGCACTGGTATTGTCTTAATTTTCAACAAGAGGATTTAGATGTGGATAAGGGACGATCGCAGCCGTAATGTATGCTTTTTAGACTACACTAGTCGTATGTTTCGTATTTATTGTATGTTAGTTTGCTGTTGCTTTGAATATTTTAACTCTCTTATCAGCTATTAGAAAACCAATATTTATGATTGTTTAATGTCAAAAGAATCAAAAGCTATCATGTTTACATGGACAGATTCAGCCCGAAAATTGAGAAATTTTCAAAGCTCTATTTAGACAATATAAAAACTTAGAGATCTTACTCGAAAGAACAAACCTTGTGAATTAAACATTGGAATTAAGGGTCATTTTAGCCTGCGGTTCTACACAAAATGTTTGTTCAGAGGTCTCGTCCATAGCATAGCAAAAGAAAGCTTCCAGTTTATTACTTCAACTTGTAATAACTCAACAAAGTCAGACAAATCCTAAATGTATACAAACTACGCTAGTATTTATAGTTAAGCTACAATCCAAAGTCCAACTAGCTTATAACAAAACACTTTTGTCCATGTAAGTCCAAAGTGCGATGAAACATGTCTAAAGAGAGTTTCGAAATGCTGGTCTACTGCACGTCTCTAGATGAGGGAGTTCTGAGGTGCGTGTATACTGCACGTCTTTAGATGAGCCTCTTTACAGTTTTCATAACACTCCCCCACAGTCCAGCGATCTGGACTCTAACTCATCTTCTCGTCATATGGAACTAGTAGAATCAGCTTTTTGATTGGTCTCCGTTGTGTTCCATGAATTGTCTTACTTCAGCGGAACGTACAATACCCTTGTCATCACTGCTGACTCCAACTACCCTTCCCAATAGCCAATGTCCCCGTGGCTGGTTAGCATCTATAGCAAGAACCACATCATCTTGTTGGATGTTTCTCTTTTGCTCATTCCATTTTGATCTTTGTTGAAGAGTAGGAAGATACTCCTTTTGCCATCTTTGCCATATTCTATTGACCACGTTTTGACAATGTAACCACCTCTTTTTCCATGACGCATATTGATTTTCTAGATTGTGCTGTAGTATTAATGTTGTAGTTTTGTTGTTTAAGAAGTGCACAGGTGTCAATGGTTCTATATCATCTGGATCATTGCTTATGTACGTCAATGGTCGGTTGTTCAGCATGGCTTCGCACTCTGTCAGTACTGTCATCAATTCTTCATCAGTCAATTCTGCTCCCCTTGTTGCTGCAGTCATTGCTCTCTTAGCTAGCTTAACTAGTGATTCCCAAACACCTCCCATGTGTGGAGCTGCAGGTGGATTAAAAATCCACTTGATGTTCTCATCTGTCAAACGATTATGTAACCTCTGACTCTTGACCCATTTGTTCATTATGTCTTGCAATTCTCTTTTTGCACCAACAAAGTTTGTACCACAGTCTGAAAATATTTGCAATGGTTTTGATCTTCTTGCAATGAATCTTGTAAAAGCCTTCATGAAGTCATCTGTTGATTGAGAGTAAGCAAGCTCAATGTGAATGGCTCTGGTCTGGAGACAAGTAAACAAGACGCTATACCTCTTTTCACGGCAACCACCCCTGTATCTTGCTTTAGTAATAATAGGCCCAAACAGGTCTACACCAGTGAATTTGAAGGTACTTCCACATGCCTCTACTCTAGATGTTGGGTGATCAGCCATGATTTGCTCCAGAGGAACACCCCGTAGTTTCTTGCATATGACACATAATCTCAAAGTTCTCTTCACCATTGCTCTTCGTTGAACAGGCCAGTATTTGGATCTGATAGCATTGAGAACATAATTTACACCAAAATGTTTCACTTCTTCATGTTTTTCTCGGATGATCAACTGTGTAAAGTGAGACTGTTTTGGCAATATGATCTGATGTCGACTCGCATACTCGAGTGAAGTTCTTCTCAATCTACCGCCGACTCTTAGCAACCCTTTTTCATCAATGAATGGATTCAGATCGTAAATGTTTGACTTTTTAAATAGCGGTTTCTTACTTGAAAGATCTTGTAACTCTCTCTGGTAGAACTTCTGCTGTTCCTGCCTGATTAGCCACTCTTCTGCTTCTTGGCGTTCTTCAACACTGACTGTTTCCTGCACTATATTCGCTCCTCCACTAACTTGTTGTTTCCATCGCTTGAAAGGTCTTCTTACATATGCGATTACATTTCTCAGCTTCATCCAACTTGAAAATGACTCTATATCCAAAACTTCATTTTGAACGTCAGCTTCAACAGGATGTGTTACCTTTCTTTGCTCAACTGCAACTGCTTCGAGATCTCCGTATTCTACCCTTTGAGGCCAAAGATCATGGGATTGCTTCAAAAGGTCAGGACCACTGAACCACATGTTGTCACAATCTTCTAATTAACAGAGATTGGTACCTCGAGAAGCAATATCTGCGGGATTTTCCTTTCCAGGTACATGTTGCCATTGATTTATTTCAGTTGATTCTTGTATTGATGGAACTCTGTTTGCCACAAACGGCTTTAACGTACGACTTTCAGATTTAATCCAGGCCAGTGCAACTGTACTGTCTGTCCAGAATAAAATTTTCACCAAAGGTAAGTCCAATTGCTTTCCAATAAACTGCATGAGTTTTACTGCCATCAAACAAGGTTGAAGCTCTAGTCTTGGAACTGTCATTACTCTGAGAGGTGCAACTTGTGTCTTTGCCATCAGCAAATATGATTCTGCAGCTGATCCACTTTCCATAACTATTCTCAAATATGCAACAGCTGCCATTGCTTTCTCAGATGCATCTGAAAACACATGTAACTCCAGTTTCTTCCCATTAGTTTGCTCAGTCTTTATGTGGCTTGGAATTTTGATTCTTTCCAAACCTGGTAACTGATCACGCCAAGCTAGCCACTTTTTCATCAGGTCTTCATCTAACTGATCATCCCATTTCAATCCTCTACGCGAAAGATCTTGCATGAATATTTTCCCAGTTATGAGGAATGGTGCAAGGAATCCACAAGGATCAAAGACTTTAGAGATATGACTCTCAACAGTTCTTTTTGTCCATGAAACATTATCTTCAGAAGTACGAAATGTGAATGTATCAGTCATAGGATTCCAGTTCAATCCTAGAACTTTCTGCCAATCTTCTCTCAGTTTTTTGACATCCTTTTTCTTTTCTTCTGTCATCTCTCTAAGGATTCCTTCGTCATTGCAGATCCAATTGCGTATTCGAAAGCCACCCTTTTCTAACACTTTACATGTGCCTTTGACAATATCCTTTGCCTCTGCGACGCTTGTGCAACTGTGGAGGAGATCATCCATATACAGATTTCTGTTCAGGGCATTAAAAACATTGACATTGATATCACTGTAATCTTCCAGGACTCTCTTGATAACATGGCAAGCAAGGAACGGCGAAGGAGCATCACCAAATATCACGGTCTTGAACTGATAGACTTCTGGCTTATATTGGGGGTCCTTTCTCCACAAAAATCGGTGAACAACTTGATCTTCAGGATTCAAAAGGATTTGAAGAAACATCTTAGAAATATCGCCAACAACTGCAAAATTGTATCTTCTTAATCTGAGTAAGATGCCTGTCGAATCGTTCAGCAAATTTGGTCCCGTTTCCAGAAGATCATTCAATGATACACCCTTGACTTCGGCTGCAGAGTCAAATACTATTCGCATTTTTGTGTTTTTTGTGTCCGATGTGACAAGATGATGTGGTGAGTACCACCCCTCTTCAGTTATCGGCGCATCAATCTTCTCTGCATACCCTCCATTGAAATACTCTTTCATAGCTGAATGATATTTCTTTTTCAATTCAGGGTTCTTGTCCAGTCTTCCTTCCGTCATGTTGAGTCGCCTCAAAGCCATATCATATGATCCAGTTGGTTTTTTGATTCCTTGCTTCCTAGGAAGTCGTACTTCATAACGGTTGCCAAAATTTAATGTTGTTTTCTGTGTCTGTTCTTGCACTTCAGCCAGCCTTTTGCTCTTTGTGGGAACATCTTCTTCACAAATTGTTTCTATCTCCCAAAATTTTCGCAAATTGTAATCAACACTGGACTGTTCGTCTTCAAGGGAGCATACCACATGAACTGATTGATTATCATTCATTGGTGTCAATGGGCCATAAATGCTCTATCCCAGTGGTGTTCTCACAGCATATGGTTCATTATTTCCCCCATATCTGGTTTCCAGTTGACGTAACAGACTTGGGCAATCTTGGCCGATCAATAAGTCTATCGGGCCATCCACCAACTGAACTTCAATGATCCAGGTGCTTGTATCTTTTTTTCAGTCTGTTTACATTCAGGTATGGCACGTGTTGACTGATCTTATTGACAACATATGCATTGGTGAAGAATGAAGTGCCACAGCTGGTGAAGATTTGCAATGAAACCGAAGTTCGTGCTCTGAGATCTTCGTTACCAATCCCAGACAACCTCACATTGGATTTCTCTTGCTTCAAATCGAGACTATTTGCAACCTTTGCTGTGACAAGCGTAACTTGGCTACCAGGGTCTTCAAGACAATTGATCCTTATGGTTTGTCCATTCCTGTCCATCACTGTAACCATCTTCACTGGCAAACCTTCACACCCTGTGAACTGAACGTCGATGCAGTTTCTTGTTGTCATGGCAACTGTCCCTTGATTTCCATTGACTAATTTTGTACCATCACCTTTCTCATTATCTTGACTCATTTTCTTTACACCATTATCTGAATTGTTGCGCAGCATTGGATGAGTCCATGTTTTCTTTCCTTTATCATTCATGTTTGCTCTGCACATTCGAGCCATATGTCCCTGTCGCAAACATCTGAAATATGCACCATTTTTACGCACTTCTTGTTTTCTCATCTACACATCTATCTTTTCCCACTTTTGGCATTTAAAAATCACATGATTTCCTTGACATAACCAACATTTTGTTGAATTTGGTGTATCACATCTACTGCTGTTGCTCATAGTTGCATGTATGCTGAGTCTGGATCTTGTTTCACCCAACTGTTTGATGTCTGCTTTCTCCAAAATTCTGACTCTCCTTCGTAGCCACTCGCACAGCAATCGAATGTCATTGTTTAGGTCTCTTTCTTCTTTGTAACTTGTCCAAGCAACAACAACATCTGGCGGTAGCTTAGAAAGCACAACCTTCAGTCTTTTTGGATCACAAAGGTGACAGCTAACCTCGGGTCCTTGCGCTTCCAGGATCTGAATGTGAGCTTGAAGATCGTCAAAAAACTTCCTCAGACTGGATGTGTCCTTTTCTTTCACTCTGGGTAAGTCTTCTATTGCTCCAAGATGAAAAGCTGCATGATCATCATCATCACCAAATCTTTCTTCAAGTGTCTTCAACACAAGGGGATACGACTTCTCATCGAATGGAAAACCTTTAATGCAGTCCTTTGCTGGGCCAATGATATGCTGTTCGAGGATTGCAAGCTTCACAATCGGCTCATACGGTTGTATGTCTACCACTGCCTTGAATGTCTGCATGAATCTAGGCCAGAGTTCGTTCTTTCCACCAAATTTTCCGAGAGGAATAATATTCTCACCACCCAGTGTCATTTGCATGGTAGTGCTTGGTGTTAATCTCATCATGGAAGGCATGTTCTTGTCATTCTGAAGGTCTGCTTGTCTTCTTGTTGGCTCATTTGAAGCTTGTTTTGAAATTTCCGGTAATGGGAGTGGCAAAATGTAACGTTCAGGAATCATGGGGGTTTTGAGGGCCGCTCCAGTTACTGTATTCAGGGGTCTTCTAAGAAAGGTGTCTTCAGCAACAAAATCTGCATCTTGGGGGCCTTCAGGAATTTGGGGGCCATTCTTGAAATATTGTTCTTCTTGATTTGCAGTTGTCTCGCTTTTCACCTTTGTTGAAGCCTAACGATTGATCTTCATTTCTCGGGTTTTTGATGATTTGTCACTTCTTGTACTCGATGCTGAGAGTGAATATTTGTCTGATTTTCTTGATGATCGATTCGTTCGCCACTCTGCCAAGTATGATTCGGCAGCTTCGATGCATTGCTGGAAATCGTCCTCCATGCTGAGCAAGTTCGTGTAAACGCTTTCGATTTCCATCGGATCTTCTAAACATTTAACATATTCATCGTTGAATTCTCGGAAACTACTCATGGCTCTCTTCAGCGACTGTATATTGAAATCTATATGTCTCGGCTCACCATTATCAGACACTTGTTTAAGTACATTGTTTATCAGCTTCGTCACATAGGACATCTTGCCCCTAATGCTTGCTTTCTTGGCTGACACATTCTCAGTCTTTATAGCTTCTCGTTCGGATGGCAATAAATTAATATCCTTCTGTCTTCCAGGCTTGAATACCCGGGTCAAGGCACCAGTTGTTTGTTCAGAGGTCTCGTCCATAGCATAGCAAAAGAAAGCTTCCAGTTTATTTACTTCAACTTGTAATAACTCAACAAAGTCAGACAAATCCTAAATGTATACAAACTACGCTAGTATTTATAGTTAAGCTACAATCCAAAGTCCAACTAGCTTATAACAAAACGCTTTTGTCCATGTAAGTCCAAAGTGCGATGAAACATGTCTAAAGAGAGTTTCAAACTGCTGGTCTACTGCACGTCTCTAGATGAGGGAGTTCTGAGGTGCGTGTATGCTGCACGTCTTTAGATGAGCCTCTTTACAGTTTTCATAACACAACATGTGCAGTTCTACATATGAATCTGTGCATATTACATTATATATATATATATATATATATATATATATATATATATATATATATATATATATATATATATATATATATATATATATATATATATATATATATATATATATATTCCATAAGCTTCGCAACAAATCAGGCATTATTTCAGTGCTTGCCCGTCAGGTGTATTTTGGCTTATGAGAATCAAGGATTATTCCTCGATATAATAGCCGCGTGACTTATCTGCAGCTCTTCCCTTTCCTTTAAAAGTCCATGTCCGAATTAGCGAATATATAGGTACTCTATTTCAGAATTTGGATGTAATTCGATGTACAAGGTAGACTAACGTTTATTATGAAATTACATACTGACACGGAAGCATTTTGTGATTGGTGACAGTATCGTCGTTGGAAACTGATATCTAAAGTAACATTTCGGTGTTTTTCTGTAGAACAATGCAGGGAGTGATGCTCCCAAGAAGGGATGGAGAGTGAACTTTTTAAAAGAAAAGGGTGGGTTTACACCTCTGCTCCACCCTATATACCAATATGCACTACTTCTCGTTGGTTTTAAACTTATCCATGAATTCAGCTTTCTTATCAGTAATAGAAATCTTTTAAAGCTCGTTTAGAATTACTTGAATGGAAGAACCAGTCGACTACAGTCGTTACAAGTGCCAAAAGATATGTACTGGTGACCGTTTTCACCCTGTAGCTCACTGATTATTTAGAAGCTTGCTAGTCTGTTTTTGCTTTACCAGTGGTTGTTGTCATGAGAGCCAATGGGACCGCAAAGGGTTCATTATCTCCTTTTCCTATTTGCGTAAAAAGTGGTGAACTTTTACCCACCTGCGAGAATCCTTGCACATTTCATCATTACAAAAGAAATTTACTGGAATATGCACCCATGCATGGGGACTTGTGACATTCCGGTATGCTTTTTAAGACATTAACTGACGACGGAGTGTTTAGTTGTTCCTGACTTGATTGTGAGCTAGAAACGGTGCTAGACATCACTTCACAATGCTGCTGACTTTTTGCTTGGTACTGTTCCTGTGTGCTACAACACACTGTGATGATATACCAACTGATGAAGAGGTTGAGGCTGCCTTTCGAGAAGTAGAATTGGCCTTGAATGACCGTGAAGAAATCAAAGCTTTGATCAGGAAAGTAAAAGACTCTGTGACCACAAAACCGGACTACAAGAAAAATGCCCTTGGAATAGCGAAAGCACTTTCTACATCTGTCCCAAAGTTGAAAAGTGACAATGGATACACTGTTGCCGAGGGTGCATTACTCTTAGCTGCTGGAATCGCCGAGAACATTCCAGGTGGCACGATTATTGCTTCTGTTGCGACTTTGATTGCCAGTGTAATTGGGATCATAAACACTGACAAGGTTTGTATCACGGGGTCTTCACAAAATATATCGTTTATACTATGCACTATGTTAGTTTTTGTAGGTTTGCTGGACTGTTGTATGTGCAGCGTTGGGAGTCTTCTCTTGTGTCCTTGACGGTAAGAAACCAAGATGTTTAGGAACCCCGTTGGCTAGGCGCTGTTGAATATTTTTAGTTGTATGTTGAATATTATGTAGGATAAATTAGCGTATATTCTATTCTCTTTACCAAGACCCTGTTCATAATAATGTATGCTGCACTAAATGCAGACGCATTTTTTTCTTTATTGAAAGTATGTCTTCATCCCACACTCACCAGAGTATCTAACAACAGGGATAATTGCCGATAGGCGAACGAGAGTATATACTCATATGCGAATCCTAAGTCATATGACTGGAGTAGCAGCACATCTGATTGGCTATTTGATTAAACGTATACCTGTTTATTTCAGACTGACAAAATCAAAGACACAATGACAAAAGTTCTACAAGAAGCAAGAGATCAGGATCTATCTGAAGAAGTTGATAGCTTCATGACAAAAACTCACGACTTAATGTCATCTCTAAAGCCACTTATTAACATTGAAATCAAAGGCGACACATTTACATTTATCAACGGCAAGACAAACCACGCATTGGCTGTTGGCGTGTTCACTAAACTTAAAAACAGAATCAAAGAACGCAGAAAATCTACAGACCCAGCAGAGGCGAAACATGCGTTTGACTTCTCTGTAATGTACGCTCAGCTCGTTACTTTGCAAGAACTCGCCCTTACCCAAGTAGTCGTTTTAGTTAAGAGGGACAATGAGAGATTATCTATGTCCTTTGCTAATTCCAAGAATGGCATAATTGAGAGAAGCCGTAGGGCGTTGTCCTTCTGGAACGATCCGAAGCCCGAGCACGCTGGTGCTCTTGTCCACTACTATCCGTTAGGCTCCTCCGAAGGTGGTAATTTACTTAGAGACTACCTGAAACGCGTTAAAGTGGCCGAAGCAGAAGAATGGAACCCAGCAAGCTATCTTCTCATTTCCGTTAAGTGGCCTTCATGGCATTTAAAATACGAGGAGTATACGAGCGGAGGTCGAGTAATGGTACATTCCACAAGTTATTTATCTTTCTCTAAGTCTACAGCGACCAGCTATGAAAAAATCAATTTTGAAAAGCGCCAAGATGGGTATTTTACACTAAGGTCAGGGAGTAAGGGATATGCAAAATATGCTTTCGTAGAAGACCCGGGATCTCCTAAGTATATTATCAGGAAAAAACAATACCCAGGTAACGATAAAAATCATCATTTTATTGTCATAAGTTATCCGGGTACTGATATCATAACCATTTCGTGTAGAAATTGGCCACATAAGTTCTTTGGTGGCGAAACTAGCAAATTTTCTGTGATTCTTAAGGATGGGAACATAGGGACAGACATTCAGTTTTACACCGATGCATGTCTCAGAGAAGAGCCAGGGAGTGGTACATACAACTGTCCAGAGTACACTATCAAAAAGGATTGAGAAAATTAATGTTTTCACACGATTTTGATGTTGGATACAAATGGAATGAATTAGTATATATCATAACGATGTATTAATGAATGATAGTAGAAAAATATCTAAATTGTTTTTACTTCTTTCTTATATTTGTCTGAATTTGCCCCATTCATCTTCCTTAATGGATCAGTAATGCTTCATCTTCCCTGCTGATGAAGCATCTTTATCGCAAATACCATAGCTATGTTGTCTGGCATAACGACAAGATTCTGTTCTTTACGACAACCTGTTTAGTATATAAAGCGTGTAATGGACTTGCATAAAGGCTGTACTAACCATTTGGAATTGGGTGGAAGTGATGACTGTGGTGCGAACGCGCGGCCCAATGATTTATTTTAACCCCCTTTAGTCTGCCATGAAACACAGAGGAGGGTCAGCAATATCTAACGCTTAAAGCGCTATTTCGACCCATTTTCCATCGACAAGACTGTACCAGGAGATAGAAAGCCACTTTACTATTTAAGAATATTTGACACAGCACATGCGGCGTCTTTTGCTTTTATTTTGTGTAAAGATCCAAGACTAATGCATGTGGTAAATGTATGACATTCAGTTTCAATTCTCCATGCAACATTTATATTTTGAAATCTGATCAAGAGGATCCTGTCGTCCTCTGTTATATGCGATAGTCCGTTAGCTTATTCTAGCAATTGAGAATTAAATGAAAATTTCACTAAGCAAAGAAAAATCATGAATATATTTATACAAAAGTATTGTTAATACGCAATTTCACCTGACAATCAGCGCATGGCGCTTACCACGATGTTGAGCTTGAATTATAGTCTTGGCATCACAACTGTTGTATTCTTGGGTCAGGAAAAAGTAGGAGACAGATAGACAACACACATAATGTAACTTTAACTTACGTATATCTTCGACTATATCATGGTGACACACGAATACAACATTTGGTGCCCCACGTTGGGCGCCATATGTTGTGTATTGATGAGGTCGGAAGGCAAAGAGAAACATCCACCTTCATATATATACAAAACTATTATATATTCATTAAACTTGTACTTTGGTCATATCTACGAGTCGTTTCATCTCCGAAGTGCTCCTCTAAAGCCTGGTTCTCACTGCGAGTTTAAGTGCGCGCGCCTGCGGGAGTTCACGTTAAACTCCAGTGAGAACATGCAGTGCGTTTGAATTCCTGAGGGCGAGCGCTCATAAAAAGTTAAACTCGCAGAACAGAATTTTTTGATCTTGGCGTTTAAAGTTCTGAAGTGCCGCGGAATGTCACATGTCATCAGGAGGAAGTTCATTGATGGACATGTGGTTTTGAACTGGTTTCTAAGGAAACAAGCTGGAAACAATTGTTGTAGCGTTCATAAGTCTCAGATACGCTGTTTATCAGTTGTACTACCAATGCAAAATGAATATGATAACGACTGTGGCCTGTCAACTGACGCTAGGAATGGATATTGTAAAATTTATGTAATGTTTTTCAATTCTAGGACACACCAAACTTGAAAGATTCCAAAGCTTTCTGGGGTCATTCGAAAATAATGAAAAATGTACTCTCGATCCTTCTCATTCTATGATTCAACCTCTGTTCTCTTCTTCTAGACATCAGGTATCTCAAATCGTTTTCTTTGCTCATGACTCATGACTGTTCTCAGTTAAACTCGCGCGTTCAAAAATTGTACTAGTGAGTATGCCTCCGGGTTTAAATTCCACAGTTAAACTCTCGAAGGGCGCGCGCACTTAAACGCACTTTAACTGTCAGTGAGAACCAAGCTTAATTTTTCAACTACACTGTGCAGGATGTGAACTGATACTTACATCCTACATACTGCGCGGGGCTTGGTACTAGCTAATACTGCTGACCAATGACAGACCTTTACAACAACAACATTACCTCTGTAAATATATCTATCAGCTCTCATCGATGTGATTGGAAAAACCTGCAACACATTTATTCACATGTGCAATAATCTTGATTTTGACAGAAAGCACCTTAACTATGCTGTCATGAAATTAACCACCATTATAACCCATACTACTCACTATTACTTTTGCATGTGTAATAAACCATGGACTAACCGATATCTCCTTACCCACTAATTAACATTGATTCTTGAAGCTATTTTTCTTATTACAGTTAAAGAGGTATATATTTTTTGTTATTTATCTTATTTTAACTACTTATTTATTCATGTTAGTTCTTTATACGATCTCCCAGCTCATTTGATGAGAATGCGACTTTCGTACCATCCGCATACAGGATAGCCTTAGGGGATTTTAGTTACGATTCTAGACAATCAACTTCAAACCAAATGTTCAGATAAAATACACCATCAAGTGTCAATGTTATACCACTAGATTTGCTCTTTGTCTTTGCGTAAACTTTGTATGCTTCCCTGTATATTGTTTTGTTAATGTCAATAGACATATAAATTAATTGTCAGCATGTAAATTGTAAAGATAGGGTGTAGTCATAGCATTGGAAAGGAAAGTTAAGGTTAGGTTACCTAAAGGCTCGGCTTTCGGGACAAAGTTATTCAACCCAAAATGAATAAACGGCATGTTCCTATCTGAGCTAAATTTGGGTACCCTCACATATGATAAGTGCAGCTTGTTCCGTGAACCAGACCAGCGACGACGGTATCCTAGACAAGAAGTTATGATGATTTGGGATCAATTTCAAGTGTTTCGCAGATTATGAAATGGTAGCAAATCCTGAGAAATTTCAGTTGATGTTCCATATGTTGAGGAACTATTAAATGTTATGTCTGTGAATCGATAATCAGATATGTAAACAACATCAACAGGTTAGGCTAGTAGGAGTGGTATTTGCGCGTTTTTTCTAAGACAGTCTCGTTTGTCTAGTACTGAAACTGTCCTACCTTTTTTTAATGATTTCAGTACTGAAACTTATACAAGGCCCTCTTACCAAGGATATTTAAGTTTGTGTAACACTGTAATCTGCAAACTCATACTGGCATGTGTAACCCGTATTAACTTTTGTTCATACGCAGGTTCGGATACAAAAAACCACGCCAATGCTATGCTTCAATCGCTATCATACCTTTCCACGGATTACATGACTAAGAAATTTTTAAAACGTCTACTCACCATCACTAGACCACTATCTAGAAATTTCCCACCATGCACCGGTGGTAAGAGTTTCTTATCTACGCACTTACGCACTTATATAACTTACTTAGGGTCACTTCCCTACACTCTCCCCGACAAATTGAAATGTCGTCCCTGACATAAAAAAAAATGGAAAAATTAGTTTTCTCAGGATGATCTTCCTGCAAAAAGTTTGTTGAAACGTCTTGCCCATCAGTGGAGCAATTTGTTGTAACTCGGTACAAATAATTTCTTCCTCATGATTGACGAAACAAATTCGTCACGACGCAATTGTTGATTAAACCTCACTAACTCGAGCCTTTACATGAAGTCACGTCTGACTTCGACAGTAACAAAAACAGGCGTTGATTAATATCTTCTCGTACACGACAAAACTCCGATACGGTTACTCTGCAGCGTAATCCAATATCCAACACACATAACAAAATTCAACGATTTCTTTCTTGCATCAGCTCTTTAAATAGTCGGCGCTATTTTGTGTAAGCAATATAATGTGCTTACGTGGTACGATACGACAACGAGCGTGTGCATAATTTTTTTCAAAACACAAACAAAACAGTTGATAAACAAGTTAACGATAGAGTTAAGCTTTAAAAACGGATAACTGGTACAGCGTTCGGTATCGACTCGCGACACGACGACGTAATGTACGGTATTGACGGATGCATGAACGGAGGAATCACTTGATTAAACGGAAATCTAACGATTATTGGCTGATTCGTTAAGAATGGTCTACTATCTACGGTATATGGAGTTTGTACCAGGCATGCTTGTCCCGGTGCGTAATATGACTGTCGGTCTGGTACACGACGTGAACGAGTTGGGCGTTCTGAGCGTTCGATAAGGATCTCGTCACTCACGTCGCTTCCTGGAGCGTTTGGTGGTGCTGGTGGTGATTGTCTCAGCTCGGAATCTCCTGTTGAATCTTTTTCAGGTTGTTCCCCTGGTGCTCCGTTGTCACCTGCCTGTGCATTATAGTTGGGTGAAAAGTCATTTTCTCGTTCCATAACAAATGTACTATTTTCCGTCTCGATTTCACGCTGATTGCAGGGCAACTCGTATGGTAGCAATGCGATTTCATCATCTTCCGAGCTGCTATCGGTTTCTTGATCATTCAGGCTACCATCCTTCTCAGGTGACCGCCGTTTACGGTGACCTTTAGACTTACGAGTTGGTTGTTCTACACACGATGGGAGTGATTTATCGACTGGTAAGTCATTGCAGGGCAACAATAGATTGCGATGTAAGACTCGAGCAGCATCATTTTTCCCATTTTCCCTTTTTATTTCATACACCGGCGATGAAGGGTTCATGCGACGTATAACAATGTGAATATCTTTTTCCCAGTACGCTCTCAATTTGCCTGGGCCCCCTCTCTCCGATAAGTTTCGAACGAGGACTCTATCACCTGGATTTAACTCGACAGGCTGCGTTGCTCTGTCGTATCTTTCCTTATTCCTTGATGCACTTCGTTCAACTCGCTTCTTGACAATTTCATAGGCTTCTTCCATAGCGGCTTTCCACTGCCTTAAATAGTCAGTATAACTGCCCGTGGAAGAAGCAATATCAATGTTAAAGAGCAAGTCAATTGGCAAACGAGGTTGTCGTCCGAAAAGCAGATAAAATGGTGAAAATCCTGTTGTATCATGGCGGGTACAATTGTAGGCATTCACAACTTTGTTTAGATGCTGATGCCAGTGAGACTTATATGAATCTGGCAAAGTGCGCAACATAGATAGCAATGTTCTATTAAACCTCTCAACCTGGCCGTTACCCTGTGGGTGGTAAGGAGTAGTACGAGAGTGTCGAATGTTGCATAATTCTTGAAGTCTATTGAAGAGGGCATTCTCGAATTCAGCTCCTTGGTCATGATGCAAAGAAACTGGAAAACCAAAGCGTAAGATGAAATCATTGAACAATTTCTCAGCAGCAGTTTTTGCTGACTTGTTCCTGGTTGCATAAGCCTGCGCAAATCGCGTAAAGTGGTCCATTATGACTAAAATGTATTCGTATCCCCCTTGACTACGTTCCAGGTGAACGAAATCGATAGAAACAAGCTGAAATGGGAACGTTGTTTGAATCGGCTGCAAAGGAGCCTTTGGTAAAACTGCTGGACGTTTTTGACGAACACACCCGCAGATATTTTTAATGAAATAGTCAATATCCGAATGCATTTTTGGCCAAAAGAATCGCTGTTGAGCAAGGTCGAGAACTCGTTCAGTCCCTAAATGTCCCATTTCTTCATGTAATTCCTTAATAACAAAGCGATGATAATATTTCGGTAGCACAATCTGCTTAGTTCTCCCATTAGATCTCACGAGTAGATCCTTATCTGAAATTTCTAATTTGTTCCATTCGTAAAGTAGTCGTTTAACATCTGGCAGTTCCGAAGAAATTTCTTTACTGTCCGGTTTTTTTCCTTTACGCACAAGAAACCTCACTCTACTAATAGCACGATCGGTAATTTGAGATTGACGTAAGTCATTGAAAGTGACTTTTGTAGATGTGGTCCCCTTGGGCAAGTCTGCGAAATCGAAGGCGGTTTTGTTAGTTGTTAATGCAGAAACCCAGTTGCTTTGGCCTGTATCGATAAAGTTTGTAGCATTCGTTACAGCCTGTCGCTCTGCAAGTGAAAATTCCTCTGTACACGAGTCCATGTACGATTCGAAGTCTAATGGTAAACGCGATAAAGTATCAGCATCCTGATTTGCAGAACCGGGGCGATATTTAATTGAAAAATTAAAATCTGCAAGGTCATTTATCCACCGCAACCCTGATGCATTTTTAGCAGAGGACAAGACATATGTTAAAGGGTTATTGTCGGTATAAACCACAAATGACGGGGCGTAGTAAAGATAATCTCGAAATTGTTCGCAAATGGCCCATTTTAAAGCTAAAAATTCTAGTTTTCCAGAATGTAAATGGTAGTTTTTCTCCGCTTGGCTTAAGGTAGAGACCCATATGCGATAACTTTTAATATTCCGTTCTGTTTCTGGTAAAGGACAGCCCCCAAGCCAACTTCAGATGCATCCGTATGGAGGATGAATGGATCCTTAAAGCAAGGGTATGCCATTATTGGAGGGGATGTTAGCAGCTTAACCAACTGATCGAGAGCTTTTTTATGTTCCTCTGTCCACTGAATACTAAAATTGGAAGGTAGCTGATTTGACGATTGTTTTCTTTTGAAATTCAGTTTTTCATTCCTTATTCTTGACTTTGATTCAATCGGTGCAGTCAGAAGGTCATAAATGGGTTTGGCAATACGAGAGAAATCCTTTATATAACGCCTGTAATACCCAAGGAGTCCAACTAGTTTTCTTATATCTCCAACTGTTTTTGGCGTTGTATTCTGCAAATTCAACACTGGGTTTATACTGTCCATGTCTAACTTATATCCTTCCGACGAAACCACTCTACCTAGAAATTTTACTTCCTTTCGAAAAACCTTACATTTTCTTGGCTTCAATTTCACTCCATGCTCTCTGAGTCTACGAAGAACTTTTCTTAGATTTTCAAGGTGTTGATTGAATGTGCGACTAAACACAATGACGTCATCCAGATACGGTATGCAAATTTCATCACGTAGCTCTCCTAGACAACCCTCCATAAACCGTTGGAAAGCAGCCGGTGCATTCCGCAAACCGAAAGGAACGCGAACCCATTCATAAAGGCCCCAAGGGGTGATAAAAGCTGTAAGATGTTGCGAGTCTTCATTTATGTATCCTTGGTGATAAGCTTTCCCTTGGTCTAACACCGAGAACCAAGCATTTCCACCAAGACTGTCTAGAGTCTCTTGAATTCTAGGGATTGGATGACGATCTGCGACAGTTTTGGAATTTAATGCTCTAAAATCGACACATAGACGCAAAGATTGATCCTTTTTACGAACACAGACAACAGGAGAACTATACGGAGACTGTGATTTGCGAATAAAATTGCGATTTAGGAGGTCCTCAATATACGCTTTGACCTCCGGGTAGAGGGGTCTAGGGACAGCAACATAGTTCTTTTGGACTGGCGTTTGGTCTGTCAACCTAATACCCAACTTCAAATCCGGTAAACAACCGATATCATTATCGTCTGTTGCAAAGGACTGTTGTTCTTCACTCAATAGTGTGAGAGCTGCGCGTTTCTGCTCCTCCGTTAAACCATCTAAATCAATTTCCTGAATATGTTTTGGAACTGTTGTTTCTGAAATCTCACTCAAAGAATCCGAATCATTATAGTGGTTTGATATTTCTACTTCATCACGCAATCTTACATCCACAGGGGTAACAGACTGTACCAACTGAATACGCCCTAGAAGTGTTCGTTTGGGCAAGACGATATCATGCTGCGCAGCGTTTTCAATCTCAAACATAACCCTGGTGGATTTACCTGGTTTAAGTGTCAATAAACGGTCATTAATAGATAGTCCATTAGGAAGAGACACAGTTTCATCCGGTTCAAAGAGAACTGGGGTAGCACTCGTTATAGGGCCATGGTTCAATCTACATGGAACTTTCACTGTGTTTCCTTTCTTAACAATACGATTATGCTTATCTGTTTTAACAACACATAACGCTGCGTCCTTATTCCGCAATATAAGTTGAAATAAACCAGTCACGTTGGTAGAAGGAACACGTGGGAATACATTAATTAATTCGTGCTCAGTGAGTCCATTTTTAATGCACTCCTCAATGACATTATAGCCAATTAGGGGCATATTCAGTTCCCCATGCGATACCAGAAACGGGACTGCAAGAGGGGCACAATCCTTTTTCAACTCAAAAATCATCTCGACCCATCCTTCGAACGGAATACTTTCACCGTTTACTGCTGTCACTACCAGGTCAGAATCATCAAGTAAGTCCGATATGCTACGAAGATTTACATTTGGAAAATTTCTTTTCATAAAATCTCTTGAAACTATAGATACCTGGGCACCTGTGTCCCATAAAGCTTCAAATGGCCTCTCATTCAAAAAACAATTGATGATACAACGATTTCCTACCAGTTTAACAATGCTAGAAACCTGTGTCGGTGTGAGGTGACTAATGAAATGGTTATTGTTTTCTTCTTGTTCGGTATTTTTCGAGAGAGTTTGCAGTGCGTTACAAAGTATTTTATGTTCACTCACATGTCTTTTTTGACATTCTTTATTACAATAGCAGACAGTCTTACATGCAGCACATTTCCAATATAGCGATGCACTGGGAATTTTGCCGCAAAAATTACAAGAATGGGACATAGTTTCATGTCCGGTTATTCCCTGCCCCCCTGGAATAACCGTTGGGCGTTTCCCTCACGACTCTGCACTGGACTATTGCACTGTGATCGAAAATGTCCACTCTGTCCACATTTAAAGCAATGATCACAAAACTCGTCACGGCCATTTTTCCGACAAGTTTGGCACCCTAAGGGACGATAACTAGGGCCACGGAAATTATAACGGCCCCGCCCCTTCCCTTGGTCTCTGGCTTGAAATCGAGGTGGTCTGTACGAGGCCTGTTGGTTTTCTTCGACACTACGTTTTAAATCGGCAAGATGTGTTTTCAGCTCTTTCACTTCTGCATAGAGCTTCATATTTTCATTGGTATTGCTTCCTGCTCGCCTTTCTTTTGCAGAGGACAAGTCTGAAACAATGTCATTTTCCGGGGTACCGGTCATAAACACTTTGGCAGCACGTTGCCGGTCGGAGGAGGAAATAACTTTGGCTTTCCGCTCAGCCTGCTTGTTAGCAAGTTCGTTCAGGTTTTTCATGAGTGCTTCATCAGAGAGGCCTGGAGGACGCAAAAATGGGCGAAAATTTGTTACCAAATTTTCATCTC
This sequence comes from Mastigias papua, assembly GCA_964019165.1. NCBI lineage: Eukaryota > Metazoa > Cnidaria > Scyphozoa > Rhizostomeae > Mastigiidae > Mastigias > Mastigias papua. Next base: position 13,535,875 of record OZ025275.1, read on the forward strand.
GAAGACCAGTCTCCATGGTCTTTAAGAATGTATTCTGCACCAATTGCTTGGTGTACTCCCCCTGGGAATTTTCCTCCTGCGCGGCGAACAGTACTTTATTACGCGCATCTAATGCTCTCAGCAGGAATTGCTGTGGCGTTTCTTTTGTTTCCTGCGAGGTTGTGACGAGCCTCTGATACAGATCAGATGCCGTTTTCTGCTGAAAAAATACACGTAAAATTGATCTTAATTTGCCCAAAGAGCGGTCGGGCATTGTTAGAACGTAATTTCGCAGGCTGCTATGTGGTGAGATAGCTTTTATTACAGCATCACATATCTCATCCTCTGTATACCCCTTAGCCACTCCCGAGTCAATCTGGTGTATTAAGGACAAGTATGTCAACTTGTCTGCTTGACCAGGCTCTCCTATTTGCCCCGAAATTTTAAATTCTCTACGTAGAATGGACGGTGTCACAGCTGCTGACTGGGTAGCAGTACCTTCATCAGAGTTATCAGTACCGGATGTGGCAGTGGCACCCCCCGATAATTTCTTCTTAGCTGCCTCTAACTCATCCATAATGGATTTTAGCTGCATTTCTTGCTGCAATTTTAAGTCGCGCAAAGCAATCTGAAGTCTTTCCACTTCCTTTTCCTCCTCAGTTTTCTCTAAAGGCGGGGGCTCACCTTTTAAAAAAGCAATTAAGTCGTGGAAATATTCAGCTAAATCAATACCATCTGGTTCATTGAGGACCGTGTCCAGGTGAAGCCGCACAAGTTTTACAATTTCTAATCTACGTTTGCCTGCAAGATTCTCAGAAATGTGCATATGAGTAGCTAGCTTAGATAGGTTATCGGACGTTTGTTGACACAATAACGAGTCAAACTGCAATTGTAAAGTTTCAAGATCAGAGGTCGACATCACGAGGATACAAAAATACTATCGCTAGCAACAACCTTGAAGTTCTAATGACAAACAGCTAACGCTGAATAAACGAGGTAACTGAAGTCTGTTGGTTACGAGTTCTAAATGGATATACCCGCCACCGAACGAAAAACGCCAGGGCCAGCGGTGTTGAGGCAGAAACGAACAAGAGAAAACGAAGGAACACAAGACAACGATAAAATACAGGAAGGTAGAACAAAGCGGAACAAACCCGAACGTAGGCCACAACGGGGCAACGGCAAGGGCGAATGCAGATACCAGCACAAATACCAAGAAAGAGTCCAGCACACTGGCCACCAAATGTAACCCGTATTAACTTTTGTTCATACGCAGGTTCGGATACAAAAAAACACGCCAATGCTATGCTTCAATCGCTATCATACCTTTCCACGGATTACATGACTAAGAAATTTTTAAAACGTCTACTCACCATCACTAGACCACTATCTAGAAATTTCCCACCATGCACCGGTGGTAAGAGTTTCTTATCTACGCACTTACGCACTTATATAACTTACTTAGGGTCACTTCCCTACACATGGCACAAACAAAACACTGAAATACCGAAATAATCACTGGAAATGTATGCAGAATAAGCAGAGGAGGCGACGGGCTTTTGTGAGAATCGGAATTTCAAATGTACATGAACTTATCAGCTTTCTTAGGTATCAAAAGTCCACCAGTGAACTTTCTTAGCTTTTTGAGCATCCGAATACTTCTTTCTAATAAACTGCTTTCTTATTAAAAAAACATGCTGACTCATACTTAAACTTCGACGCTCCAAGAACTTTGGGGTCGAGAAAAAAGGCAGGATAATGTTCTTTCACGATGTAGGGGCTATATTGATGTTTCCTTGGCAAAATTTTTGTCTGACTCATCTGTTCTATCCAACTTAAAAGGTTACCCTTTTAATCTGGATGTGTTGTTTAAGATCAGTAAACAGTGGACTCTGTCGAGCACATAAATATTCGTCTGGGTTAGTCACGCCTTGAAAAGGAGACAGGAACAACAGTACATAACAGAAATCTTTGGAAAATAATGTTAAAGGTATTTAGCACACTCAAATCTCTGAACTATTCATATCTACGGGAGTTTCAAATCAAGTATGGCTCAAAAATCAAGAAACTATGTAGTCAGCTAGCTAGTACCTAATGTTTTAATGTTGTCTCTTTCAGATGAGGCATCTTATGGAATACCCTCAATGATGACATGCAGCAATAGTATTGTCTTAATTTTCAACAAGAGGATTTAAATGTGGAGAAGGGACGATCACAACCTTAATGTATGCTTTTTAGACTATACTGTTCGTATGTTTCTTATTTATTTTTATGTTAGTTTGCTATTTACATTTTTTCCATAAGCTTCGCAACAACACAGGCATTTTTTCAGTGCTTGTCCGTCAGGTGTATTTTGGCTTATGAGAATCAAGGATTATTCCTCGATATAATCGCCGCGTGACTTATATGCAGCTCTTCCCTTTCGTTTAAAAGTCCATGTCCGAATTAGCGAATATATAGGTACTCTATTTCAGAGTTTGGATGTAATTCGATGTACAAGGTAGACTAGCGTTTATTATGAAATTAAATACTGACACGGCACGACAAGCATTTTGTGATTGGTGACTGTATCGTCGTTGGATACTGATATCTAAAGTAACATTTCGGTGTTTTTCTGTAGAACAATGCAGGGAGTGATGCTGATAAGAGAGAATGGAGAGTGAACTTTTTAAAAGAAAAGGGTGGGTTTACACCTCTGCTCCACCCTATATACCAATATGCACTACTTCTTGTTGGTTTTAAACTTATCCATGAATTCAGCTTTCTTATCAGTAATAGAAATCTTTTAAAGCTCGTTTAGAATTACTTGAATGGAAGAACCAGTCGACTACAGTCGTTACAATTGCCAAAAGATATGTACTGGTGACCGTTTTCACCCTGTAGCTCACTGATTATTTAGAAGCTTATTGATCTGTTTTTGCTTTACCAGTGGTTGTTCTCATGAGAGCCAATGGGATCGCAAAAGGGTTCATTATCTCCTTTTCCTATTTGCATAGGAAATGGTGAACTTTTACCCACCTGCGAGAATCCTTGCACATTTCATCGTTACAAAAGAAATTTACTATAATATGCACCCATGCATGAGGACTTGTGACATTCCGGTATGCTTTTTAAGACATTAACTGACGACGGAGGGTTTAGTTGTTTCTGACTTGATTGTGAGCTGGTACTGGTGCTAGACATCACTTCACAATGCTTCTTATTTTTTGTTTGGTACTGTTCCTGTGTGCTACAACACACTGTGATGATGTACCAACTGATGAGGAGGTTGAGGCTGCCTTTCGAGAAGTAGAATTGGCCTTGAATGACCGCGAAGAAATCAAAGCTTTGATCAAGGATGTAAAAGATTCTGTGGCCACAAAACCGGACTACAAGAAAAATGCCCTTGGAATAGCGAAAGCATTTTCTACATCTGTCCCAAAGTTGAAAAGTGACAATGGATACACTGTTGCCGAGGGTGCATTACTCTTGGTCGCTGGGATCACGGAGAACATTCCAGGTGGCACGATTATTGCTTCTGTTGCAACTTTAATCGCCAGTGTAATTGGGATCATAAACACTGATAAGGTTTGTATCACGGAGTCTTCACAAAATATATCGTTTATACTATGCACTATGTTAGTTTTTGTAGGTTTGCTGGACTGTTGTGTGTGCAGCGTTGGGAGTCTTCTCTTGTGTCCTTGACGGTAAGAAACCAAGATGTTTAGGAACCCCGTTGGCTAGGCGCTGTTGAGTATTTATAGTTGTATGTTGAATATTATGTAGGATAAACTAACATATATTCTATTCTATTTATTAAGGCCCTGTTCATAATAATGTACGCTGCACTAAATGCAGAAGCACATTTTCCTTCTTGAAAGTATGTCTTCATCCCACACTCACCAGAGTATCTAACAACAGGGATAATTGCCGATAGGCGAACGAGAGTATATACTCATATGCGAATCCTAAGTCATATGACTGGAGTAGCAGCACATCTGATTGGCTATTTGATTAAACGTATACCTGTTTATTTCAGACTGACAAAATCAAAGACACAATGACAAAAGTTCTACAAGAAGCAAGAGATCAGGATCTATCTGAAGAAGTTGATAGCTTCATGACAAAAACTCACGACTTAATGTCATCTCTAAAGCCACTTATTAACATTGAAATCAAAGGCGACACATTTACATTTATCAACGGCAAGACAAACCACGCATTGGCTGTTGGCGTGTTCACTAAACTTAAAAACAGAATCAAAGAACGCAGAAAATCTAAAGACCCAGCAGAGGCGAAACGTGCGTTTGACTTCTCTGTAATGTACGCTCAGCTCGTTACTTTGCAAGAACTCGCCCTTACCCAAGTAGTCGTTTTAGTTAAGAGGGACAATGAGAAATTATCTATGTCCTTTGCTAATTCCAAGAATGGCATAATTGAGAGAAGCCGTAGGGCTTTGTCCTTCTGGAATGATCCTAAGCCCGAGCACGCTGGCGCTCTTGTCCACTACTACCCTTTAGGCTCCTCCGAAGGTGGCAAGTTACTTAGAGACTACCTGAAACGCGTTAAAGTGGCCGAAGCAGAAGAATGGAACCCAGCAAGCTACCTTCTCATTTCTGTTAAGTGGCCTTCATGGCATTTAAAATACGAGGAGCATACCACCGGAGGTCGAGTAATGGTGCATTCCACAAGTTATTTATCTTTCTCTAAGTCTACAGCGACCAGCTATGAAAAGGTCAATTTTGAAAAGCGCCCAGATGGGTATTTTACACTAAGGTCAGGGAGTGGCAGATATGCAAAATATGCTTTCGTAGAAGACCCGGGATCTCCTAAGTATATTATCAGGAAAAAACAATACCCAGGTAACGATAAAAATCATCATTTTATTGTCATAAGTTACCCAGGTACTGATATCATAACCATTTCGTGTAGAAATTGGCCACATAAGTTCTTTGGTGGCGAAACTAGCAAGTTTTCTGTGATTCTTAAGGATGGGAACATAGGGACAGACATTCAGTTTTACACTGATGCATGCCTCAGAGAGAAGTCCGGACGTGGTACATACAACTGTCCAGAGTACACTATCAAAAAGGATTGAGAACATTAGTGTTTTCATACAATGTGGGTATTACAAAAAGGAGTTAATTAGTATATCTGAAAGATGTACGAATGATTGATAGTGAAATATATCTAATTTGTTTTAGCGTCTTTCTTTTCTTTGTCTGCTCTTTGCCATGATCGTTATGTCAACCTCTGCGAAAACTGGTGGTTGGGATGCCGCTCCTGCGGCACGTCCCTGATGTTAAATTATCTCGTTTACTAATGACTTACAGTTCCACTTTGTATTCCTTTTCACCTATCTTTTGAGGCATTCGGTAGACCTATGTTTATTTATTTTTATTGATCCATTTTGTAGTTACTATTGCTCAGTTTGGGATGTTCTGGTGATGTCTTCGTAAAAGATTAGAAAAGCTCCAAAATAAACAGCTAGTACCGGTGCATACTGTCCATTGGATCAATCACTGTTACCATGGACCGATATAGCTATATATATATATATATATATATATATATAGTTATATATCGGCTTATGCGGATGCTCTGCTAAACTTCCAGAGGTGGGAAGACATAATGATTATGGTGCAAATGCATTGCCCCACAATGTATTTTATTCCCCTTTTGACTGTCGGAAAACACCAGCACCCTTTAGCACTCAAAGAGACATTTCGGCCCATTTTGATCGATAAGATTGCACCAGGAACTACAAAATCAACTTGATATTTAAGAATATTTGACACAGCCTATGCAGTATGTTTTGTCTTTATTCTATGGGTAAAAATCTTAAATTAATGCTTGGTTGATTTCATGAAGTCCAAGAGAAAGGGTCATAATTTCATTTCTCCATGCAACGATATATTTTGCTAAACCATAGCACAAAGATAGTTGATACAGTATGTTTTGAGTCTGAAGAAGGTATTACAGCGAAGCATAAACAGTGTCTCAGTTGAGTGAATTGCGCGTTGGATTCCGAAGGATGAATGACCTTTGAGTTCAACAGCTAGTTCATTGCACCTCGGTGGTTTAGTGGAATAGAGCAGGACTTCTGGTCATGATACTTTTGCATTTCTATAGGTTTGATTCCTACATTTAAAAAAATTTTATTCCAAAATGTAGCAGCCCCTTTTGACTTAGTATATACTAGATGTCAGAGGTAGCAGACAGACATATATATATATATATATATATATATATATATATATATATATATATATATATATATATATATATATATATATATATATATTTATATAACATATCCATCTTTCGTACACATGAACCGTATACATGTCCTTTTTGCCAGTTTTTTCAAGTATTTTCATGTGATTTTGAAAGTTATACATTGTCACGATTAAATACGCTTAGAGCTGCCCTTTAATAATGATAATAATTTTAAACTTCTCACGTATATATTCAAATTACTAATACAAATACAAATCTCTCTAAGTTTAGGTAATTTGTATCTGGCAGACAAGGTTACACATATAGTCAACAAATTCATACAAAAAAAAAAAAGAAATTGCACTTAGGAATACAAGTCCATACACAGTGAAGTTAGATGTAACTATAATTCTTAGTACGTTAGAAGATCAGGGTTAGTCCAGGGTTTGTTTCTCATGCAAAAAATATAATAGGTGGATCGAATGATGATGGCTGTAATTTTGCTTAGTATATAGTTTAAGTGCTGTTTTTCAATACCAAGATCATTGCACAATTCAATAAAAGATTTGCAGGATTTCCCAAAAATTCCTATAGAGCTGATGGATAGGTTGATAAATTTGGTATTACGGTATTTTGAAGAGAGGTCACGAGTGAGCTGCAGGTATTTGTTACGCTTCCTATCTGCGTTGGTAGTTATATTGGTTTCAAATCCAACTGTAAGCTCGACGATATAGATCGTAGCCGTTCCAATGCAGAGAAGCAAATCGGGACGCAACAGGTCCCCTGTCAAAATGCAAGGTGAGAGAAAACCTGGGAGGTCAACATACAGAATGGAGTTTTTAATACATTGTAGTGTTGATGCTACAAAATGCAGAGCTGAGTTATGTCTCCAAGTGTAGCGGCCATCTTCAAGATAAGACTTACAGCCTGATACAACATGAAGAAGAGACTCAGGATGCAAGCAAACAGAACAGTCGGGCGACGGTGAAAGTTTCCATTTGTGGAGATTTGTGCGATTAGCTAGCGTGTTATTGAGGTACCGTACAGTGAAATTGAAAATATTTTTAGGCAGCTTACTCAGTGTAGAGGACCACAAAGAGTTGAGAGTTACCAGAGAGTGATCTAAAAGGAAGGATATGATAAAACCTTGGGATGGAAGCTGGGACTTCAGTTTTTCTTTGTGTTCTAGGCGTACAACCTATAGGACATGTTAAGTATTCTTATATGAGTCATATTGTAAGTTCATGCTGTTACTGGTATTTTTCCACAATGAGACAATAGCATAATAATAATAATAATAATAATAATAATAGTGTGCGAATATTTTAACTGGAAAAACTCTTCAACTACTAAAAGCTGTCATAAACGCGTGCCCAGTAAAATTAAAATAGAGTAAAATATATAAATTAAGATAAAGTGTATCGCATAAGAGGCGTCTATCAAATTTCAGGATAAAGTTACTTGTAAAAGTTATCCAAAAATTTTAAAATATCTTGTCTGTTTAAACTACGGCCTTCCAAAGGCAGCATATTACAGATCTTCCCAATGAAAGCTTTTTCTTCCATATTCTGTTTTAATCTTTGGTAGTAGTATCATTTTTGCATTGTTACTCGTGTTCTTTCGATGTGAGAACATGGTAAAGTATTCTTTCAAAGGGTCTATAACTTCTCCATCAAGGCAAGATTTTGCAAATTGGCAAGCTCGTTTCTTGTTTGCGTTCCTGACGGATCGAATTTCATTGGACTACACTATTCGTTTTGCTCTCCTGTGTAGCGATGCCAGTTTCTCCTCATGTGTGGCTGTGAGACACAGTAAATGTAGGCCGAAGTAGGTAAACGCCGGCAGCACCTTACTTTGGTAGATCGATTTGTCAACTGCAACATCCATCAAGTATCTCACTTTCGCAAGTAGGTGTAGACGTGATAAAGCTTTCTCATAGCATTTATCAAACAATGATGACATGTTCAGGGAGCTATCAATAGGTACTCCTAGATATTTGTATTGTTTGGTTACGGAGATCCTTGATTTATTTGCACGAATCTCGAAGTCCTTGATGTTTTGCATGACTGTAGTAGCAAATAGTAGGGCTTCAGTCTTGCCCTGTTTTAGATTTATAAGAAGCTCAGTTTCCTTGAACCATCTGGAAATTGAATTTAAATCAGCTGACAATAAGTTTAAAGTGTCCTTCGCGCTTTTAGCAATAATGTAAACAACAGTGTTGTCTGCTTATTTGAGAGCGCATGGATATGCTTGACTAAATGGCCTAGATCATTAAAAATCAACAGAAATAGCAGGATGGCCTAGGATCAACCCCTGTGGTACTCCAGAGGTGATAGTAAAAGAGTCCGAGAGTGTTTGCTTGTACTGTACGATAGCTCTAAGATGAAACAGGTAATTGGTGAACCAGGCAAGTTCTCAGCCATGGACACCATAGTTACGTAGCTTTGATAATAAGTTCGAATGGCTGATGGTGTGAAAAGCCTTGGATAAATCAATAAAGCAGGCACCAACCATGTTTCCTTGGTCGACCTTCTATCGTAAGAAATCGAGCAATAGAGTCACAGCCTGTTCAGTATACCTTTTATTTCGAAAACCAAAGTGGTGACTGTATATCAAATTGATTTCTTCTAAGAAGGCTAATAGCTGCTTATGAACAATTTCTCTATAATTTTGATTCTGACGGTAAAATTGAGATCGGACGGTAAGTATCGAAATCTGAGTTTGGACCTGACTTATGTATGGGATTTATGCAGGCCATTTTCCATGCAGTTTGTACAGTACCAGTGTTAATCGATATATTTGTAATGTGACATAGATGATATTTGATTAAGCCTTTCGATTCTTTCAGGAAGGAAGCCGGCAGACCATCACTGCCAGTTGCCTTCTTTCTACTCAGTTTTTTAGGATTTCATAAACATCGTCTGGTGTTGCAGGTTTGAAAGCAAATGTTTTGTATGTTCTGGGGCCCTATTTTGTAAAACGCATCCCATGCTATATCAACATCGTTCGTTCTGTAGATAACTGACCAGTCTGCAGTGGAGAGCTCACGATTTATCTCTCAAGCGCTATATCGAGTGTAATCACGACATTTGATTTCTTTCGGTGGAAACTTCTGATGATTACGTTTACGGATACAGCAAACTAAATTATGATCGCTGGAACCTAAAGGAAATACCTGAGTAGAACGTATCAGTTCGGGTTTGTTGGATGCGACAATGTCGGTGAATGTCTTTGTAGTATCACACGTTCTGGTGGTTTCCTACATTATAATAATATTTGTTTTAACACGAAGTATACCTTCAGCTAACTAAATCATTATTACATATCATAGCAAAATAAAACCTTTACCCTATAAACGAGCGCTGATCTTCCAGGTATTCGTGTTTTAACTTCTGAGTCTAGCCCTTCAAATATGTTTTCAGTTGTTTTTTAAAACTATTTAGGGTAGGTAACTCACGTAGTTCAACAGGTATATCATTCCAAGCCTTCAGGGCTGAGTAATGAAATCCTTTTTTTGCAAATTCAGTCCGATATTGACTGCTTAAGACCCAAGAGAGTTAGTATCTCTTTGAAAATCCTTTTGTCATAAGCTGTTGCTGAAGACATCATATTTCTAAGATGCTCATTGAAGTCGTTTTTAAGATAGCGAGAGCCAGATGGGGTGTGTACAAATATTGCGAATGCAGTCCAGCATCCTGTTCAGTGACATGTTCAGTTCATTTACCCTGGGCCCTAGACGTCATTGAAAAAAGATTATGCAGAATTATGTCACAATTCGGATACGAGTGGATCCAGATAAATTGATTTTGAGTATGCTGTAAAAACTCGCACATATGAACCTTCATCTGTTTAGAGCTTAGAGCCTAAAGTTATATATTTTGACTTCAGTTAGTTAGAATCTTTTCACCCTGATATTTCCACTAGGTTCATATGTATGTTTTCATTCTATATCCACTGAGAAACAATTTCAGCCTGGTTGCCAATCAACCCCTTTCATGGCTGCTCTAAAAACATTACAGACATACCTTGTGACATGCAAGGTCTATAGGGATATCACTATTGTTAGGAAGCTTCTCCCTGATGGCCGGAACTGTCTCATCTCATAAAAGCATAAGCAAGTTCATTTCAAAATCATTTGTTCTTATGTACTTCTTTTTTATAGTAATTTGAAATAATAACATGAGACGAATTGTTGATTGAAAAGAGAGCATCGTCATTACAAAATGCTCCTCGATGGGAGCTTTGATAGTGTAATGTCTTACTCTATCTCTGTCATTCTTATGTTGTATCACAATACTCATTACTGGTAATTCGATCAATGACGATTATTCGTAGCTTTATTATTCGTTATTTGTAGTAGGAGATCTGCTCGGTAAAAATTGTGTTTAGTGACATATCCAATCTTTGCAACCTGCCGATAGATGTCAACTGGTCACCGTTTACCTTGGGGGGGGGGGGCACCTAAGCCTTGTTTTGGGTGGGAACGTGCCATTCTGATTCAAAATTTGGACCCTTAATTTCCCCTTGTTTGAAAGAATATGACCCATGATTCATCATATGTTTGGAAAAGTGAACCATAAGTCCTCAAGCATGATGAGAACTATACCCATTATTCCACAAGACAAAGAACATTTTTGCAATACTCAAAAATAATAATGCAACTTTTGTATGTCCTTTGCCTTAGATTCTCAATTCATCAATTAAACCATCAAACGACTTTAACATGTTTCTTCTACTGGTACCCATAATTTCGCACATATTTCAAAAACTGATACGCATATTTCAGCACTTTTCAGGAAAACGGTACCTGTAAATATTGCCACGTCCAAGTATCCCAAACCTACTAAGTTACCCCCCGAACCGCTAACCCTACGTAGCAAAGTCATAGCATATAGTCAATTATCTCACTGGCTGGTTTATTGGGTTCAATACAGCAGGTTGACGTTTTTGACCTACTCTGATATGATTATATTTGCCCGTAAAAATTTGATACAGTGCATCATTACAACAGAAATTTACCTAGAAATGCACCCATGCATGGGACTTGTGGCATTCTGATTTGTTCTTTTGACATTAAAGAACAATATTGGAAGTATATGCTTCGCACTTGATTGTGAGCTGAACATCTATCGACAATGCGGCTGGGTTTTTATTTGGCACTGTTCCTGTGTGCTTCAATACACTGTGATGATGTACCAACTGATGAAGAAATTGAAGCCGCTTTTCAAGAGATAGAAGATGCTTTGAATGACCGCAAAGAAATCAAATCCATGATCAAAGATGTAAAGGATTCTATGACCTCCAGACCGGACTACAAGAAAAATGCCCTTGGTATAGCAAAAGCACTTTCTGCCGCAGTACCAAAGTTGAAAAGCAGCAATGGGTATACTATCGCGCAAGGTGCACTATCTTTAGCAGCTGGGATCGCCGAGAACATTCCAGGCGGCACAGTTATTGCGTCTGTTGCCACGTTAATAGCCAGTGTAATTGGTATCATTGACTCTGAGAAGGTTGGTATTGCTGATCATCCATTACACAGTAAACATTGTAATTTATAGAATGTGACATGTTGTTTGTTGTAGTTGCGCTCGATTGGTTTGCTGCAGTCTTGGATGTTGGTAATTCTCTTGTTTCGGACATGTATAGTGTTGATTTAGGTACTTCATTTTGCATAACTACGACTGATTCAACCCATGAGCTAAGCTATTTGAATCATGAAAAATTGACACTCTTCATGAAAACATTTACACTCATTTAAGCCTAGTTCACACTTGCGGTAATTCGCGTAAGAACCGGAGAAGTATGCAGCTATCCTGCCTCATACGTTCTTGCATTCAGTGCAAAATTGTCATAAAAGTTGGCGACTTGCATGTTGCGCGCCATCCAAAGCTCAGAAAAGTGCGGCAATAAAGCTATATTAAGTGACTTAGTAGTTAGTAAAGCAACGGCGACATCCCAATACGAGTGTTCACACTCGTTTTAATTCGCATAAGAATCTGGGACATCGGGGACATGATTTTTTCAAATAGAACTCATTACTATTTGATGGGGAAGTTAGCGACGTCGGGGATTGCTTATAAAAGCATGTTCACGTTTATCGTAAAACACGTAAAAAGTAAGATAATCGCCGATTTCACTAATTCTTACGAATAGTGTGAACAAGGCTTTACAGGGATCAGTGATTATACCTGGGGATAGATACCCCCTTATAGTGACGTGGAGGACACATCATTGCTGGGTCCGACGCGACATACAATTCTTCGAGTTTTACCCGTCTAACATGGTTTAAAAACCGTCTCTCAGACTAAAATTTGGCAGAGTAGCATAGTGCTTAGGCACAGATCTAGGACAAATCTACTATTAAAATTGAAATACAGAAGATAAAAAATTTATGTATTGCCAATCTGCCTTCTGTAAAACCGTAGTGGTGCACCCTCTCAAACATTCTTGTTAAGAACGTCTTAGGAACGTTTTACTACTGAGATCATGAAAAGCTACTAAGAGTGTTGCATTTATGGGCTAAACAGCTTGTTATATAAAACGTCTATTTTAACAAATGTTTCATACAAATCGTTGCAATTTTCAGACGGACAAGATTAGAGATACAATGAAAGAAGTTCTGCAGGAAGGAAGGGACGAAGATCTGGTCGAAGAAGTTGACGGTTTTAAATCAAAAATCAACAGCCTGATTTCAGCCATGAATTTATTTGTAAAGAAGGATGTGAAAAGTGGTTTGTACCCCTTCATTGCTGTAAAGACCGAGCATGCATCGACCGCTGGACTGTTACCAAAGCTTAAAAGCAGAATTCTTAAGCATCGAAAATCTAAGATTCCTTCAGAGGCCCGGCGTGCGTTTGACTTCTCGGTAATGTACGCTCAACTAGTTACTTTGGAGGAGCTTGCCCTTACACAGGTAATCTTTTTGCTTGAGGATAACAATCCAGAAGCAGCTTCCATCTATGCTAATTCTAAAAACGAAGTCTTTACGAGAAGCCGTAAAGCTCTTTCCTTTTGGAACAATCCAAACCCCGAACACGCTGGCTGTCTTGTCCACTACTACCCGTTAGGTTCTTCTAAGAGTGGTAAATTCCTTCGGGAGTTTCTACAGCACATAAAAGTGCCAGAATCAGAGCAGTGGAACCCAGCAAGTTACGTTCTCATTTCCGTTAAATGGCCTACCTATCATTTAGCTTTCACGCAAGTTAATGAGGGATATGATGAAAGGGCAGAAGCAACATTATACTTGTCCTTCGTTGCATCCACACCGACGAGTGATGATAGAATAGTTTTCAGAAGACGACCAGATGGGTATTTCACAATAAGGTCAATGGATGGAGAGAATGGAAAGGAAGGAGCGGACGGGGGATTTGCCTACCTTGGGAGTCCGAAAAGCCCTTATTACGTCTACGGGGAAAATCGCCACCGTGGCGAAGATGAGAAGTATCAGTTTATTGTCATAAGTTACCCAGGCACTGATATCGTTACCATTTCCTGTAGAAATTGGCCACATAAGTTTTTCGGTGGCGAAAAGAGCAAGTTTTCTGTCATTCTCCAGGATGGCAACGTAGGGACAGATATTCAGTTTTACGCCCATCCATGTCTCAGAGAGAAGAGTGGAAAAGGTAAATACAGATGCCCAGAGTACAAAATCAAAACGGGATGAGAACATTGGTGGTCTCATATGATACAGAGTGTTTAACAAAAAAGGAATTGGTATATGATAATGATGTGTTCATGATTCATAATCATTAAATATCTAATTCATATTATTAGCTTCTTTCTCATGTTTTCCTGAATTTGTTCTGTTGATCATCAATGCTAAACAAAACCTGGCCATGGCATGGGACTAGGATGTCTCGCAACAAGTGAGGATAGAGGCGGCGCTGCGGAGGGATGGGGGACATGCCCCCTGTCCCCTCTGTCTCTAGAATCATTTTTGTAATTAGTTCATATTCGAGTAGAAGAGATTTGAGGAGATGTGAGATTTATAGCAAGGTATAATGCTTTGTTTTGTATTATTGCCATGTGCACGGCTTTTGTCACCATTTAGTTGCATGTGTTACTTCAGCGAAGAAAGCCATATCTTTTGCCCATTTCAAGAAGGCGTTGAAAAAATGAGCGATCTAGATAATTACCAGATTTTTCTTTTTATTTAGATGTTTTACGTCATATCATGTGGAGATTCTTTAAAAAAAATATTGTAAATTTTTCATTATTTGTTTTGTAAACAGAGCTGTTTGTAAATGAAATGTAACCCGCATGCATGATAATTGGAGAGGCGGAATTAATCTTGTAAAGACCAAAAGCGGTATATTAGAGAGAATAAAGTACTCGTAACACCTTCGGTGATTTGGGTCTTCCTGCCAAGGTCGGCTTTATTAGAGAGGAGGGAATATTAGAGAGAATGAGGTACCCGTAACATGTCTCTCTGAAGTGTATCGGTTGTGGCCATAGTTCAGAGTTGTCTTATAGCTACTGGTAGAGTAAGCATCAAGTTAGTATTTTCAGTTGGGTCTTTATCCTTGTTTACTAGATTATCTCCTGGAAAAACGTTGTCTGGTCAATTGTTAATATTTTCCGATAATTTTTGTCTTCTTTAGTACCTAACATTAATCATAGCAGCTTGCATTTCGTCCAGTCTGGTACTGTGTTTTCCAGCTCAAGCTTTACCAGCCAATCAAATTCAGACTGGAATAAGTTATTATTTTTGTATCGCTAATGTGCAATTGACAATACCTTGGCTCAGCAGGTTGAGACGAACGCCAAAAAAGGCTATTTACACTACAAAGACAAACTCGGTTTCAACCCGGGTTGAAACATGTTAGTTGCGACCCAAAACAGGTTTGACCCCGGATTAGTTTTCTTTGATACATGCACACAAACACACTTGAAAGCGAAAATTTTGTCAATTTATATTCTTGTAGAAAACTGATACGTAACATCACTGCTTACATTCTGCGTCGTTTGCTATGTATCACATTCATGGAAATGGATCTACCAGTTCGAAGCTCCAATTGGTCAGTTGATTAGTTTCAAGATAACAATGCTTTCATATCCTCCCAAAGTAACCCGGGTTCTAACTTCTCAGCATAAACGTACCTGGCATCACCTTGGGTTATTTGGAGCCGAGTTGAAGCGAGGTAGAGTTTTTGTAATGTAGATAGGGTTAAAATCGATTCATGGACGGTATGAAGGAACACATGAGGAGACAGGAATAAGCGAAGAGGACGTGCTAGAAAGACCATCCAGGAGTTGGTTGATCCGCTGTAGCGACCTCGAATGGGAGAAACCGGATGGAGAAGACTCCATCACAGATCCATGGTAAAATAACCAAATCACAGCAATGGAATAAATAAAGACTCTCCTTCGGTAATGTAAATACCTCAATAAAATATAACGTGTAAATAACATAAAAATAAAACTTAAATACTTAAATACTCTTCTACTATTACCAATGGAGGGGTTACCCCAGCTATTTACTCTATAATACACTTGAGATAAAAAGGGAAATAATGTTCACTGCATAGCATAAAGCCTAACACTGCTGGAACTGCTAATGTGGCCCTCTGCCTTCCCAATGTGGCTTAAATGGCACTGATTTTGCTGTAATGCAAATGAAATGCTAATGGTACCTATCTTGTACCATTTCTATGAAAGTTAAGTGTAACATGAAAAGATTGTTTCAGTAGGCTGTATGAGAATGCACGACTAGAATGTGGCAAAAGCCACAACTTACATCTGGATACAGCTGATTTTAAACAAAAAAAGCAAGGGGTTTCTAATTCTACTGCTTAAAAAAGGACTTTGAATATACTCTATGGTATGATGAGATTAGTTACACCTAGTAAAAAGTCTTCCAGACTGCATCACTAGATCTGGATTCTACATGAAAACCTTTGATAACGAGCTTAGGGGACTTTAAATTCAGGGGAGCTGCAAACTGTCTGCCTAAATGAATGACAGGTTCCTATGCAGTTGCATTGAGCTGAAGATATTGCCAGCAGAAATTATTGTTTTTGTAACAAAATTGCCCATAAAAATGAAGGTCTACCCAACTGGAGAGGTGCTGCTGCCCCCAACCCCCACCTCTCATGCCTACGACTGAATACTGAACATACAACAAAGATCAAAGACAGCAAGACTTAAAGGTTCACTTATGATATTGCTTGCATATTCAGTTCATTATCTTCATCATTGTTATTTCCCATTTCTATATCATGATGTGTTTCCTTGCTGACAGTTTCTTCCAGCTCATCTTTCTCTTTAACTCCCTCTCTACTTTGCTTTTCATCTTCAACCATAGCATCAACAAGCCAGTCACTGCTGGGTTCATAAGAGTTGAGTTTGGTGTACATCTGTTTGTCAAGTCTACCTAATTTTCTTCTCCTCTTGTATAAGACAAGTTGAACCATAATACACACTAGCGAGTATGTAGCTGTCAAAACAGCCAATGCACTGAATGTCTTTTGTGCACCAAACACAAAGTATGGCATCGACACAAATACACCACCAAGTCCAAGACCCAGGCCCATGTAGGCAGCTTGAAAGATGAAGAACAAAACTTTCTCCATCTCCTTTGTGCCATTTGAATTTGTACCACCTATAAATGAGCTCTTTATGCAACAGCTTGCCAGTCCAAACATTAACTGGGTTGGTATGATATAATATGGGTTTGTAACATTTGAAATAACAAAAAACTGGATGCTCATAAGCAATATTCCTGCTGATAAAAGACCATTGTGACCAATCCATTTCATTGACATACCAACTGTAAAATGCAATACCATATCAGTGATAATAGCTAGACAGACAAGAACCCCAGTGATAATTTCTGATGCCCCATTTTCAGATGCATACCATAGCAAGTATGCATTTATTGTCCCCTCTGATAATCCTGCAATCCAGAGCCCAAAAATGTACCCAAAATTATCCCAGCTGAAAACAAGACTGAGGACATGGTTGCAAACCAATGTCAAAAATGATGCTTTCTGGGGGCTTGCTGCTGGAAGGGCAAGTGAAATTATAGCTGTGATGCAACCAGTTGCTAAGAAGCCATAGAAATGGAAGTAAAAGTAGTGGACATTTCTAAACATGCACTGATACTTCCAAGCAACATATGTGATGGACACTGATGCAACTGCCATACCAATTTTGCAAAAGACCCTGTTGAGGCATTGGCTGTTAAGAACTGGCTGCTTGCTTGTGAATTTGATTGATGCTTGAGTGACATGGAGTGTTGGACTCAGACAGAGTTCACTAATGATTGTCAGTGCCAATACAGACATAAACAAAGTCTTCAATATCATGCCCTTCTCAAGCTGATGAAAAATCTTGTGACCAGCGTTTTTTAAGTATCTTTTCCAACTATATGGCCCTGTATCATTGTATGCTGAAATCTGAGATTGTGAAAGTATACTGTCATTTACAGCAATATACTGTTGAACTCTTGCAAGCGAGAAATCTTGCATCGAGATCGAGTAGTTTCGATTGTCTTCCCTCGCTGTCAGTGTGTAGGGATCACAACTGAGATCAGTCAAGATCCACCCGTCGTTCGTTCTAATAACCGAAAGGCAGAATGTGCTTGCCACTGTTCCAGCAACAAAAATAAACAAAAAGAGCTTTCTGTATCTAGAGCTGGTTACAAATGAAGAAGACAAAGGTCCCCACCAGAACGATATCAATGGCCTGACTGCGAAAAGAAGACCATTCTGAAGTGAACTAAATCCAAGCAGTTTGAAAAACACGGGTAGAAATGGTATCAGACTCCCCAAAGAGCTGAAAAGGAAAAAATTGAATATGTATACACTGGCTGGGGCTATATCCACCATGTATCTTTTTGCAATGTTCCGTCTGTCTTTATAAGTCTTCCTCTTCGTCGGCACTATCTTCCTCTTTTTCTTCGGCCTAGTTTGTTTATCATTTGTCGCGTATCGATTGAAAATCTCTTCACTAGAATCTGTAGTCATGATTGTAACTAGTGATACTCCATAAAATATACAATTCTGTATCCTGTATACTCACTTTCACCCTTTACATGCTGAACGTGGCAAAAACAAATCGTCATATCGCTCCATCAGCAGCAAGTGAACAATCAAATCTGGTATCCACGGGGGTATTGTTAACGACCATATTATCAAATTTCGACAAAATATGCCTATGACCGCTTCAATGTGTCTTTGTTATGGCACTATGCAATCTCATTATTTTTATTTACAGTCTGTCTATTTTGCTGTCCAGTTATTTCTCTCCTGCTTGCGTTCTTTGTACCTTAGTATCACTACGGCTCTGTTGAAAAGTGACACCCGTATTGGGAGATGATATCCGTTGAGACCATTGTTAAGACCAGTAGTGGTGGTTGTTATCAACCATTTCTAAGGCTGTTAGTGGGCTGTTACCAAGAACATCGTTATGAAACCGAGGCTGTAATGTTGATGCTCAAGAAAGCGCAATGGCGTACGAGCTTGCTTTAGTGTGGAGCTGCCTATGTGGGATTTTGGTGATCTATTTTTTATGGGCCCTTAAGGTTAAAAAGAGCACAAGTAGGTCTAAACAGAAACCAACTCGTAAGGTCATCCTTGAAGCAACAT
Organism: Mastigias papua; assembly: GCA_964019165.1. Taxonomy (NCBI): domain Eukaryota; kingdom Metazoa; phylum Cnidaria; class Scyphozoa; order Rhizostomeae; family Mastigiidae; genus Mastigias; species Mastigias papua. The sequence continues at coordinate 13,554,639 of OZ025275.1, forward strand.
CTAAACGTGTATCTTCAGTAAAGCATTCTGAAGTAAAGAATGCTCTGGACTCGGTAGATTTTATGAAACAAGAACCAATTGTAGAAACGAAGGGAGCAGAAAATGGTAGCTCAAAGCTTAAAGGAAAGCAACACGAAGACAGCTTGCATGATCATAGGAACCTTGTTGAAAGCAATATAAAGAAAGGACAAAGCAGGATATACCACGTAAAGGTATGTCAACATAATTGTAAGTCCGGTGTGTCCTGTGAATACCCAATGTGCATTCTATGTAAAGACCACGCGGAAATTTTATTCAGTACTTTTTGCTTTCACGCCAAGATAACAGAAATAAGTCATTGTTCTGCCATATGCCTGTAGACAAAGGCTAAAAGCACATATCTCACGCCACAATGCCAATGGAAGAGCGTAGTTACAAACCTTCTTAGTTTTATGAGCTACAAATTTAGGAATATAGCGTTATGACTGCTACAAGGACTTTTTAATTTGAGAATTACTTATCTGTTGGGTGCACTCATCTGTGTCTATGAGTAGCTGGTGTACAATGCTGAAGTGTTTGTTGATCTGTTGTGATAGTAACTCCATACTGAGGGATATTTGGGCTGCACTCACAAGATTGTTGCTATTGAAAGTCAGCTTCACACTTAGGAGTATATTTACAACCTCGTTATCACTGTTTATGCATATGTGCATGTACAGTCCAGTGCCTATAACAATAACTGCACCCATACACACCTGGCAACTACCTGAAAAGGTGTGAGATCTTGCTGAGAACTGCCAAACTCCTCAGCATGGATAATGATCTCTTACAATGTGGATGTGTCATTTATTGCCCTTTTTACAGGTCAAACATGAAAGGTACTCAACTACAGAATTAGATCCAGATACACTTTTGCCCATTTCAAGGCCTCTGCAAAGCATGGATGAAGTATATCAATGGATGCCAGGTTTTGACCATTTTAACATTGCAAGTGTCCCACTCAGATCAATAACAAGAGAGTTGTCAAGCAAACCAAAGACCATTCTTTGCCATGATATGAGAGGTGGCTACATAGAAGATAGGTATTTCTAATTATATCATCATTCTTTTGCTATTAATCATAATAATTGTTAGTCACATCTTTGCATGTAATGTTGAGTCCCTTCTTCTGTTTTGACATATACTCTTGAGTCCCAAATGAATATACCCCCACCTATTAATTTTTTGAAAACATCTAACCTGGACATTTTTATTCCAGGCCCCTGTTTGTCCCGTAGTAGTATAAAGTAGTATAAAGTACTCATGCTATGATTTAGATTGAAATTGATAGTGTCTAAAACACTATAGTCTTATATATGTTTATTGGTAATGAACTGAACAGCTTTCTAAGCATCTACAACTCATTTCACTAAGCTTGAAATTATTAGGTACTTCTTTGGTTTAATGAGAATTTAAACAAGCAGATTGTTACTAATTGGGTATAGGTCCTTGATTGTGAGCAGATAATTTATGTCTCACCCAGTCAACATGTCAAAATATTAGTAGCTATTAGAAGTAGTATTTTCAAATTTACCTTTTGTTAAAATTAGCCTGTATTTGTTTCATAGCTGTTTCTTAATTTTTGTTAGTTTTGAACCTCATGTGTCTTATAAAAAACATATACCTTTCTAGTAGTTAAATGCTTGTAAGTATGATGAAGGTTACCCTTGTCGTTCCTGCTTTTGCTGCTTTTCGTCATAAATCTACCTACTCCATTACTTGTACCCAACTGAAAACAATCAATGAAAGAAATCTGGATTAACCAATAATATTTTTGAAGTTTTCATTTTGTTCTGAAAACATGTTTATGTAGGTTCAACTTACAGATTTTACCATTTTCTTTCTGTACTTTTTAGGTTTGTTCAAGGGTATAATTCAACATCATGCTACAGAATAAATGACTGGAATTTTATTGATATTTTTATATACTTCAGTCATAATATTGTAACAATACCTCCTCCATGTTGGACTAATCCATGCCACAGACATGGCGTCAAGGTCCTTGGTACATTTATTACAGAATGGAATGAAGGTGGCAGGATCTGCTCAGAACTATTGGAAACTAGAGAGTCATATCAGAGATTTGCAAAAAAACTTGTGGACATTGCTTGCTACTACAATTTTGATGGATGGCTTATCAACATCGAGAATGCAATTTCAGTGAGTAAATGATAGATATATTTAGCCTTGTGTATATATGTAGCTATTCAAAATGGTACTCTTCTATATTTATGTACCCAGATTGTCTTAGTTGTGCCTGGGTTCTGTCATGTGTCACTTACAAAAACATTGAGTGAATTTATGTGATTTTCATTGGAAGAATGTTATTGTTTCAGCCAGACAAGATTGAGGATCTTGTTCATTTTATTGGCTTTCTTACTGACTCCATGCACCATGCCAAACCAGAAAGCAAAATCATATGGTATGACAGTGTGACAACAGAAGGTGAACTGAAATGGCAAAATGAGCTCAATGGCAAAAACAGGTATTTTGTATGTTGATAATCTTCTCACACATAAGCAAAACTTGGAATAAGTGATGGAACCATTTAGGTATATAAGAGAGGGGGGGGTAAATTACCCCGCTTTTCAGCATGTATTAATTTAGATTCATCCAAAACTATCATAGAAAGTTTGTAGTAGGGGTAGACGGTGGTTGTAGTAAAAATACAGTGGCATTAGAACCTTGAGTGCTGTTGCCAACTTTTAAAAGCTTTATAAAATATATATGCAGCTATTTTCGATTCCAAACAGCTTAGAAATCTCTTGCCATTTCTCATGCACAATTTGATGAGTTCACCTACATATGAATTAGTGTAATGCATTTTCAATTCATATCCTCCTGTTTGTTATTACTGATGAACAATTTTTGATCATTGAAAGGTATGCAGAGCTGTATTTACCAAAAATTTTTGCTCTCTGGCATGTTTCCTAACTTTTTTTAATTGCGTACAACCACACAGTTATATAAATCTGCATGATAATGAGGGCAGTTTTCAGTTTGCAATCTTTGCAAACTGTCAGGCATTTGCTTTCTTTTAAGCTCAGTTTGTTGGCAGTTTCCATAATACTACCATATTTTGCCTTCTTTAATGCATCCTTATAAAGACTCTTAAGTCCATGCTAGATATCAAATAAGAAACTTGTTTACCATCTTTTGCCAAATGTAACATATACACATCCCCTTTTGTCAGCACTTGTATAGTATATATTTTAGGGGAAAAGTATGCAAACTCAGGAATAATGATGAAGCTACTGTATACCCTTGAGTACCAAATAAATGGGGTTGGGTGGGAATAATTGGGAGGGTTGGACAATGTTCTGAAAAATAATAATTGGGAGCTTGGAACAAGTGGGGGGTTGGAAAATATAGCACATGAAAATTGCAAAGAACAGCTTAGGAAGACTGACTAATCAAATATTATCAATAAACAGCAGGGCAATGGAAATTATAGTTGTAGTGTAAATGTTAATAATAATTATTTAAAAAACTTCTGGTTAGTCTCTAAGTAAATAAAAATATTCCCCGTGAAAGCACAATTTCACTAAAAAAATTATCAAAAGTAATAAATGGAAGGGGGATTGGAATACATGCGGAAGGGTTGGGAAAACTTTCAAAAATTAACAGTCGTGGGGGACGATTATTTGGTAATCAAGAGTAACGCAAACAAGTGGGAACATTCTTTAAGCATACTGAAAACCTTTTTTCGTCCAGCACGGATAATGACCTAAAGTTTAACTGAAAATATTTAGCCAGATGCGGATACCCGTGATATGATGATAGTTGGCACTAGTATTGGCCATTTAGCACCTATTCACCATTGTCTACTTGAAGACTCCAAGTGAGAAAATGAACTCTTTCTGCTTACACAATACTGGGTTTTGATGTTTTATGTAAACTGATTTCAAAACACTCAAGTGAAAGGACGGTCCTGCTTGCCCAATGATCCAAAAATTATCGTCTGTATATGTTTTGTCGCATTCTGGATTTGTAATAAGATGTCATATGGCCGAATCACAATTCATTTTGGGATTATTGTTTTTGCACATACAAGGTGGCTGCTCTCTCATTCTATTGCGTTTCTTCCTTATGCTCGTGGAAACGGTGTTTTATTCTGTCTGCTAGTCTCCGCGCAGTGCGTCATACGTACCGGGCTTCACCTCGACACAAAAATTCACCCACTACACAGCTTTCTTGAGTGGTAGGAACGCTATCTTTTTTAGCAGGTGGTAGCATGACCCTAGTGTTGTAATCCGCACGGGGCTTCACAGCATTGAAACAAGATGTAATGGCTTTTCTGATTTTGTTTTTCAAAGTTTGATGAAACATTTCCAATCCAGGACAATTTTAGGTAAACTGGACGCTTTTCAGGACCAACCTGTTTTTCTGATGAAATGCTGGCTAGTTTTCCCTTAATATAAGAAAGGACATCTTCTCAATATCCGTTTGTCAGTTAGCAGTTGTCATATTCCGTCAAGCTCAGAGCCTGATTTGGTTTCAGAGCAAATCATAAGTGCCCTGTGAACTAAAGTTTTGATCAGGCTAATTTTTGTTGCTTTTGTGCTGAAAGAATTCCAACGGATGTCTTGACCAGTAAACTTTGGTTTCCTGTAAACGCTGGTGAGAAATCCAGTGTCCTCTCTCTCTGCCGAGATATCTATGAAATTCAAGAACTTGTTTTTGCTCCCTTTCTGCTGTAAATGTTAGAGCTGGATGAAGCATTTTCGCGCTGGATGTAAGCCTCAACCTGCAACATTCACACACCCAAACCTTTAGCTCTTTTCTAGATAGAAAAGTTTGCACGCTATACTCGAATAAGTAAGGTATCTTTTTAAGGAAAAGTAGTCCTTGAAACGAAATTCTCAAGTGGCATTGAGCTGTTGTTAGCAGCTTGGTGGCCTTGCTTCTTTTTTCTGATTTGAATGGAAGAGAGTAAGGGATGTAACGCCAATAGTAGGGGAAATAGAGTTCTTGCCAGATGGTCTATAGAGGTAGAGGAATCGGTAGTTTTTACCGAATTTCTTATCTAAATGTGGTTTTTCAAGTTGAGAAACTAGGTGCTCTAAATGCCTAAAAGTTCTCAAAACAAAGCGCTTTCCGGTACAGAGGAATGAATGAGAAAACAAATGTTTCCATGCATAAGATGCATCCTCGAACAGAGCCAAAGTTACTTACGAAAAGGTGCGTCTTATATGCGACAAAATACAATGCCAAAATGTCTGATGGCGATTTACTGTTCCAACGTAGGTTCTATATAGATACATTTGCTTTAGATCTGATTTTGCCAATGATAATATTTGAATCCCAATCAGCCATTTGATATCATTGTTGCCAACAATTATTAGCAAGTATTTGTTTCCTTTTTAGTATTCATAGCTATCATCTTCCAAACATAAGATTGTTTCTTGTTGCTTGTTGCAGTTGACAGTCAGTAGCTCGACTACCTGATAGCTCAAACCTTCACATCCTGAAATGAGTTCTCAGTTCCCCCCATTTAGGTTTCCCATAGAAGTACTGCATGGTAGCTTGAACAAGTTCTAATTCCCATTAGAGTTCCAGCTATAAAATATATGAACTGTGCCCTAGATCAAGATGTCAGGCTCTTTAGCGTGAATGTAACAATGTTGTAATGTTATACTTGATTAATATTAGTTAATTTCTCTAGTGAATCACAGTTCCTACTAATATCTATAATTCAAAGACAAGCTGGTGATAGAATTTTTTTACTGGCCCCTGTAAATTTGTTTTTATAGATTATTGTATCCCATATATCGATTAATTTTGCAGTGCATTCTTTGATGTATGTGATGGAATTTTCTTGAATTACACCTGGTCGTTGCATCACCTATCACGATCAGCAGTGATTGCTGGAAGTCAAAGAAAGTTTGATGTATACGCTGGTATTGATTGCTTTGGGCGAGGCTGTTATGGAGGTGGTGGCTGGAATACGTATAAGGTTGAGTCACGTTTTATTTTACTAACCGTGTTGGTAGTGTTGGTAGTGGTTCGAGTTAGGCCCACACTAATGGTTGTCGTTACATCGAGTGTTTTGCTGATAATTAATAAGTTAAGATGAGAAATCCTATCTGCACTATGTATTGGTAAGCTTAGATTGGAACCTAGCTCTAACACATTGTGAATTAGTCAAACTGCTAAAATGTAGGAAAACTGTTGACAACTTTTTGTGAAATGCTCACAGAAAAAGTTCCAAGTCTGCATAATAATGAACCAGCTTCATCCAAGGTTATAGCAATCTTTCTAGCTACTTCATTTTAGTGTTTTTCTACAAATGATGCAAAGGGACTTGCAAGCGATTGTTCTGTAGGCAACTCATAGGCAACTGAACTCCATTTGAAAAGTCATCAAGCAAATTCAGTTCTGTATAGATGTGAGCACAAGCAACTCTGGAAATATTACTAAGCAAAATTAAAAAAAACACCTATTTACAGATCCACTTTAAAACCCAAACAGCCAATCATATAACGTTTGCAGAAGGAAAAGTTAACGACGGCTTATTAGCTTAGATAAATGCACAATATATACTGAGAATGTTATTTCTCTCCTTACTTCCCCTTCTTGTATATAATTACCTACTTGGCCCTTTCTTGCCGGCTCGTAATGGCGTTAATTTTCCTTAAGCGGCATTAAATGGGCCGGCGTAAAAGGGGCTGACTTTTACAATTTTCGAACAAAACGCAGCGTTATTTTTGTAGTCCATTTTTGGAAGTACTGACAAATTTTAGGGGCCCATTGGCAAGGGAAAGACAATTCGTGGCCTACACTTACTAATTGTCTCAGCAGCGAGTGCTGGTGAATGAGGAGCATGTACAGTAGCGGAATCAGTCCAGAAATAAGGAATTTGCAGTTGTGTTTAGGGAATTGATATGTTCTTATAACGCACCCCGTACATATAGTTGTCGTCACTTATAGTTTATATGATTCGAAACACAATTGTTTTGGTAAACGTTATCCAATCTGTATCAAAACTGTATGAAAAATGGAAGGATATATAAACTTGAAAGGATAGACGAGAAACATTGGAGGGAAACAGTGCGGAGTTAGAATTATTGGAATTTTGGAAAGGAAGCGAATTTGATTTAAATATTATGAGAATCTTGCTGAGAAAGATAGCACCTTGAGAAGTGACGGAGTTCTTAAAATCGATGACTAGAAATTTTAGCATATTAAAATCTGCTAAAAGTGTGTAATTAAGTGCCGTGTCATATTCTCAATTTCGTATTGTTTTGAATGGCGCAAAATGCGGCCCAAGGTGGCGGTAGACCAAATATCTGATCCGTCGTTATAAGGGCCGGCGTTAAGTAAGAGCCGGCTTTAAATAAGGGCCGGCGTAAAAAAGGGCCAATTAGGTACTTAAAATGAGTTGGAAATATTTAGCACCCATCGAGGAACTTAAGGTCCGACGTTTGACTTAAGAATATGCAACTTCAGATCTAATCAAATTCCTTAATTGTGTATGAAAAGTACAGTGTATTTACTAGCATCATTTACTTACAAAGTTTAGTGTTGATTTAATGGCATAATATATATATATATATATATATATATATATATATATATATATATATATATATATATATATATATATATATATATATATATATATATATGTATATATATATATATATATATATATTTATTTATTTATTTATTTATTTATGCATTTTTGTACAAATTTTAGAATTAGATTAATTGAAGAATATCCATAGAACACCATCGCAACTCGTGTGAACTCCTTTTGCAGAATTTTTTCGATTGCATTATGTTGCTTTGAGGGTAGGCATTTGACGTGTTTGCTGTTAATCCCATGCTGAGTACCTTAATCGTTCGTTTGTATCTTAGGCAATGCAAGTCATTAGAGAACATAATTTGTCTGCTGCAATATTTGCTCCAGGCTGGGTCCTTGAGACACAAGGAGAGGAAAACTTTTCAAAAAACCATGCAAGGTAATCATAATTCATCAAGTGGTTATTCCTAGTTGTTGGAAATTCGCTGTTTTTAATTGGTTTTCTCCCACCAGTTCAATGTCTGTTTTTCTAATAAATGTTGTGATATCCCAGCCTCCCTTTGATGCCTGGCTACGTTCCAAATAAACTTTTATATTCCTGGCATCTTTGAAAAACATTTGTATTCTATATCTTAAGTAAGCCATGAACGTAATTTATGAATTAAAACTGAAGAGTGGTAGCCTTTTCTGATTGTTTTCCAAAGGCATCTTGTTTCTTATCTTTCCTACAAGGCTTCTATGCAGGAGTTCATTACTCATATTTGGTCACACGTGGATTCCTTAAGTTAAAAATATGATTATTGCTTGTCTTTGTTATATATTGTTATATTTTTCTTATATCACCAATCCTATTTAAGATATTTACTTAGTAATAACATGTCTTTCAATGACAGATTATCAATTTCAGGTTTTTTCAGTTGCTCATGCCATATCTTTATCCACACATCGCCAAAGGACTTCCTCTTGTATCCTCCTTCTCTCAAGGTTATGGGAATCATTATTTCTCAAATGGAACGGTGCGTTTAGATTTAGCTGCATTCAATTTTTTGTGGTTTGCTGTTTCATGTTGTTGCGTTGGATAGCATTGGTCGTGTGACCCATATGATAAAAGGAGATGGATTTGCTATCCAGTTCCTGCTTGTTATATTCATGGAACCGTGCAAATTTGCTTCAGTTTTGACGATACTCAGTCTATGCTTGCATCTGTGGTAGAGATAGAGATCAAAGTGATAAATAGAGATTGAAAGAATACTCTTTTGCATCGTAAAGTCCTTATGATTTCCTGCATTTGAAACAGGCGGGAAGCGCAGTCTGATACTTGTTCGAGGAACAATGACAACACTATAGAAATTGGACTCATGCACTAAGTCAAACCATGACGTTCCGATAAATTAACATTTACCGGACGAAGACAATCCTAGTATGACAAAATTTTGGATTCATTCCGAGATACATTATCACCTTATGGGGTAGGCATATTTCAGTTGCTTATAGAGCTAGCCTTTGCCCCTTGATGCTATGACAGTACTGTAAATTTTTATGTCTTCACTCATTGTACTGCATGATTTGCTTAATTTTTTAAAAATATTATTTAATTTCTCTTCTAGAACCTTATGAATATTCCTTGGACAAATCTCAGTTGTCAACAGTTTCAACCGACGTTCAAGGACGAATACTACAAAAGTGGTTCAAAAAATGGGATCGAAATTAGTGATATGTTTTACTGCACAGACGATGCATTTGAGGGTGGAGGCTGTCTCAAAGTAAACGGGAAACTGAACTCTCTGGTCCATGACTCCCGCGTTTTTTTAAGGTATTTCTTGAAGGTGTTTCCTTATTTTACTGTTTGTGTCTTTTTTTTATTTTTCTACCAAATAGTATTTTCATGTTTGCATTGCTATTTGTTTTGTGTTTACAATTACAGACTATTCAGATGTGAATGTGAGCTGCCATCGGAGTTTCTAGTCAGTTATACTTTCAAAGTGAATCACACAAAACTGGTTGAAGTTTGTTTATTGTTACTTTTGAATGGACACCCAAACTATATCCTGCTAAGCCCGATTGAAATTGGTAAGATCTCATTTGTTGACACTATTAATATCATATCTCTTTTATGGGCCATTGTACTTTAGCATTTATTGCACTTATAACTACCGTACTTCCTCTAAAGATGTCCAAGGCGCTTATTGAATTGTCTATGATTTACAAGTGATACTCTTTCGACGGGGGTGGTTGTAGCGCTCATGAACTTTCACTCATGTTATTCCGATTTATCAATGAAACTATGGTTGAAGCAAAGTATTGATTACACATTACACCCGTAATTTGGTGTAATGGAATAGCCAACGACTAAGAAGTCATGACACGGGTTCGAATCCTGGTTGAATACAGCTTCAACAGGGAATAGGAGACAACTGGTGATATGCTAATTGAAGACAAGTATTTTTTAGAAAGTTATTTCAAAATTAGAACATTTTATTAGAAAAAATTAGGGTATTGCGTTTGTTGGTAAAGTTGAAAGTTGTATTTTAGTGCATATGTTGTGAAATTTTCTTTTGAGTTTCAGCATTAGCTTTTATCTATGCCATACTCAATTTCGTCATGAATGTAATACAGGACCTTAACTATGACATCAAAAGAGGACATAACATAATAAGAATGGAAATAACAACTGCATTGAGGATATCATGTCATATTTTCTGTGATCCTGAAATAAAATGAGACTCTCCAGATCTTCTTGTTTTTCAGCAATAAGAACACTTACTCAAATAGGGAACTGCCTTTTTCTATAGAAAATGTTAATAAGGGTCCTGCTTGCAAAAATAGAAGATCCTAGATGAGAAATTAATTTGGAAAAAAGTCAGCCACAATCAGAAATATAGATCTTAAAAGAGTTTGCTGTAAATGTGTAATGCTCTTCTAACTTTCCAATATTTTATGAAAAATAATCTCTTTGCTGGGATTTAGAAGAAACTGTATTCTTTTCATTTGTGTTGTCCTAGTACTCATGTGTAGACTATCTTCTCGAGTGAGGCTTAAAGTTCTATGTTTTGAAGAATGTTCAATAAAGTTTTCCTGATTGCTATAATTTTAGTAGAGATCCTATGTCATATAAACTTCTGCTTATTTGAATTTTGTCCTACTAATTAGATGAACCTCTTGAGTCGAAAATCGATGGAAATTATCATCCTGTCAATGTTGGTGGGGAGAGCATTCATCCTTCGCGTGAAGATTCAAACAAAAGATATGTTCCATTAGGTCAGCAAAGCAATTACATTTCGTTTCATCCGTTATTTGGAGAAAGTAAATCACACGCTGATCAATTTTGTCACAATGGGGATGGACAGTCAAATAAATGGAACACGAGGTAAGGTTTTTTCTTTGTTGCTTTCATATACAACAGGTAATTTGACCCTAGGAGTAGAGGAGGGAGAATAGTGTTAATTTGTTATGAACTGAAAGGTGAGAATCAAAGTTTTAAGAATTTTTCTTCATTATGAAAGTGTTTTATACGATGTTTTGTTTGCTCTCTTAGGAATTTTAATAAGCAGGGCGATTTTCTGCTGTTTTAAGGTTTGGGCTTCCTTTTAAACTATGTTGTGCATTTGATGAAAAGTTTGAGTTCCGCCACACAGTTTAGTTTTAATGATATGTTTGTTATCTTAGTCATTAAATCAATAGGTTTTTTCCCTATCATGCGTATAGATGTTTGCCATCACATAAATTGTTCCATGGTTTGATATAGCAACTCTCCATTCATACAGCCTGAGATTTTTATAAGTGCGCATTAACACAGTAACTGCCTAAAATAATCAATTCGATTTTATTGGCTGGACTGCAGTTGTTAAGGCCTTTTCAGAATGGCCTAAACTTCGTACATATTCTATCTGCAAATAAGTTGTTGTGTTTTTCAGCCGCTAACTTTATTCTGTTGTAAAAACTGTCTGAATGGGTTTACTTCTTTGCTCAGGTATTATCTAATTGCAAAGAATGATCTACCATCTTTGAAGGAAATACGTTTTATTTGCATGCCAAAAACGTCAGGTACTTTCATCTTCTTGTTTTGCGTTTGGGTAACTGTTCCCAATTGATATTGCATCCATTTGTAGCCTTGTTTGTGATATTCTTAGGTGAAGCGCGGGAAAATAACTGACCCGAGCGGGATTCGAACTCATGACTCTTGACTTTGTACTTTGAGCGCTCAACCACTGAGCTGTCATGTCTTACTATCAAATCGTTACTAGAGCGCAAGTCACTCGCTCACACTGCCCGTCTCTTCGTCAATTTACATAGGGAAGCCATCGCAACCCCATCGCAATGTGCTTGGATCTACTATTGAGAGAGACCTGCATACACTAAGAGAGATATAAACTCGTCTGGCTTTTCCCTTCATTGTGTTTTATGACGACAACAACATCGGGGCTTATCGTGGATTATGTTGTTGATAGCAGCTGATTCAATTTTCTTCTTATCAAATGCTTTTTACCATCAAATCCTTCTTCCCATTCTTTCTGGCTTTTTTGTCATTGTCAGATTTCCTTTTGTCATTTTCCAGGGTTTTGCTCAACTGCATTTCTTATACTCAAGTATTCCTTCGTTTTAGATGAAAATAAAGTCTCGCAGTTTTCAATACTACTTGGTGAAGTTCGGGTATGTTTGTTTGCATATTTCATTATTCCTTTCTTTTCTATTTTGAATGATCAGTTTTCGGGTAAAAGTGAAAAATTTCACTTTAAACATGCAAGGTTCGCATGACTGATCAGAAAGAATTTTTTATCTTTCACAAGAAGATGGAAATATTAGTAAAATGTTGTCGATTGGTTGTTCGGAAATTATAAGTATTACATAATTATACACCGTCGACAATAGACCTTCACAAGGTCCAAATTAGCGCCTCACGCTTCGCAAAGTGCGAAGTGTTTTCTATAGCTTGTGAAGTAAAAAACTTAGAATCTGATCAAATTAGGAGGCAGGTAAATTATAACTCGGCCTGAAACTGCCGCCAGTCAATGACGGATAAGATGATGTGCGTGCTTGCCCGGCAGAAGTACCCAAGTGTCTGCCAAATCGATACCCCCCTGATCGCTCGCTCGGATATTGTTGCAAAGCATTTCAAAATCGATGATTCAAACGCTGCATCATCAGCACAAGTCTATGTCTCTTTCAATGTGCCTTGCTCTGTGGAAACACAACTTTTTATACAGATGTCTCTTGTGTGATAAAAGCGGTTTTTTGCTATTTTACTTAGCCTTGCTTTACTCAGAAACCCGAAAGCTTCCACTCTTTTTAATATTCTCATTAGATGCAACCTAAACTACATTGATTACTTAATCATACCGAACTATTACAGATTCAATATTAGATGGCAGACATGCACCATTTGATTAAAACGCTATATTTTGATAGATTCTTATGGGAGAATGTTTCCTCGGGTTCTCTCTCGCCCCAGTTTTGCGCACAATCTTCTTGTGAAATTCTCTTTGCCTCTTGTGAAAGCCTCTTGTGATTAACTCATACAATTATGACAGTGATCTAGGTACCTCTTAACTGGAATTGTATGTACCTTCTTGGGCCTTTTTATGTCGGCCCTTTTAACACCACTTTCAGGATAATGAATACCATTAAGTGTCGTTGTAAAAAGGGCCGATAGTGTATTTTCTAATGATCCATGAAAACTAGCCACAACTTTGATTCTACTTTTATTCAACACAACTTCCTAAAGAAAGCTCTCTGTACCTTGTTCCATACCGAATCAGGCAGTCGTCTGTGGAAGTGACATGTAGACAAGGCTCATTAAAGTTGAATTGTGCCTGCGAATACATATCTGAGCAGAAAATGTACCTGCAAATTAGGACAGGATATTAAGTATGGCTAGTGCAGATAAATTGCAAACCCGTCTTTTACTTGGTCCCCTGTTACACTAACATATATAAGTAACAACAATCAATATGCAGATTTAGACCAGTAGTGCCTGCAGATTGGGAGTGCACCAGTTTGTTCCTACAAGTGACACTCATGCGCTCGCTTGTGCACATGCATGGCTGTTACGAAGATGTCGTGTCTAGGTGACGTGATATCCAAGAACTTGCCAATAACGTGGGCGTGGTATCCAAGAACTGGGCGTGGTTTCTGATAGGGCAGATGACGTTCTTTCGTACACTTCTAGTCTTGCCAACAGCAATTCCAGTGTGTGCCAACAAACCGCATTTTTCAGTGAAAACTCATAAGATGTGCCGAAGAGTTTTTCCAGGTGGTGAATTGGTGATCCTGGCATGCAAATAAGTGAAAGATTGATGATATGTCTAGAAGTATATATAACCAACTTCAGTGCATATTAAATAAACATCCATTTGTATCCCATTTTGATCTATTTGAAAACTGGATGTGCGAATTGACAACTGTGTGCTAGAAGCATTGGCAAGCTCAACAAATCTTGTAGTCAATAACACATATGCATTGTCTGACAAAAGATATCATTTGGATAATTTTTAAAGACCTATGGCTAGAATCAGAGATGTGCCAGACACTCAAAAAATGCATCTTACCAAAAGATACCAGTACTGTTTTCAGTAGTTAGATATTATCTTTATGATAAAATGATAAGATACTGCTCATACTTAACTAGAATTCAATTCAACATAAATATCTCATTTTATTATATGTATATGGCAGTTTCTATATGTCATATGCCTGCAAGAACCCAGGCTCCTTTCTCATATTGCATATTTGTACAATTATTTTGCAATGGATTTGTAGATATGTTCATAACTTACTCCTGATGAGTGACATGGAGAGCACCTCTGTGTGTTCCTTAATTTTTCATTTTAAACCTCGTTCAAGGTGATGGCCATTGAGGACTTGCTACCTCGTCTTCCACTTATCACAAATATTCGCTGTAGAGACACAACCATCGAGCAATCTGAAGCATTTTGCATTCTGAACACAACTTTAATTTGGGACACAACATATGGACCATGTGCAAAAGATACCCCTGTTGTACACTATGATGTTCTATGCAATATTGCAGGCACTGATGGTTTTGTAAAGCAGGAGTTTGGTGTATTTTGGGGAAAAGCATTTGTTGAATCCTTCAGAATATCCAGTATGAAAATAGCAAACCACAGAAAGTCAGTTGAGTTTTATATAAGGCCAGTAACTGAGTGTAATATCAAAGCAGCAAAAAAGGATTGGGCAACTTTAGTTATTGAATTATAATTCTTTTAAATCAATATATCAAGATTTGACAATGTTTTTAGCAATTACCCTTGAGTACCAAGTAATCACAGGTGAGAATAAAAGGGGATGGAAAATGTTCTGAATAACAATTATTGAGCAGGTTGGAATAAATGGGAGGGGGGATTGGAAACATGGATATTCTGGTGAACAACTGTCACACTTGCTCATTTATTCAATACAATTAAGATAAAGTGTAAATCATACTGTAATAAATTTTCAGGCCAATCACAAAGTAAAAGATGAAAACCTTTAAGAAGCAACTCAATGCCACTCATGAAACTCTAGAGTTAATTAATCGGGTTTTGGAAAAACATTTAAACACTAAGAATTGGGGGGGGGATATTTGGTGCTCAAGAGTAGATTTTTCAAGGAAAAATATCACATACTGAATGTATTATCCAAGGGATACTTTTACTAAGAGTGTTTTTGGAAGGAACAAAACATATCTTTCTAAGAAAATCTAGAAAATTATAGGCTAAAAGGTGGCACTTGGTGGGGTGAGTGAAAAGGGTTGATGCTATCTAGTCAGTTACTCAAACTGATAATGCGTAATGTATATATAAATCCAGCATTTCAACACCATTTTTCAAGTATTTTAAAGTAGATAGAAGCCAACTGTCAGATGAAATTCTATGTAATATATAACTGTAGTTTAACAGTAACATACTGGTAACATTGATAGAAATAAAACCATTCAGCTTTATACATAGATCTTCAACCACCTCATTTAGTAGTTTCAAAAGTTACCAAAGAAAATAACTACAGTCAACATTTCCTGTCAGATAATTCTAGATTTGGAAAGCACTAATTGTAAAGTTGAATTACAACTTTGTCTTGTCAGTTCATCAACTGAATAATGAGGACACAGGTGTTATTTCCACTATCTCCTTGGAACTCCCATTGGTGGCACTGCTCCTGGTGGACCTCCAGAAGCTCCAGGGCCAAGAAGAATCTGAAAATGCACAAATATTTATAAAATTTTGTGGATATATGCTAGTACAAGAACCAGTAGGTCTTTCCAAATATTTGGGTGAAAAGACCTACCAAATTTGAATGTATCATCATTGAATGAAAATGACAGTCACCAATAAAAAGGTAATAGTCCTGTACAGTGATCCTCTAAATAAATCCCAACAACATTTGGACTTCAACTTAAATTTATAATACAACTAACAAATACTGAATGAATGTTATATCTCAGTCATATTGCAGGATATATTCAATACAACTGATGCCATTTAGCAGAGTTTTTAAATATCAACAGAAACTTGAACCATATGAAAACTACCCTCATTTAAGGATATCCATTTATTCAAGAAACTTCTACCAACCCTCAACACAACAAAAACTGGGAGTGCAGCAAAATAGTCTAAAATTATTAGTGTATCTTCGAACTCCTTAACCCCCCCCCCCCTGCTCATAGGAAAAAGTATCATATACCTTGCAAGATAATATAAAGGAGATTGTCTGCAACACTTTGCTGATGAAATTTATCTCACCTGTCTTTGTTGCATAAGTTGTGCTTCCTCAGTTTGCACTCGTTCAACTTCAAACACAACTGGCAAAGCGAGTATGACAACTGACGTTCCAACAACCCATAAAGTCGATCGGGTAAATCTGTAAGCTGCACTCGCTCCCTTTAGTGATGATGCATAGGCAACACTTGCAGCATTCCTCATGAAGTTGGGAAACATCTCTGATAACCCAATTATTCGTTCTGCTAATGTCTCATCCTCGAAATCCTCTTCTTCACTGTCAATCTATTGAAAAGTATTTAGTGGTAGTAACTAAGAGCTAAAGATGCTTCAGAAATATCCATTCACATTCCCGATTTATTCCTACAAAATTCTTGATTTGCAAACATACCTACTATGACATGAATTTATCGAATCAAATCACGTAGCGTACAGGTCGTAAGATAACTTCGTTACCATAGTCAGAGCAAGTACACAATTAATTGTAAATTGTACATACATACTTCTTACATAGTCATTCCTAAAAGCAAGACTGATATACGGTATATTACAATCATGTAGAAATGGTAAACTTGAAATCCAAGTTGCACGAGTTCCAACGAGCACATGTCACAAGGGTCTTAACGCATTGCTATGAAGCCTTGCCTAAGGTGAGGTATGCCTGATTTTGAATATACGAAATTTTAAAGCTGTATGTCTGCATTGACTTGCTAAATGAAACGTACCTCTTCGATTGAAGCTGACGATTCGGTTGACATTGTAGAGTTTAGAGCTAGTAAAGAGTTTAGTTGCTACCACAGTTCTATGACATGAGCTTAGGCCAACAGGATAACCACGCAGAGGGATGTTACTGCGCGATACAGCCCCATGCTGAGGTACATGGCAGCTGCCCGCAGGGGATTGATGCTGTTGAAAATCGTCTTCATCATCATCATCATCTTCTTCTTCTTCTTCTTCTTCCTCTTTTTTGGCCGTTAGGCATGAGGTATGCAGTTGATTGTGTCACTGATCCGAGGCCATGCAGGCCCTCGATTTTTGGTGTCTTGCCAGATTGGTAGCAGTTACATTTGCACCTCAATATGTGCATATTGTTCTCTTTGATACATACTTTCTTGCAGTCTGTGAACTAGTCTGATCTGATCTTCTATCTTGGGTTTCCCTCTCTTCTTGCGCATTGTTCCTCTGTTCACAGCTCCTTACATCCCTCGCATAATTTACCCTTTGCACAATCTTCTACACTGGTGCCCCTGTTGCTTCTCGAATTGTTCTATGTGTCTCATTTTGCTTTCGACCACATTCTTCCATTTCACTCTATCCATCGCTATTCTTTGTACTTCATGGACTTCTATATTTGCTTCCTTCAATAGTTTGTGCCAATAAGCAAGCGTCGTCATCTTTCTTTTCCTTGGTTTTCTCCCCATCTCCATTCTTCCGATCCAACCCATCGTCACTTGTTTTACTAATCTCTCATCTGACGTTCTTGCAATGTTGCCAATTCGTACTAAGTGGCTCCTCTCTATTTTGCTCCTGATTGTCATAACATCTAGCTTGTTCCTTATATCTTGCATATTCATGTGATTCCTCTCCATCTGTCTCAAAGGCTCCTATGTCTTGTTACTCCATATGTATCTATACCTCTTGTCTATCCAACTTTGAGTTCTTTTGTCTCCGATTTTGACGAAGGTCTCACAGCAGCATTGAACAAAGTTGTACTTTCCACGCAGGTTTCTACTACTTTGACTTGCGTCTTCTTTCTGAGCTTACATTTCATAAATCTCTTCTTTATTTGCATCCATGTTCTTGCTGTTCTCTTTATTCGCATTTTAGTATCATGTTCATTTTCCTTATATGTTCCTAACATTCGTATTTCCTCACTGTCTCTTGCTCTGAATTCCATTTTCTCCTCCTTTTGATTCATTTTTTCTCTCTTCAAACTCCCCCATGACCTTCTGGATTATTTGCTTGCCTTCGTCTATTTCGTCATTCATTCCAATGATAGTGGTGTCATCAGTAAACAAAGACATTGTTAGTGTTGCCTTCTTGGCTTCTGAGTTGAACGTGTTGTTTACATTCTTCGGTGGAAGTGAATGACCAGGCATGAACGACCTCTCAATGCCTACTTTTTTGTTCCTTTTCTCTGCTTCACATGCGCTTTCCTTTTCTGCAACGCGGATGACCGCCTGATGGAATATGTTAAAAAATAACCGGGGACATCGCACATCCCTCTGGTAGTCCTCTCTGTGGAATGAACTTCGTACTGTCTCTTTCTCCCACCCCCCTGACTCTGTACGATGTAAACTCGTGTAGGTCTTTCCGCTTGTCAATTACTTTGTTTGGTAGTCTATGATTCTCCAGTATGGCCAATAGTATTGGTCGAATCACCCTTAGGTATGCTTTTTTTAGATCTATGAGAGAAGCCATCTCTTTTCTTTCTTCCCTCTCATTGTTTATTTCTTCCATATTTCTAATTACTTTCACATCTTGGATTCTTACAAATATCTGTGTTTCACCAGCCGTCGATCTTCCTTGTCTAAGACCTGCTTGATTCTCATCTAGTGCTCCAGTAGCTTCTGTCCAATTTCGTAGCCTTGTCGCCAAAATTCTCGCTAAGATTCTGCTCATGATTGGCAGTAAGCATATTCCTCTGAAGTTATTTATATCCTTTTTATCTCCTTTTTTATGTAATGGGATGGTTATTCCAACTTTCTGTTCGTCATTCCATCTGTATGGTGGGTTTTCCCACAACCACTGGATCTTTCTATTCTCACTTTTTCTGATCTCATCTCCTGCTGCTCTAATGTACCTCAATCGCGTCTCATCCTCTCCCGGTGCTGCGTCTTTCATCTTCACTATTTCATTCTTTATTTCTTCAGAACTCGGAATTTGGACAATTAATTCGATGTTTCTAGCTCCAACATCTCTTCCTCCACCGTCAGTTCCTCCACCTTTTCAATTGTCTTTGATATTTGGTCCGGACTGTTTTCATATCGCTCATGAGTGATTTCTCGAGATGACCTTTAAATTCCTCTTCGGTAAAAAGCATTATGGTCTTCTTGTTGTTGTACTCTCCTCTTCTTTGCAGCCTCTGCAGCATTTTGTACATCGTCCCAGTTTGTTCCATTTCACATGCTTGTTGACACTTTTCTGCTAATTGATTCCACCAATTTTCCTCCCATTGTCTTAACTCTCCTTTGTAGTTTGCTCTTTTCTCTGTCAGCCCTGTTTTGGCTATAATGTACTCACGGCTTATTCTGTCTCCTGTCTGCCGTATCACTCGATTTCTCTCTCTCAGTGCTTCACCCATCTCTGCTTTCAGTCGCATTGCTTCTTCCTCATGTTGGTTCATCCATGGGTTTGTCTGTTTCTCTCGTTTGCCTCATACTTCCTCCACTGTGGCTCTAAGTATTTTACCCAATGTTTGCTATTCAAGGCCTTCCATTTTCACGCCTCTTCTTGCTGCTTCTTGGCTTGCTCTTTCTTCTGTTCTCTTTCTGTACAGCTCTGCTATTTCTCGATTCATCTTTTTCTCCCAGTTTATGTTTCCTCATTTCGTCTATCTTCTCTCATTTGAATGTCTCGGTGTTTTCAATTTCAGCTTCATTTCTACAATCTTGTGATTGAATAGCATTTCATTCCTCTTGATTTTCAGAGCTTTTACAATTCTATGTCTGTCCTCTTCTCTTGTTATGACTCCATCAATCTTATACCATGTGTTATTGCCACAATTGAGCCATGTGCCTCTTTTCCTCAGATAGATACACATGTTAACCCAGCGTAATCTGTGCTCTCTCAGCCAATCACTTAGATTTTCTCCTTCCAGGCTTGTGCTTCTGACTCCATATCTTAATTGAAGATTGACAAGTGATGAAAATCACCGACTTTTGGCCAAAAAGTAAGGCTATAACCTTGGTATTTTGCCCACAAATCACCAAAATTGAAATTCATTGATTTTGATTGCAGGTTGACAAGTGATGAAAATGAGCGATTTTTGGCCAAAAAGTAAGGCTATAACCTTGGTATTTTGCCCAAGAATGACCAACATTGAAGGTCATTGATTTTGATTGCATATTGAAAAGTGATGAAAATGAGCGATTTTTGGCCAAAAAGTAAGGCTATAACCTTGGTATTTTGCCCAGAAATGAACAAACTTGAACTTCATTGATTTTGATTGCAGATTGAAAAGTGATGACAATGAGCGATTTGTGGCCAAAAAGTAAGGCTATAACCTTGGTATTTTGCCCAAACATGACCAACATTGAAATTCATTGATTTTGATCGCAGATTGAAAAGTGATGAAAATGAGCGATGTTTGGCCAAAAAGTAAGGCTATAACCTTGGTATTTTGCCCAAAAATGACCAAAATTGAAATTCATTGATTTTGATTGCATATTGACAAGTGATGACAATGAGCGATTTTTGGCCAAAAAGTAAGGCTATAACCTTGGTATTTTGCCCAGAAATGAACAAAATTGGACTTCATTGATTTTGATTGCAGATTGAAAAGTGATGACAATGAGCGATTTTTGGCCAAAAAGTAAGGCTATAACCTTGGTATTTTGCCCAAAAATGACCACAATTGACATTCATTGATTTTGATTGCAGATTGAAATGTGATGAAAATGAGCGATGTTTGGCCAAGAAGTAAGGCTATACTCTTGGTATGTCGCCCAAACATGACCAAAATTGAAATTCATTGATTTTGATTGCATATTGAAAAGTGATGAAAATGAGCGATTTTTGGCCAAAAAGTAAGGCTATAACCTTGGTATTTTGCCCAAAAATGACCAAAATTGAAATTCATTGATTTTGATTGCAGAGTTAACAGTGATGAAAATGAGCGATGTTTGGCCAAAAAGTAAGGCTATAACCTTGGTATTTTGCCTAAAACTGACCAAAATTGAACTTCATTGATTTTGATTGCAGATTGAAAAGTGATGAAAATGAGCGATTTGTGGCCAAACAGTAAGGCTATAACCTTGGTATTTTGCCAAAAAATGACCAATATTGAAATTCATTGATTTTGATTGCAGATTGACAAGTGATGAAAATCAGCGATTTGTGGCCAATAAGTAAGGCTATAACCTTGGTATTTTGCCCAAAAATGACCAAACTTGTACGTCATTGATTTTGATTGCAGATTGAAAAGTGATGAAAATGAGCGATGTTTGGCCAAAAAGTAAGGCTATAACCTTGGTATTTTGCCCAAAACTGACCAAAATTGAAATTCATTGATTTTGATCGCAGATTGAAAAGTGATGAAAATGAGCGATGTTTGCCCAAAAAGTTAGGCTATAGCCTTTGTATTTTGGCCAACAATGACCAAAATTGAAATTCATTGATGTTGATTGCAGATTGACAAGTGATGAATATGAGCGATGTTTGGCCAAAACGTAAGGCTATTCTTGGTATTTTGCCTAAAACTGACCAAAATTGAAAATCATTGATTTTGATTGCATATTGAAAAGTGATGAAAATGAGCGATTTTTGGCCAAAAAGTAAGGCTATAACCTTGGTATTTTGCCCAAAACTGACCAAAATTGAAATTCATTGATTTTGATTGCAGATTGAAAAGTGATGACAATGAGCGATTTTTGGCCAAAAAGTAAGGCTATAACCTTGGTATTTTGCCCAAAAATGATCAAAATTGAAATTCATTGATTTTGATTGCAGAGGTAAAAGTGATGAAAATGAGCGATGTTTGGCCAAAAAGTAAGGCTATAACCTTGGTATTTTGCCCAAAACTGACCAAAATTGAAATTCATTGATTTTGATCGCAGATTGAAAAGTGATGAAAATCAGCGATGTTTGCCCAAAAAGTTAGGCTATAGCCTTTGTATTTTGGCCAACAATGACCAAAATTGAAATTCATTGATGTTGATTGCAGATTGACAAGTGATGAATATGAGCGATGTTTGGCCAAAACGTAAGGCTATTCTTGGTATTTTGCCTAAAACTGACCAAAATTGAAAATCATTGATTTTGATTGCATATTGAAAAGTGATGAAAATGAGCGATTTTTGGCCAAAAAGTAAGGCTATAACCTTGGTATTTTGCCCAAAACTGACCAAAATTGAAATTCATTGATTTTGATTGCAGATTGAAAAGTGATGACAATGAGCGATTTTTGGCCAAAAAGTAAGGCTATAACCTTGGTATTTTGCCCAAAAATGATCAAAATTGAAATTCATTGATTTTGATTGCAGAGGTAAAAGTGATGAAAATGAGCGATGTTTGGCCACACAGTAAGGCTATAACCTTGGTATTTTGCCTAAAACTGACCAAAATTCAAATTCATTGATTTTGATTGCAGATTGAAAAGTGATGAAAATCAGCGATTTTTGGCCAAACAGTAAGGCTATAACCTTGGTATTTTGCCTAAAACTGACCAAAATTCAAATTCATTGATTTTGATTCCAGATTGAAAAGTGATGAAAATGAGCGATTTGTGGCCAGAAAGTAAGGCTATAACCTTGGTATTTTACCAAACAATGACCAAAATTGAAATTCATCGATTTTGATTGCAGATTGAAAAGTGATGAAAATGAGCGATTTGTGGCCAAATTGTAAGGCTATAACCTTGGTATTTTGCCCAAAAATAACCAAAATTGTAAGACATTGATTTTGAGTTCAGATTGACAAGTGATGAAAATGAGCGATGTTTGGCCAAAAAGTAAGGCTATAACCTTGGTATTTTGCCTAAAACTGACCAAAATTGAAATTCATTGATTTTGATTGCAGATTGACAAGTGATGAAAATGAGCGATGTTTGCCAAAAAAGTAAGGCTATAGCCTTTGTATTTTGCCCAAAAATGACCAAAATTGAAATTCATTGATTTTGATTGCAGATTGACAAGTGATGAATATGAGCGATGTTTGGCCAAAAAGTATGGCTATAACCTTGGTATTTTGCCCAAAACTGACCAAACTTGAAATTCATTGATTTTGATTGCAGATTGAAAAGTGATGAAAATGAGCGATGTTTGCCAAAAAAGTAGGGCTATAGCCTTTGTATTTTGCCCAAAAATGACCAAAATTGAAATTAATTGATTTTGATTGCATATTGAAAACTTATGAAAATGAGCGATTTTTGGCCAAAAAGTAAGGCTATAACCTTGGTATTTTGCCCAGAAATGAACAAAATTAAACTTCTTTGATTTTGACTGCAGATTGAAAAGTGATGACAATGAGCGATTTGTGGCCAAAAAGTAAGGCTATAACCTTGGTGTTTTGGCCAAAACTGACCAAAATTGAAATTCATTGATTTTGATCGCAGATTGAAAAGTGATGAAAATGAGCGATGTTTGGCCAAAAAGTAAGGCTATAACCTTGGTATTTTGCCCAAAAATGACCAACATTGAAATTCATTGATTTTGATTGCATATTTAAAAGTGATGAAAATGAGCGATTTTTGGCCAAACAGTAAGGCTATAACCTTGGTATTTTGCCCAATAGTGACCAACATTGAAATTCATTGATTTTGATTGCAGAGGTAATAGTGATGAAAATGAGCGATGTTTGGCCAAACAGTAAGGCTATTACCTTGGTATTTTGCCTAAAACTGACCAAAATTGAAATTCATTCATTTTGATTGCAGATTGACAAGTGATGAATATGAGCGATGTTTGGCCAAAACGTAAGGCTATTCTTGGTATTTTGCCTAAAACTGACCAAAATTGAAAATCATTGATTTTGATTGCATATTGAAAAGTGATGAAAATGAGCGATTTTTGGCCAAAAAGTAAGGCTATAACCTTGGTATTTTGCCCAAAACTGACCAAAATTGAAATTCATTGATGTTGATTGCAGATTGAAAAGTGATGACAATGAGCGATTTTTGGCCAAACAGTAAGGCTATAACCTTGGTATTTTGCCCAAAAATGATCAAAATTGAAAATCATTGATTTTGATTGCAGAGGTAAAAGTGATGAAAATGAGCGATGTTTGGCCACACAGTAAGGCTATAACTTTGGTATTTTGCCTAAAACTGACCAAAATTCAAATTCATTGATTTTGATTGCAGATTGAAAAGTGATGAAAATCAGCGATTTTTGGCCAAACAGTAAGGCTATAACCTTGGTATTTTGCCTAAAACTGACCAAAATTCAAATTCATTGATTTTGATTCCAGATTGAAAAGTGATGAAAATGAGCGATTTGTGGCGAGAAAGTAAGGCTATAACCTTGGTATTTTACCAAACAATGACCAAAATTGAAATTCATCGATTTTGATTGCAGATTGAAAAGTGATGAAAATGAGCGATTTGTGGCCAAATTGTAAGGCTATAACCTTGGTATTTTGCCCAAAAATAACCAAAATTGTAAGACATTGATTTTGAGTTCAGATTGACAAGTGATGAAAATGAGCGATGTTTGGCCAAAAAGTAAGGCTATAACCTTGGTATTTTGCCTAAAACTGACCAAAATTGAAATTCATTGATTTTGATTGCAGATTGAAAAGTGATGAAAATGAGCGATGTTTGCCAAAAAAGTAAGGCTATAGCCTTTGTATTTTGCCCAAAAATGACCAAAATTGAAATTCATTGATTTTGATTGCAGATTGACAAGTGATGAATATGAGCGATGTTTGGCCAAAAAGTATGGCTATAACCTTGGTATTTTGCCCAAAACTGACCAAACTTGAAATTCATTGATTTTGATTGCAGATTGAAAAGTGATGAAAATGAGCGATGTTTGCCAAAAAAGTAGGGCTATAGCCTTTGTATTTTGCCCAAAAATGACCAAAATTGAAATTAATTGATTTTGATTGCATATTGAAAACTTATGAAAATGAGCGATTTTTGGCCAAAAAGTAAGGCTATAACCTTGGTATTTTGCCCAATAGTGACCAACATTGAAATTCATTGATTTTGATTGCAGAGGTAATAGTGATGAAAATGAGCGATGTTTGGCCAAACAGTAAGGCTATTACCTTGGTATTTTGCCTAAAACTGACCAAAATTGAAATTCATTCATTTTGATTGCAGATTGACAAGTGATGAATATGAGCGATGTTTGGCCAAAACGTAAGGCTATTCTTGGTATTTTGCCTAAAACTGACCAAAATTGAAAATCATTGATTTTGATTGCATATTGAAAAGTGATGAAAATGAGCGATTTTTGGCCAAAAAGTAAGGCTATAACCTTGGTATTTTGCCCAAAACTGACCAAAATTGAAATTCATTGATGTTGATTGCAGATTGAAAAGTGATGACAATGAGCGATTTTTGGCCAAACAGTAAGGCTATAACCTTGGTATTTTGCCCAAAAATGATCAAAATTGAAAATCATTGATTTTGATTGCAGAGGTAAAAGTGATGAAAATGAGCGATGTTTGGCCACACAGTAAGGCTATAACTTTGGTATTTTGCCTAAAACTGACCAAAATTCAAATTCATTGATTTTGATTGCAGATTGAAAAGTGATGAAAATCAGCGATTTTTGGCCAAACAGTAAGGCTATAACCTTGGTATTTTGCCTAAAACTGACCAAAATTCAAATTCATTGATTTTGATTCCAGATTGAAAAGTGATGAAAATGAGCGATTTGTGGCGAGAAAGTAAGGCTATAACCTTGGTATTTTACCAAACAATGACCAAAATTGAAATTCATCGATTTTGATTGCAGATTGAAAAGTGATGAAAATGAGCGATTTGTGGCCAAATTGTAAGGCTATAACCTTGGTATTTTGCCCAAAAATAACCAAAATTGTAAGACATTGATTTTGAGTTCAGATTGACAAGTGATGAAAATGAGCGATGTTTGGCCAAAAAGTAAGGCTATAACCTTGGTATTTTGCCTAAAACTGACCAAAATTGAAATTCATTGATTTTGATTGCAGATTGAAAAGTGATGAAAATGAGCGATGTTTGCCAAAAAAGTAAGGCTATAGCCTTTGTATTTTGCCCAAAAATGACCAAAATTGAAATTCATTGATTTTGATTGCAGATTGACAAGTGATGAATATGAGCGATGTTTGGCCAAAAAGTATGGCTATAACCTTGGTATTTTGCCCAAAACTGACCAAACTTGAAATTCATTGATTTTGATTGCAGATTGAAAAGTGATGAAAATGAGCGATGTTTGCCAAAAAAGTAGGGCTATAGCCTTTGTATTTTGCCCAAAAATGACCAAAATTGAAATTAATTGATTTTGATTGCATATTGAAAACTTATGAAAATGAGCGATTTTTGGCCAAAAAGTAAGGCTATAACCTTGGTATTTTGCCCAGAAATGAACAAAATTGATCTTCATTGATTTTGACTGCAGATTGAAAAGTGATGACAATGAGCGATTTGTGGCCAAAAAGTAAGGCTATAACCTTGGTATTTTGGCCAAAACTGACCAAAATTGAAATTCATTGATTTTGATCGCAGATTGAATAGTGATGAAAATGAGCGATGTTTGGCCAAAAAGTAAGGCTATAACCTTGGTATTTTGCCCAAAAATGACCAACATTGAAATTCATTGATTTTGATTGCATATTTAAAAGTGATGAAAATGAGCGAATTTTGGCCAAAAAGTAAGGCTATAACCTTGGTATTTTGCCCAATAGTGACCAAAATTGAAATTCATTGATTTTGATTGCAGAGGTAATAGTGATGAAAATGAGCGATGTTTGGCCAAACAGTAAGGCTATAACCTTGGTATTTTGCCTAAAACTGACCAAACTTGACATTCATTCATTTTGATTGCAGATTGACAAGTGATGAATATGAGCGATGTTTGGCCAAAACGTAAGGCTATTCTTGGTATTTTGCCTAAAACTGACCAAAATTGAAAATCATTGATTTTGATTGCATATTGAAAAGTGATGAAAATGAGCGATTTTTGGCCAAAAAGTAAGGCTATAACCTTGGTATTTTGCCCAAAACTGACCAAAATTGAAATTCATTGATTTTGATTGCAGATTGAAAAGTGATGAAAATGAGCGATTTTTGGCCAAAAAGTAAGGCTATAACCTTGGTATTTTGCCCAAAAATGATCAAAATTGAAATTCATTGATTTTGATTGCAGAGGTAAAAGTGATGAAAATGAGCGATGTTTGGCCACACAGTAAGGCTATAACCTTGGTATTTTGCCTAAAACTGACCAAAATTCAAATTCATTGATTTTGATTGCAGATTGAAAAGTGATGAAAATCAGCGATTTTTGGCCAAACAGTAAGGCTATAACCTTGGTATTTTGCCTACAACTGACCAAAATTCAAATTCATTGATTTTGATTCCAGATTGAAAAGTGATGAAAATGAGCGATTTGTGGCCAGAAAGTAAGGCTATAACCTTGGTATTTTACCAAACAATGACCAAAATTTAAATTCATCGATTTTGATTGCAGATTGAAAAGTGATGAAAATGAGCGATTTGTGGCCAAATTGTAAGGCTATAACCTTGGTATTTTGCCCAAAAATAACCAAAATTGTAAGACATTGATTTTGAGTTCAGATTGACAAGTGATGAAAATGAGCGATGTTTGGCCAAAAAGTAAGGCTATAACCTTGGTATTTTGCCTAAAACTGACCAAAATTGAAATTCATTGATTTTGATTGCAGATTGAAAAGTGATGAAAATGAGCGATGTTTGCCAAAAAAGTAAGGCTATAGCCTTTGTATTTTGCCCAAAAATGACCAAAATTGAAATTCATTGATTTTGATTGCAGATTGACAAGTGATGAATATGAGCGATGTTTGGCCAAAAAGTATGGCTATAACCTTGGTATTTTGCCCAAAACTGACCAAACTTGAAATTCATTGGTTTTGATTGCAGATTGAAAAGTGATGAAAATGAGCGATGTTTGCCAAAAAAGTAGGGCTATAGCCTTTGTATTTTGCCCAAAAATGACCAAAATTGAAATTAATTGATTTTGATTGCATATTGAAAAGTGATGAAAATGAGCGATTTTTGGCCAAAAAGTAAGGCTATAACCTTGGTATTTTGCCCAGAAATGAACAAAATTGAACTTCATTGATTTTGACTGCAGATTGAAAAGTGATGACAATGAGCGATTTGTGGCCAAAAAGTAAGGCTATAACCCTGGTATTTTGGCCAAAACTGACCAAAATTGAAATTCATTGATTTTGATCGCAGATTGAAAAGTGATGAAAATGAGCGATGTTTGGCCAAAAAGTAAGGCTATAACCTTGGTATTTTGCCCAAAAATGACCAACATTGAAATTCATTGATTTTGATTGCATATTTAAAAGTGATGAAAATGAGCGATTTTTGGCCAAAAAGTAAGGCTATAACCTTGGTATTTTGCCCAATAGTGACCAAAATTGAAATTCATTGATTTTGATTGCAGAGGTAATAGTGATGAAAATGAGCGATGTTTGGCCAAACAGTAAGGCTATAACCTTGGTATTTTGCCTACAACTGACCAAACTTCAAATTCATTGATTTTGATTGCATATTGAAAAGTGATGACAATGAGCGATGTTTGGCCAAAAAGTAAGGCTATAACCTTGGTATTTTGCCTAAAACTGACCAAAATTGAAATTCATTGATTTTGATTGCAGATTGAAAAGTGATGAAAATGAGGAATGTTTTCCAAAAAAGTAAGGCTATAGCCTTTGTATTTTGCCCAAAAATGACCAAAATTGAAATTCATTGATTTTGATTGCAGATTTACAAGTGGTGAAAATAAGCGATTTTTGGCCAAAAAGTAAGGCTATAACCTTGGTATTTTGCCCAAAAATGACCAAAATTGACATTCATTGATTTTGATTGCATATTTAAAAGTGATGAAAATGAGCGATGTTTGGCCAAACAGTAAGGCTATAACCTTGGTATTTTGCCCAAAAGTGACCAAAATTTGTGATTTGTGGCCAAAAAGTAAGGCTATAACCTTGGTATTTTGCCCAAAAATGACCAAAATTGTAAGTCATTGATTTTGATTGCAGATTGAAAAGTGATGAAAATGAGCGATGTTTCGCCAAAACGTAAGGCTATAACCTTGGTATTTTGCCCAAACATGACCGAAATTGACATTCATTGATTTTGATTGCATATTGAAAAGTGATGAAAATGAGCGATTTGTGGCCAAATTGTAAGGCTATAACCTTGGTATTTTGCCCAAAAATAACCAAAATTGTAAGACATTGATTTTGAGTTCAGATTGAAAAGTGATGAAAATGAGCGATGTTTGGCCAAAAAGTAAGGCTATAACCTTGGTATTTTGCCTAAAACTGACCAAAATTGAAATTCATTGATTTTGATTGCAGATTGAAAAGTGATGAAAATGAGCGATGTTTGCCAAAAAAGTAAGGCTATAGCCTTTGTATTTTGCCCAAAAATGACCAAAATTGAAATTCATTGATTTTGATTGCAGATTGACAAGTGATGAATATGAGCGATGTTTGGCCAAAAGGTATGGCTATAACCTTGGTATTTTGCCCAAAACTGACCAAACTTGAAATTCATTGATTTTGATTGCAGATTGAAAAGTGATGAAAATGAGCGATGTTTGCCAAACAAGTAGGGCTATAGCCTTTGTATTTTGCCCAAAAATGACCAAAATTGAAATTAATTGATTTTGATTGCATATTGAAAAGTGATGAAAATGAGCGATTTTTGGCCAAAAAGTAAGGCTATAACCTTGGCATTTTGCCCAGAAATGAACAAAATTGAACTTCATTGATTTTGACTGCAGATTGAAAAGTGATGACAATGAGCGATTTGTGGCCAAAAAGTAAGGCTATAACCTTGGTATTTTGGCCAAAACTGACCAAAATTGAAATTCATTGATTTTGATCGCAGATTGAAAAGTGATGAAAATGAGCGATGTTTGGCCAAAAAGTAAGGCTATAACCTTGGTATTTTGCCCAAAAATGACCAACATTGAAATTCATTGATTTTGATTGCATATTTAAAAGTGATGAAAATGAGCGATTTTTGGCCAAACAGTAAGGCTATAACCTTGGTATTTTGCCTAAAACTGACCAAAATTCAAATTCATTGATTTTGATTGCATATTGAAAAGTGATGACAATGAGCGATGTTTGGCCAAACAGTAAGGCTATAACCTTGGTATTTTGCCAAAAACTGACCAAAATTGAAATTCATTGATTTTGATTGCAGATTGAAAAGTGATGAAAATGAGCGATGTTTTCCAAAAAAGTAAGGCTATAGCCTTTGTATTTTGCCCAAAAATGACCAAAATTGAAATTCATTGATTTTGATTGCAGATTGACAAGCGATGAAAATAAGCGATTTTTGGCCGAAAAGTAAGGCTATAACCTTGGTATTTTGCCCAAAAATGACCAAAATTGACATTCATTGATTTTGATTGCATATTTAAAAATGATGAAAATGAGCGATTTTTGGCCAAAAAGTAAGGCTATAACGTTGGTATTTTGCCACAAACTGACCAAAATGGAAATTCATTGATTTTGATCGCAGATTGAAAAGTGATGAAAATGAGCGATGTCTGCCCAAAAAGTAAGGCTATAGCCTTTGTATTTTGCCCAAAAATGACCAAAATTGAAATTCATTGATTTTGATTGCAGATTGACAAGTGATGAATATGAGCGATTTGTGGCCAAAAAGTAAGGCTATAACCTTGGTATTTTACCAAACAATGACCAAACTTGAAATTCATTGATTTTGATTGCAGATTGAAAAGTGATGACAATGAGCGATGCTTGGCCAAAAAGTAAGGCTATAACCTTGGTATTTTGCCTAAAACTTACCAAAATTGAAATTCATTGATTTTGATCGCAGATTGAAAAGTGATGAAAATGAGCGATGTTTGCCAAAAGAGTACGGCTATAGCCTTTGTATTTTGCCCAAAAACGACCATAATTGAAATTCATTGATTTTGATTGCAGATTGAAAAGTGATGAAAATGAGCGATTTTTGGCCAAAAAGTAAGGCTATAACCTTGGTATTTTGCCAAAAACTGACCAAAATTGAAATTCATTGATTTTGATCGCAGATTGAAAAGTGATGAAAATGAGCGATGTTTGCCCAAAAAGTAAGGCAAAAGCCTTTGTATTTTGCCCAAGAATGACCAAAATTGAAATTCATTGATTTTGATTGGAGATTGACAAGTGATGAATATGAGCGATGTTTGGCCAAAAAGTAAGGCTATAACCTTGGTATTTTGCCCAACACTGACCAAACTTGAACTTCATTGATTTTGATTGCAGATTGAAAAGTGATGAAAATGAGCGATGTTTGGCCAAGACGTAAGGCTATAACCTTGGTATTTTGCCTAAACCTGACCAAAATTGAAATTCATTGACTTTGATTCCAGATTGAAAAGTGATGAAAATGAGCGATGTTTGGCCAAACAGTAAGGCTATAACCTTTGTATTTTGCCTAAAACTGACCAAAATTGAAATTCATTGATTTTGATTCCAGATTGAAAAGTGATGAAAATGAGCGATTTTTGGCCAGAAAGTAAGGCTATAACCTTGGTATTTTGCCCAAAAATGACCAACATTGAAATTCATTGATTTTGATTGCATATTTAAAAGTGATGAAAATGAGCGATTTTTGGCCAAAAAGTAAGGCTATAACCTTGGTATTTTGCCCAATAGTGACCAAAATTGAAATTCATTGATTTTGATTGCAGAGGTAATAGTGATGAAAATGAGCGATGTTTGGCCAAACAGTAAGGCTATAACCTTGGTATTTTGCCTAAAACTGACCAAAATTCAAATTCATTGATTTTGATTGCATATTGACAAGTGATGACAATGAGCGATGTTTGGCCAAAAAGTAAGGCTATAACCTTGGTATTTTGCCTAAAACTGACCAAAATTGAAATTCATTGATTTTGATTGCAGATTGAAAAGTGATGAAAATGAGGAATGTTTTCCAAAAAAGTAAGGCTATAGCCTTTGTATTTTGCCCAAAAATGACCAAAATTGAAATTCATTGATTTTGATTGCAGATTGACAAGTGATGAAAATAAGCGATTGTTTGGCCAAAAAGTAAGGCTATAACCTTGGTATTTTGCCCAAAAATGACCAAAATTTGTGATTTGTGGCCAAAAAGTAAGGCTATAACCTTGGTATTTTGCCCAAAAATGACCAAAATTGTAAGTCATTGATTTTGATTGCAGATTGAAAAGTGATGAAAATGAGCGATGTTTCGCCAAAACGTAAGGCTATAACCTTGGTATTTTGCCCAAAAATGACCAACATTGAAATTCATTGATTTTGATTGCATATTTAAAAGTGATGAAAATGAGCGATTTTTGGCCAAAAAGTAAGGCTATAACCTTGGTATTTTGCCCAAAAATGACCAAAATTGAAATTCATTGATTTTGATTGCAGAGGTAAAAGTGATGAAAATGAGCGATGTTTGGCCACACAGTAAGGCTATAACCTTGGTATTTTGCCCAAAAGTGACCAAAATTTGTGATTTGTGGCCAAAACGTAAGGCTATAACCTTGGTATTTTGCCCAAAAATGACCAAAATTGTAAGTCATTGATTTTGATTGCAGATTGAAAAGTGATGAAAATGAGCGATGTTTCGCCAAAACGTAAGGCTATAACCTTGGTATTTTGCCCAAAAATGACCAACATTGAAATTCATTGATTTTGATTGCATATTTAAAAGTGATGAAAATGAGCGATTTTTGGCCAAAAAGTAAGGCTATAACCTTGGTATTTTGCCCAATAGTGACCAAAATTGAAATTCATTGATTTTGATTGCAGAGGTAATAGTGATGAAAATGAGCGATGTTTGGCCAAAACGTAAGGCTATAACCTTGGTATTTTGCCTAAAACTGACCAAAATTCAAATTCATTGATTTTGATTGCATATTGACAAGTGATGACAATGAGCGATGTTTGGCCAAACAGTAAGGCTATAACCTTGGTATTTTGCCTAAAACTGACCAAAATTGAAATTCATTGATTTTGATTGCAGATTGAAAAGTGATGAAAATGAGGAATGTTTTCCAAAAAAGTAAGGCTATAGCCTTTGTATTTTGCCCAAAAATGACCAAAATTGAAATTCATTGATTTTGATTGCATATTTAAAAGTGATGAAAATGAGCGATTTTTGGCCAAACAGTAAGGCTATAACCTTGGTATTTTGCCTAAAACTGACCAAAATTCAAATTCATTGATTTTGATTGCATATTGAAAAGTGATGACAATGAGCGATGTTTGGCCAAAAAGTAAGGCTATAACCTTGGTATTTTGGCCAAAACTGACCAAAATTGAAATTCATTGATTTTGATCGCAGAGTGAAAAGTGATGAAAATCAGCGATTTTTGGCCAAAAAGTAAGGCTATAACCTTGGTATTTTGCCCAAAAATGACCAACATTGAAATTCATTGATTTTGATTGCATATTTAAAAGTGATGACAATGAGCGATTTTTGGCCAAACAGTAAGGCTATAACCTTGGTATTTTGCCTAAAACTGACCAAAATTCAAATTCATTGATTTTGATTGCATATTGAAAAGTGATGACAATGAGCGATGTTTGGCCAAAAAGTAAGGCTATAACCTTGGTATTTTGGCCAAAACTGACCAAAATTGAAATTCATTGATTTTGATCGCAGATTGAAAAGTGATGAAAATGAGCGATGTTTGGCCAAAAAGTAAGGCTATAACCTTGGTATTTTGCCCAAAAATGACCAACATTGAAATTCATTGATTTTGATTGCATATTTAAAAGTGATGAAAATGAGCGATTTTTGGCCAAACAGTAAGGCTATAACCTTGGTATTTTGCCTAAAACTGACCAAAATTCAAATTCATTGATTTTGATTGCATATTGAAAAGTGATGACAATGAGCGATGTTTGGCCAAAAAGTAAGGCTATAACCTTGGTATTTTGCCCAAAAGTGACCAAAATTTGTGATTTGTGGCCAAAAAGTAAGGCTATAACCTTGGTATTTTGCCCAATAGTGACCAAAATTGAAATTCATTGATTTTGATTGCAGAGGTAATAGTGATGAAAATGAGCGATGTTTGGCCAAACAGTAAGGCTATAACCTTGGTATTTTGCCTAAAACTGACCAAAATTCAAATTCATTGATTTTGATTGCATATTGACAAGTGATGACAATGAGCGATGTTTTGCCAAAAAGTAAGGCTATAACCTTGGTATTTTGCCTAAAACTGACCAAAATTGAAATTCATTGATTTTGATTGCAGATTGAAAAGTGATGAAAATGAGGAATGTTTTCCAAAAAAGTAAGGCTATAGCCTTTGTATTTTGCCCAAAAATGACCAAAATTGTAAGTCATTGATTTTGATTGCAGATTGAAAAGTGATGAAAATGAGCGATGTTTCGCCAAAACGTAAGGCTATAACCTTGGTATTTTGCCCAAACATGACCAAAATTGACATTCATTGATTTTGATTGCATATTGAAAAGTGATGAAAATGAGCGATTTGTGGCCAAATTGTAAGGCTATAACCTTGGTATTTTGCCCAAAAATAACCAAAATTGTAAGACATTGATTTTGAGTTCAGATTGAAAAGTGATGAAAATGAGCGATGTTTGGCCAAAAAGTAAGGCTATAACCTTGGTATTTTGCCTAAAACTGACCAAACTTGAAATTCATTGATTTTGATTGCAGATTGAAAAGTGATGAAAATGAGCGATGTTTGCCAAAAAAGTAAGGCTATAGCCTTTGTATTTTGCCCAAAAATGACCAAAATTGAAATTCATTGATTTTGATTGCAGATTGACAAGTGATGAATATGAGCGATGTTTGGCCAAAAAGAATGGCTATAACCTTGGTATTTTGCCCAAAACTGACCAAACTTGAAATTCATTGATTTTGATTGCAGATTGAAAAGTGATGAAAATGAGCGATGTTTGCCAAAAAAGTAGGGCTATAGCCTTTGTATTTTGCCCAAAAATGACCAAAATTGAAATTAATTGATTTTGATTGCATATTGAAAACTTATGAAAATGAGCGATTTATGGCCAAAAAGTAAGGCTATAACCTTGGTATTTTGCCCAGAAATGAACAAAATTGAACTTCATTGATTTTGACTGCAGATTGAAAAGTGATGACAATGAGCGATTTGTGGCCAAAAAGTAAGGCTATAACCTTGGTATTTTGGCCAAAACTGACCAAAATTGAAATTCATTGATTTTGATCGCAGATTGAAAAGTGATGAAAATGAGCGATGTTTGGCCAAAAAGTAAGGCTATAACCTTGGTATTTTGCCCAAAAATGACCAACATTGAAATTCATTGATTTTGATTGCATATTTAAAAGTGATGAAAATGAGCGATTTTTGGCCAAACAGTAAGGCTATAACCTTGGTATTTTGCCCAAAAGTGACCAAAATTTGTGATTTGTGGCCAAAAAGTAAGGCTATAACCTTGGTATTTTGCCCAAAAATGACCCAAATTGTAAGTCATTGATGTTGATTGCAGATTGAAAAGTGATGAAAATGAGCGATGTTTCGCCAAAACATAAGGCTATAACCTTGGTATTTTGCCCAAACATGACCAAAATTGACATTCATTGATTTTGATTGCATATTGAAAAGTGATGAAAATGAGCGATTTTTGGCCAAAAAGTAAGGCTATAACCTTGGTAGTTTGCCCAAAAATGACCAAAATTGAAATTCATTGATTTTGATTGCAGAGGTAAAAGTGATGAAAATGAGCGATGTTTGGCCACACAGTAAGGCTATAACCTTGGTATTTTGCCCAGAAATGAACAAAATTTAAATTCATTGATCTTGATTCCAGATTGAAAAGTGATGAAAATGAGCGATGTTTGGCCAAAAAGTAAGGCTATAACCTTGGCATTTTGCCCATAAATGACCAAAATTGAACTTCATTGATTTTGATTGCAGATTGAAAAGTGATGACAATGAGCGATTTGTGGCCAAAAAGTAAGGCTATAACCTTGGTATTTTACCAAACAATGACCAAAATTGAAATTCATTGATTTTGATTGCAGATTGACAAGTGATGAATATGAGCGATGTTTGGCCAAAAAGTAAGGCTATAACCTTGGTATTTTGCCCAAAACTGACCAACCTTGAAATTCATTGATTTTGATTGCAGATTGAAAAGTGATGAAAATGAGCGATTTTTGGCCAAAAAGTAAGGCTATAACGTTGGTATTTTGCCACAAACTGACCAAAATGGAAATTCATTGATTTTGATCGCAGATTGAAAAGTGATGAAAATGAGCGATGTCTGCCCAAAAAGTAAGGCTATAACCTTGGTATTTTGCCTAAAACTGACCAAAATTCAAATTCATTGATTTTGATTGCATATTGACAAGTGATGACAATGAGCGATGTTTGGCCAAACAGTAAGGCTATAACCTTGGTATTTTGCCTAAAACTGACCAAAATTGAAATTCATTGATTTTGATTGCAGATTGAAAAGTGATGAAAATGAGGAATGTTTTCCAAAAAAGTAAGGCTATAGCCTTTGTATTTTGCCCAAAAATGACCAAAATTGAAATTCATTGATTTTGATTGCATATTTAAAAGTGATGAAAATGAGCGATTTTTGGCCAAACAGTAAGGCTATAACCTTGGTATTTTGCCTAAAACTGACCAAAATTCAAATTCATTGATTTTGATTGCATATTGAAAAGTGATGACAATGAGCGATGTTTGGCCAAAAAGTAAGGCTATAACCTTGGTATTTTGGCCAAAACTGACCAAAATTGAAATTCATTGATTTTGATCGCAGAGTGAAAAGTGATGAAAATGAGCGATTTTTGGCCAAAAAGTAAGGCTATAACCTTGGTATTTTGCCCAAAAATGACCAACATTGAAATTCATTGATTTTGATTGCATATTTAAAAGTGATGACAATGAGCGATTTTTGGCCAAACAGTAAGGCTATAACCTTGGTATTTTGCCTAAAACTGACCAAAATTCAAATTCATTGATTTTGATTGCATATTGAAAAGTGATGACAATGAGCGATGTTTGGCCAAAAAGTAAGGCTATAACCTTGGTATTTTGGCCAAAACTGACCAAAATTGAAATTCATTGATTTTGATCGCAGATTGAAAAGTGATGAAAATGAGCGATGTTTGGCCAAAAAGTAAGGCTATAACCTTGGTATTTTGCCCAAAAATGACCAACATTGAAATTCATTGATTTTGATTGCATATTTAAAAGTGATGAAAATGAGCGATTTTTGGCCAAACAGTAAGGCTATAACCTTGGTATTTTGCCTAAAACTGACCAAAATTCAAATTCATTGATTTTGATTGCATATTGAAAAGTGATGACAATGAGCGATGTTTGGCCAAAAAGTAAGGCTATAACCTTGGTATTTTGCCCAAAAATGACCAACATTGAAATTCATTGATTTTGATTGCATATTTAAAAGTGATGACAATGAGCGATTTTTGGCCAAACAGTAAGGCTATAACCTTGGTATTTTGCCTAAAACTGACCAAAATTCAAATTCATTGATTTTGATTGCATATTGAAAAGTGATGACAATGAGCGATGTTTGGCCAAAAAGTAAGGCTATAACCTTGGTATTTTGGCCAAAACTGACCAAAATTGAAATTCATTGATTTTGATCGCAGATTGAAAAGTGATGAAAATGAGCGATGTTTGGCCAAAAAGTAAGGCTATAACCTTGGTATTTTGCCCAAAAATGACCAACATTGAAATTCATTGATTTTGATTGCATATTTAAAAGTGATGAAAATGAGCGATTTTTGGCCAAACAGTAAGGCTATAACCTTGGTATTTTGCCTAAAACTGACCAAAATTCAAATTCATTGATTTTGATTGCATATTGAAAAGTGATGACAATGAGCGATGTTTGGCCAAAAAGTAAGGCTATAACCTTGGTATTTTGCCCAAAAGTGACCAACATTGAAATTCATTGATTTTGATTGCATATTTAAAAGTGATGACAATGAGCGATTTTTGGCCAAACAGTAAGGCTATAACCTTGGTATTTTGCCTAAAACTGACCAAAATTCAAATTCATTGATTTTGATTGCATATTGAAAAGTGATGACAATGAGCGATGTTTGGCCAAAAAGTAAGGCTATAACCTTGGTATTTTGGCCAAAACTGACCAAAATTGAAATTCATTGATTTTGATCGCAGATTGAAAAGTGATGAAAATGAGCGATGTTTGGCCAAAAAGTAAGGCTATAACCTTGGTATTTTGCCCAAAAATGACCAACATTGAAATTCATTGATTTTGATTGCATATTTAAAAGTGATGAAAATGAGCGATTTTTGGCCAAACAGTAAGGCTATAACCTTGGTATTTTGCCTAAAACTGACCAAAATTCAAATTCATTGATTTTGATTGCATATTGAAAAGTGATGACAATGAGCGATGTTTGGCCAAAAAGTAAGGCTATAACCTTGGTATTTTGCCCAAAAGTGACCAAAATTTGTGATTTGTGGCCAAAAAGTAAGGCTATAAAATTGGTATTTTGCCCAATAGTGACCAAAATTGAAATTCATTGATTTTGATTGCAGAGGTAATAGTGATGAAAATGAGCGATGTTTGGCCAAACAGTAAGGCTATAACCTTGGTATTTTGCCTAAAACTGACCAAAATTCAAATTCATTGATTTTGATTGCATATTGACAAGTGATGACAATGAGCGATGTTTTGCCAAAAAGTAAGGCTATAACCTTGGTATTTTGCCTAAAACTGACCAAAATTGAAATTCATTGATTTTGATTGCAGATTGAAAAGTGATGAAAATGAGGAATGTTTTCCAAAAAAGTAAGGCTATAGCCTTTGTATTTTGCCCAAAAATGACCAAAATTGTAAGTAATTGATTTTGATTGCAGATTGAAAAGTGATGAAAATGAGCGATGTTTCGCCAAAACGTAAGGCTATAACCTTGGTATTTTGCCCAAACATGACCAAAATTGACATTCATTGATTTTGATTGCATATTGAAAAGTGATGAAAATGAGCGATTTGTGGCCAAATTGTAAGGCTATAACCTTGGTATTTTGCCCAAAAATAACCAAAATTGTAAGACATTGATTTTGAGTTCAGATTGAAAAGTGATGAAAATGAGCGATGTTTGGCCAAAAAGTAAGGCTATAACCTTGGTATTTTGCCTAAAACTGACCAAAATTGAAATTCATTGATTTTGATTGCAGATTGAAAAGTGATGAAAATGAGCGATGTTTGCCAAGAAAGTAAGGCTATAGCCTTTGTATTTTGCCCAAAAATGACCAAAATTGAAATTCATTGATTTTGATTGCAGATTGACAAGTGATGAATATGAGCGATGTTTGGCCAAAAAGAATGGCTATAACCTTGGTATTTTGCCCAAAACTGACCAAACTTGAAATTCATTGATTTTGATTGCAGATTGAAAAGTGATGAAAATGAGCGATGTTTGCCAAAAAAGTAGGGCTATAGCCTTTGTATTTTGCCCAAAAATGACCAAAATTGAAATTAATTGATTTTGATTGCATATTGAAAACTTATGAAAATGAGCGATTTATGGCCAAAAAGTAAGGCTATAACCTTGGTATTTTGCCCAGAAATGAACAAAATTGAACTTCATTGATTTTGACTGCAGATTGAAAAGTGATGACAATGAGCGATTTGTGGCCAAAAAGTAAGGCTATAACCTTGGTATTTTGGCCAAAACTGACCAAAATTGAAATTCATTGATTTTGATCGCAGATTGAAAAGTGATGAAAATGAGCGATGTTTGGCCAAAAAGTAAGGCTATAACCTTGGTATTTTGCCCAAAAATGACCAACATTGAAATTCATTGATTTTGATTGCATATTTAAAAGTGATGAAAATGAGCGATTTTTGGCCAAACAGTAAGGCTATAACCTTGGTATTTTGCCTAAAACTGACCAAAATTCAAATTCATTGATTTTGATTGCATATTGAAAAGTGATGACAATGAGCGATGTTTGGCCAAAAAGTAAGGCTATAACCTTGGTATTTTGCCTAAAACTGACCAAAATTGAAATTCATTGATTTTGATTGCAGATTGAAAAGTGATGAAAATGAGCGATGTTTTCCAAAAAAGTAAGGCTATAGCCTTTGTATTTTGCCCAAAAATGACCAAAATTGAAATTCATTGATTTTCATTGCAGATTGACAAGCGATGAAAATAAGCGATTTTTGGCCAAAAAGTAAGGCTATAACCTTTGTATTTTGCCCAAAAATGACCAAAATTGACATTCATTGATTTTCATTGCAGATTGACAAGCGATGAAAATAAGCGATTTTTGGCCAAAAAGTAAGGCTATAACCTTGGTATTTTGCCCAAAAATGACCAAAATTGACATTCATTGATTTTGATTGCATATTTAAAAGTGATGAAAATGAGCGATTTTTGGCCAAACAGTAAGGCTATAACCTTGGTATTTTGCCCAAAAGTGACCAAAATTTGTGATTTGTGGCCAAAAAGTAAGGCTATAACCTTGGTATTTTGCCCAAAAATGACCAAAATTGTAAGTCATTGATGTTGATTGCAGATTGAAAAGTGATGAAAATGAGCGATGTTTCGCCAAAACATAAGGCTATAACCTTGGTATTTTGCCCAAACATGACCAAAATTGACATTCATTGATTTTGATTGCATATTGAAAAGTGATGAAAATGAGCGATTTGTGGCCAAAAAGTAAGGCTATAACCTTGGTATTTTGCCCAAAAATGACCAAAATTGAAATTCATTGATTTTGATTGCAGAGGTAAAAGTGATGAAAATGAGCGATGTTTGGCCACACAGTAAGGCTATAACCTTGGTATTTTGCCCAGAAATGAACAATATTTAAATTCATTGATCTTGATTCCAGATTGAAAAGTGATGAAAATGAGCGATGTTTGGCCAAAAAGTAAGGCTATAACCTTGGTATTTTGCCCATAAATGACCAAAATTGAACTTCATTGATTTTGATTGCAGATTGAAAAGTGATGACAATGAGCGATTTGTGGCCAAAAAGTAAGGCTATAACCTTGGTATTTTACCAAAAAATGACCAAAATTGAAATTCATTGATTTTGATTGCAGATTGACAAGTGATGAATATGAGCGATGTTTGGCCAAAAAGTAAGGCTATAACCTTGGTATTTTGCCCAAAACTGACCAAACTTGAAATTCATTGATTTTGATTGCAGATTGAAAAGTGATGAAAATGAGCGATTTTTGGCCAAAAAGTAAGGCTATAACATTGGTATTTTGCCACAAACTGACCAAAATGGAAATTCATTGATTTTGATCGCAGATTGAAAAGTGATGAAAATGAGCGATGTCTGCCCAAAAAGTAAGGCTATAACCTTGGTATTTTGCCTAAAACTGACCAAAATTCAAATTCATTGATTTTGATTGCATATTGAAAAGTGATGACAATGAGCGATGTTTGGCCAAAAAGTAAGGCTATAACCTTGGTATTTTGCCTAAAACTGACCAACATTGAAATTCATTGATTTTGATTGCAGATTGAAAAGTGATGAAAATGAGCGATGTTTTCCAAAAAAGTAAGGCTATAGCCTTTGTATTTTGCCCAAAATTGACCAAAATTGAAATTCATTGATTTTGATTGCAGATTGACAAGCGATGAAAATAATCGATTTTTGGCCAAAAAGTAAGGCTATAACCTTGGTATTTTGCCCAAAAATGACCAAAATTGACATTCATTGATTTTGATTGCATATTTAAAAGTGATGAAAATGAGCGATTTTTGGCCAAACAGTAAGGCTATAACCTTGGTATTTTGCCCAAAAGTGACCAAAATTTGTGATTTGTGGCCAAAAAGTAAGGCTATAACCTTGGTTTTTTGCCCACAAATGACCAAAATTGTAAGTCATTGATTTTGATTGCAGATTGAAAAGTGATGAAAATGAGCGATGTTTCGCCAAAACGTAAGGCTATAACCTTGGTATTTTGCCCAAACATGACCAAAATTGACATTCATTGATTTTGATTGCATATTGAAAAGTGATGAAAATGAGCGATTTTTGGCCAAAAAGTAAGGCTATAACCTTGGTATTTTGCCCAAAAATGACCAAAATTGAAATTCATTG
This sequence comes from Mastigias papua, assembly GCA_964019165.1. NCBI lineage: Eukaryota > Metazoa > Cnidaria > Scyphozoa > Rhizostomeae > Mastigiidae > Mastigias > Mastigias papua. The sequence goes on from OZ025275.1 coordinate 13,596,842, forward strand.
ATTTTGATTGCAGAGGTAAAAGTGATGAATATGAGCGATGTTTGGCCACACAGTAAGGCTATAACCTTGGTATTTTGCCCAGAAATGAACAAAATTTAAATTCATTGATCTTGATTCCAGATTGAAAAGTGATGAAAATGAGCGATGTTTGGCCAAAAAGTAAGGCTATAACCTTCGTATTTTGCCCATAAATGACCAAAATTGAACTTCATTGATTTTGATTGCAGATTGAAAAGTGATGACAATGAGCGATTTGTGGCCAAAAAGTAACGCTATAACCTTGGTATTTTACCAAAAAATGACCAAAATTGAAATTCATTGATTTTGATTGCAGATTGACAAGTGATGAATATGAGCGATGTTTGGCCAGAAAGTAAGGCTATAACCTTGGTATTTTGCCCAAAACTGACCAAACTTGAAATTCATTGATTTTGATTGCAGATTGAAAAGTGATGAAAATGAGCGATTTTTGGCCAAAAAGTAAGGCTATAACGTTGGTATTTTGCCACAAACTGACCAAAATGGAAATTCATTGATTTTGATCGCAGATTGAAAAGTGATGAAAATGAGCGATGTCTGCCCAAAAAGTAAGGCTATAGCCTTTGTATTTTGCCCAAAAATGACCAAAATTGAAATTCATTGATTTTGATTGCAGATTGACAAGTGATGACAATGAGCGATGTTTGGCCAAAAAGTAAGGCTATAACCTTGGTATTTTGCCCAACACTGACCAAACTTGAAATTCATTGATTTTGATTGCAGATTGAAAAGTGATGAAAATGAGCGATTTTTGGCCAAAAAGTAAGGCTATAACCTTGGTATATTGCCTAAACCTGACCAAAATTCAAATTCATTGATTTTGATTCCAGATTGAAAAGTGATGAATATGAGCGATTTTTGGCCAAACAGTAAGGCTATAACCTTGGTATTTTGCCTACAACTGACCAAAATTGAAATTCATTGATTTTGATTCCAGATTGAAAAGTGATGAAAATGAGCGATTTTTGGCCAAAAAGTAAGGCTATAACCTTGGTATTTTGCCCATAAATGACCAAAATTTAACTTCATTGATTTTGATTGCAGATTGAAAAGTGATGACAATGAGCGATTTGTGGCCAAAAAGTAAGGCTATAACCTTGGTATTTTACCAAACAATGACCAAACTTGAAATTCATTGATTTTGATTGCAGATTGAAAAGTGATGAAAATGAGCGATTTGTGGCCAAAAAGTAAGGCTATAACCTTGGTATTTTGCCCAAAATTGACCAAAATTGTAAGTGATTGAGTTTGAGTGCAGATTGAAAAGTGATGAAAATGAGCGATGCTTGGCCAAAAAGTAAGGCTATAACCTTGGTATTTTGCCTAAAACTTACCAAAATTGAAATTCATTGATTTTGATTGGAGATTGAAAAGTGATGAAAATGAGCGATGTTTGCCAAAAAAGTACGGCTATAGCCTTTGTATTTTGCCCAACAACGACCATAATTGAAATTCATTGATTTTGATTGCAGATTGAAAAGTGATGAAAATGAGCGATTTTTGGCCAAAAAGTAAGGCTATAACCTTGGTATTTTGCCAAAAACTGACCAAAATTGAAATTCATTGATTTTGATCGCAGATTGAAAAGTGATGAAAATGAGCGATGTTTGCCCAAAAAGTAAGGCAAAAGCCTTTGTATTTTGCCCAAAAATGACCAAAATTGAAATTCATTGATTTTGATTGGAGATTGACAAGTGATGAATATGAGCGATGTTTGGCCAAAAAGTAAGGCTATAACCTTGGTATTTTGCCCAACACTGACCAAACTTGAAATTCATTGATTTTGATTGCAGATTGAAAAGTGATGAAAATGAGCGATGTTTGGCCAAGACCTAAGGCTATAACCTTGGTATTTTGCCTAAACCTGACCAAAATTGAAATTCATTGATTTTGATTGCAGATTGAAAAGTGATGAAAATGAGCGATGTTTGGCCAAACAGTAAGGCTATAACCTTGGTATTTTGCCTAAAACTGACCAAAATTGAAATTCATTGATTTTGATTCCAGATTGAAAAGTGATGAAGATGAGCGATTTTTGGCCAGAAAGTAAGGCTATAACCTTGGTATTTTGCCCATACATGACCAAAATTGAACTTCATTGATTTTGATTGCAGATTGACAAGTGATGAAAATGAGCGATTTGTGGCCAAAAAGTAAGGCTATAACCTTGGTATTTTGCCCAGAAATGAACAAAATTGAACTTCATTGATTTTGACTGCAGATTGAAAAGTGATGACAATGAGCGATTTGTGGCCAAAAAGTAAGGCCATAACCTTGGTATTTTGGCCAAACCTGACCTACATTGACATTCATTGATTTTGATCGCAGATTGAAAAGTGATGAAAATGAGCGATTTTTGGCCAAAAAGTAAGGCTATAGCCTTGGTATTTTGCCCAAAAATGACCAAAATTGACATTCATTGATTTTGATTGCATATTTAAAAGTGATGACAATGAGCGATTTGTGGCCAAACAGTAAGGCTATAACCTTGGTATATTGCCCAAAAATGACCAAGATTGACATTCATTGATTTTGATCGCAGATTGAAAAGTGATGACAATGAGCGATTTGTGGCCAAAAAGTAAGGCTATAACCTTGGTATTTTGCCCAAAAATGACCAAAATTGTAAGTCATTGATTTTGATTGCATATGGAAAAGTGATGAAAATGAGCGATGTTTGGCCACACAGTAAGGCTATAACCTTGGTATTTTGCCTAAAACTGACCAAAATTCAAATTCATTGATTTTGATTGCAGATTGAAAAGTGATGAAAATCAGCGATTTTTGGCCAAACAGTAAGGCTATAACCTTGGTATTTTGCCCACAACTGACCAAAATTGAAATTCATTGATTTTGATCGCAGATTGAAAAGTGATGTATATGAGCGATGTTTGGCCAAAAAGTAAGGCTATAACCTTGGTATTTTGCCCAAAACTGACCAAACTTGAAATTCATTGATTTTGATTGCAGATTGAACAGTGATGAAAATGAGCGATTTTTGGCCAAGAAGTAAGGCTATAACCTTGGTATTTTGCCCAAAAATGACCAAAATTGAAATTCATTGAGTTTGATTGCATATTGAAAAGTGATGAAAATGAGTGATTTTTGGCCAAAAAGTAAGGCTATAACCTTGGTATTTTGCCCAGAAATGAACAAAATTGAACTTCATTGATTTTGATTGCAGATTGAAAAGTGCTGACAATGAGCGATTTGTGGCCAAAAAGTACGGCTATAACCCTGGTATCCTGGCCAGAACTGACCAACATTGACATTCGTTGATTTTGATCGCAGATTGAAAAGTGATGAAAATGAGCGATGTTTGGCCAAAAAGTAAGGCTATAACCTTGGTATTTTGCCCAAACATGACAAAAATTGACATTCATTGATTTTGATTGCATATTTAAAAGTGATGAAAATGAGCGATTTTTGGCCAAACAGTAAGGCTATAACCTTGGTATTTTGCCCAAAAATCACCAAAATTGAAATTCATTGATCTTGATTGCATATTGCAAAGTGATGAAAATGAGCGATTTTTGGCCAAAAAGTAAGGCTATAACCTTGGTATTTTGCCCAGAAATGAACAAAATTGAACTTCATTGATTTTGACTGCAGATTGAAAAGTGATGACAATGAGCGATTTGTGGCCAAAAAGTAAGGCGATAACCTTGGTATTTTGGCCAAAACTGACCTACATTGACATTCATTGATTTTGATCGCAGATTGAAAAGTGATAAAAATGAGCGATTTTTGGCCAAAAAGTAAGGCTATAGCCTTGGTATTTTGCCCAAAAATGACCAAAATTGACATTCATTGATTTTGATTGCATATTTAAAAGTGATGACAATGAGCGATTTGTGGCCAAACAGTAAGGCTATAACCTTGGTATTTTGCCCAAAAATGACCAAGATTGACATTCATTGATTTTGATCGCAGATTGAAAAGTGATGAAAATGAGCGATGTTTGGCCAAAAAGTAAGGCTATAACCTTGCTATTGTGCCCAAACATGACCAAAATTGACATTCATTGATTTTGATTGCATATGGAAAAGTGATGAAAATGAGCGATGTTTGGCCACACAGTAAGGCTATAACCTTGGTATTTTGCCTAAAACTAACCACAATTCAAATTCATTGATTTTGATTGCAGATTGAAAAGTGATGAAAATCAGCGATTTTTGGCCAAACAGTAAGGCTATAACCTTGGTATTTTGCCCACAACTGACCAAAATTGAAATTCTTTGATTTTGATCGCAGATTGAAAAGTGATGAATATGAGCGATGTTTGGCCAAAAAGTAAGGCTATAACCTTGGTATTTTGCCCAAAACTGACCAAAATTGAAATTCATTGATTTTGATCGCAGATTGAAAAGTGATGAAAATGAGCGATTTTTGGCCAAGAAGTAAGGCTATAACCTTGGTATTTTGCCCAGAAATGAACAAAATTGAACTTCATTGATTTTGATTGCAGATTGAAAAGTGATGACAATGAACGATTTTTGGCCAAACAGTAAGGCTATAACCTTGGTATTTTGCCTACAACTGACCAAAATTGAAATTCATTGATTTTGATTGGAGATTGACAAGTGATGAATATGAGCGATGTTTGGCCAAAAAGTAAGGCTATAACCTTGGTATTTTGCCCAAAACTGACCAAACTTGAAATTCATTGATTTTGATTGCAGATTGAAAAGTGATGAAAATGAGCGATTTTTGGCCAAGAAGTAAGGCTATAACCTTGGTATTTTGCCCAGAAATGAACAAAATTGAACTTCATTGATTTTGATTGCAGATTGACAAGTGATGACAATGAGCGATTTCTGGCCAAACAGTAAGGCTATAACCTTGGTATTTTGCCCAAAAATGACCAAGATTGAAATTCATTGATTTTGATTGCATATTAAAAAGTGATGAAAATGAGCGATTTTTGGCCAAAAAGTAAGGCTATAACCTTGGTATTTTGCCCAGAAATGAACAAAATTGACCTTCATTGATTTTGATTGCAGGTTGAAAAGTGATGACAATGAGTGATTTGTGGCCAAAAAGTAAGGCTATAACCTTGGTATTTTGCCCAAAAATGACCAAGATTGACATTCATTGATTTTGATCGCAGATTGAAAAGTGATGACAATGAGCGATTTTTGGCCAAAAAGTAAGGCTAAAACCTTGGTATTTTGCCCAAAAATGACCAAAATTGAAATTCATTGATTTTGATTGCAGATTGAAAAGTGATGAAAATGAGCGATGTTTGGCCACACAGTAAGGCTATAACCTTGGTATTTTGCCTAAAACTGACCACAATTCAAATTCATTGATTTTGATTGCATATTGAAAAGTGATGAAAATTAGTGATTTTTGGCCGAACAGTAAGGCTATAACCTTGGTATTTTGCCTAAAACTGACCAAAATTGAACTTCATTGATTTTGATTGCAGATTGAAAAGTGATGAAAATGAGCAATTTGTGGCCAAAAAGTAAGGCTATAACCTTGGTATTTTACCAAAAAGTGACCAAAATTGAAATTCATTGATTTTGATTGCAGATTGAAAAGTGATGAAAATGAGCGATTTGTGGCCAAAAAGTAAGGCTATAACCTTGGTATTTTGCCCAAAAATGACCAAAATTGTAAGTCATTGATTTTGAGTGCAGATTGAAAAGTGATGAAAATGAGCGATGTTTGGCCAAAAAGTAAGGCTATAACCTTGGTATTTTGCCCAAAACTGACCAAAATTGAAATTCATTGATTTTGATCGCAGATTGAAAAGTGATGAAAATGAGCGATGTTTGCCAAAAAAGTAAGGCTATAGCCTTTGTCTTTTGCCCAAAAATGACCAAAATTGAAATTCATTGATTTTGATTGCAGATTGACAAGTGATGAATATGAGCGATGTTTGGTCAAAAAGTAAGGCTATAATCTTGGTATTTTGCCCAAAACTGACCAAACTTGAAATTCATTGATTTTGATCGCAGATTGAAAAGTGATGAAAATGAGCGATTTTTGGCCAAAAAGTAAGGCTATAACCTTTGTATTTTGCCCAAAAATGACCAAAATTGAAATTCATTGATTTTGATTGCATATTGAAAAGTGATGAAAATGCGCGATTTTTGGCCAAAAAGTAAGGCTATAACCTTGGTATTTTGCCCAGAAATGAACAAAATTGAACTTCATTGATTTTGACTGCAGATTGAAAAGCGATGACAATGAGCGATTTGTGGCCAAAAAGTAAGGCTATAACCTTGGTATTTTGCCCAAAAATGACCAAAATTGACATTCATTGATTTTGATTGCATATTGAAAAGTGATGAAAATGAGCGATTTGTGGCCAAAAAGTAAGGCTAAAACCTTGGTATTTTGCCCAAAAATGACCAAAATTGAAATTCATTGATTTTGATTGCAGATTGAAAAGTGATGAAAATGAGCGATGTTTGGCCACACAGTAAGGCTATAACCTTGGTATTTTGCCTAAAACTGACCACAATTCAAATTCATTGATTTTGATTCCAGATTGAAAAGTGATGAAAATTAGTGATTTTTGGCCGAACAGTAAGGCTATAACCTTGGTATTTTGCCCAAAAATGACCAAAAGTGTAAGTCATTGATTTTGATTGCAGATTGAAAAGTGATGAAAATGAGCGATGTTTGGCCAAAACGTAAGGCTATAACCTTGGTATATTGCCCAAACATGACCAAAATTGAAATTCATTGATTTTGATTGCATATTGAAAAGTGATGAAAATGAGCGATTTTTGGCCAAACAGTAAGGCTATAACCTTGGTAGTTTGCCCAAAAGTGACCAAAATTGAAATTCATTGATTTTGATTGCAGAGGTAAAACTGATGAAAATGAGCGATGTTTGGCCAAACAGTAAGGCTATAACCTTGGTATTTTGCCTAAAACTGACCAAAATTCAAATTCATTGATTTTGATTGCAGATTGACATGTGATGAAAATCAGCGATTTTTGGCCAAAAAGTAAGGCTATAACCTTGGTATTTTGCCCAACAATGACCAAAATTGAAATTCATTGATTTTGATTGCATATTAAAAAGTGATGAAAATGAGCGATTTTTGGCCAAAAAGTAAGGCTATAACCTTGGTATTTTGCCCAGAAATGAACAAAATTGACCTTCATTGATTTTGATTGCAGGTTGAAAAGTGATGACAATGAGCGATTTGTGGCCAAAAAGTAAGGCTATAACCTTGGTATTTTGCCCAAAAATGACCAAGATTGACATTCATTGATTTTGATCGCAGATTGAAAAGTGATGACAATGAGCGATTTTTGGCCAAAAAGTAAGGCTAAAACCTTGGTATTTTGCCCAAAAATGACCAAAATTGAAATTCATTGATTTCGATTGCAGATTGAAAAGTGATGAAAATGAGCGATGTTTGGCCACACAGTAAGGCTATAACCTTGGTATTTTGCCTAAAACTGACCACAATTCAAATTCATTGATTTTGATTCCAGATTGAAAAGTGATGAAAATTAGTGATTTTTGGCCGAACAGTAAGGCTATAACCTTGGTATTTTGCCTAAAACTGACCAAAATTGAACTTCATTGATTTTGATTGCAGATTGAAAAGTGATGAAAATGAGCAATTTGTGGCCAAAAAGTAAGGCTATAACCTTGGTATTTTACCAAAAAGTGACCAAAATTGAAATTCATTGATTTTGATTGCAGATTGAAAAGTGATGAAAATGAGCGATTTGTGGCCAAAAAGTAAGGCTATAACCTTGGTATTTTGCCCAAAAATGACCAAAATTGTAAGTCATTGATTTTGAGTGCAGATTGAAAAGTGATGAAAATGAGCGATGTTTGGCCAAAAAGTAAGGCTATAACCTTGGTATTTTGCCCAAAACTGACCAAAATTGAAATTCATTGATTTTGATCGCAGATTGAAAAGTGATGAAAATGAGCGATGTTTGCCAAAAAAGTAAGGCTATAGCCTTTGTTTTTTGCCCAAAAATGACCAAAATTGAAATTCATTGATTTTGATTGCAGATTGACAAGTGATGAATATGAGCGATGTTTGGTCAAAAAGTAAGGCTATAATCTTGGTATTTTGCCCAAAACTGACCAAACTTGAAATTCATTGATTTTGATCGCAGATTGAAAAGTGATGAAAATGAGCGATTTTTGGCCAAAAAGTAAGGCTATAACCTTGGTATTTTGCCCAAAAATGACCAAAATTGAAATTCATTGATTTTGATTGCATATTGAAAAGTGATGAAAATGCGCGATTTTTGGCCAAAAAGTAAGGCTATAACCTTGGTATTTTGCCCAGAAATGAACAAAATTGAACTTCATTGATTTTGACTGCAGATTGAAAAGTGATGACAATGAGCGATTTGTGGCCAAAAAGTAAGGCTATAACCTTGGTATTTTGCCCAAAAATGACCAAAATTGACATTCATTGATTTTGATTGCATATTGAAAAGTGATGAAAATGAGCGATTTTTGGCCAAAAAGTAAGGCTAAAACCTTGGTATTTTGCCCAAAAATGACCAAAATTGAAATTCATTGATTTTGATTGCAGATTGAAAAGTGATGAAAATGAGCGATGTTTGGCCACACAGTAAGGCTATAACCTTGGTATTTTGCCTAAAACTGACCACAATTCAAATTCATTGATTTTGATTCCAGATTGAAAAGTGATGAAAATTAGTGATTTTTGGCCGAACAGTAAGGCTATAACCTTGGTATTTTGCCTAAAACTGACCAAAATTGAACTTCATTGATTTTGATTGCAGATTGAAAAGTGATGAAAATGAGCAATTTGTGGCCAAAAAGTAAGGCTATAACCTTGGTATTTTACCAAAAAGTGACCAAAATTGAAATTAATTGATTTTGATTGCAGATTGAAAAGTGATGAAAATGAGCGATTTGTGGCCAAAAAGTAAGGCTATAACCTTGGTATTTTGCCCAAAAATGACCAAAATTGTAAGTCATTGATTTTGAGTGCAGATTGAAAAGTGATGAAAATGAGCGATGTTTGGCCAAAAAGTAAGGCTATAACCTTGGTATTTTGCCCAAAACTGACCAAAATTGAAATTCATTGATTTTGATCGCAGATTGCAAAGTGATGAAAATGAGCGATGTTTGCCAAAAAAGTAAGGCTATAGCCTTTGTTTTTTGCCCAAAAATGACCAAAATTGAAATTCATTGATTTTGATTGCAGATTGACAAGTGATGAATATGAGCGATGTTTGGCCAAAAAGTAAGGCTATAATCTTGGTATTTTGCCCAAAACTGACCAAACTTGAAATTCATTGATTTTGATCGCAGATTGAAAAGTGATGAAAATGAGCGATTTGTGGCCAAAAAGTAAGGCTATAACCTTGGTATTTTGCCCAAAAATGACCAAAATTGTAAGTCATTGATTTTGAGTGCAGATTGAAAAGTGATGAAAATGAGCGATGTTTGGCCAAAAAGTAAGGCTATAACCTTGGTATTTTGCCCAAAACTGACCAAAATTGAAATTCATTGATTTTGATCGCAGATTGAAAAGTGATGAAAATGAGCGATGTTTGCCAAAAAAGTAAGGCTATAGCCTTTGTTTTTTGCCCAAAAATGACCAAAATTGAAATTCATTGATTTTGATTGCAGATTGACAAGTGATGAATATGAGCGATGCTTGGTCAAAAAGTAAGGCTATAATCTTGGTATTTTGCCCAAAACTGACCAAACTTGAAATTCATTGATTTTGATCGCAGATTGAAAAGTGATGAAAATGAGCGATTTTTGGCCAAAAAGTAAGGCTATAACCTTGGTATTTTGCCCAAAAATGACCAAAATTGAAATTCATTGATTTTGATTGCATATTGAAAAGTGATGAAAATGCGCGATTTTTGGCCAAAAAGTAAGGCTATAACCTTGGTATTTTGCCCAGAAATGAACAAAATTGAACTTCATTGATTTTGACTGCAGATTGAAAAGTGATGACAATGAGCGATTTGTGGCCAAAAAGTAAGGCTATAACCTTGGTATTTTGCCCAAAAATGACCAAAATTGACATTCATTGATTTTGATTGCATATTGAAAAGTGATGAAAATGAGCGATTTTTGGCCAAAAAGTAAGGCTAAAACCTTGGTATTTTGCCCAAAAATGACCAAAATTGAAATTCATTGATTTTGATTGCAGATTGAAAAGTGATGAAAATGAGCGATGTTTGGCCACACAGTAAGGCTATAACCTTGGTATTTTGCCTAAAACTGACCACAATTCAAATTCATTGATTTTGATTCCAGATTGAAAAGTGATGAAAATTAGTGATTTTTGGCCGAACAGTAAGGCTATAACCTTGGTATTTTGCCTAAAACTGACCACAATTGAACTTCATTGATTTTGATTGCAGATTGAAAAGTGATGAAAATGAGCAATTTGTGGCCAAAAAGTAAGGCTATAACCTTGGTATTTTACCAAAAAGTGACCAAAATTGAAATTAATTGATTTTGATTGCAGATTGAAAAGTGATGAAAATGAGCGATTTGTGGCCAAAAAGTAAGGCTATAACCTTGGTATTTTGCCCAAAAATGACCAAAATTGTAAGTCGTTGATTTTGAGTGCAGATTGAAAAGTGATGAAAATGAGCGATGTTTGGCCAAAAAGTAAGGCTATAACCTTGGTATTTTGCCCAAAACTGACCAAAATTGAAATTCATTGATTTTGATCGCAGATTGAAAAGTGATGAAAATGAGCGATGTTTGCCAAAAAAGTAAGGCTATAGCCTTTGTTTTTTGCCCAAAAATGACCAAAATTGAAATTCATTGATTTTGATTGCAGATTGACAAGTGATGAATATGAGCGATGTTTGGCCAAAAAGTAAGGCTATAATCTTGGTATTTTGCCCAAAACTGACCAAACTTGAAATTCATTGATTTTGATCGCAGATTGAAAAGTGATGAAAATGAGCGATTTTTGGCCAAAAAGTAAGGCTATAACCTTGGTATTTTGCCCAAAAATGACCAAAATTGAAATTCATTGATTTTGATTGCAGATTGAAAAGTGATGAAAATGAGCGATGTTTGGCCAAAAAGTAAGGCTATAACCTTGGTATTTTGCCCAAAACTGACCAAAATTGAAATTCATTGATTTTGATCGCAGATTGAAAAGTGATGAAAATGAGCGATGTTTGCCAAAAAAGTAAGGCTATAGCCTTTGTTTTTTGCCCAAAAATGACCAAAATTGAAATTCATTGATTTTGATTGCAGATTGACAAGTGATGAATATGAGCGATGCTTGGTCAAAAAGTAAGGCTATAATCTTGGTATTTTGCCCAAAACTGACCAAACTTGAAATTCATTGATTTTGATCGCAGATTGAAAAGTGATGAAAATGAGCGATTTTTGGCCAAAAAGTAAGGCTATAACCTTGGTATTTTGCCCAAAAATGACCAAAATTGAAATTCATTGATTTTGATTGCATATTGAAAAGTGATGAAAATGCGCGATTTTTGGCCAAAAAGTAAGGCTATAACCTTGGTATTTTGCCCAGAAATGAACAAAATTGAACTTCATTGATTTTGACTGCAGATTGAAAAGTGATGACAATGAGCGATTTGTGGCCAAAAAGTAAGGCTATAACCTTGGTATTTTGCCCAAAAATGACCAAAATTGACATTCATTGATTTTGATTGCATATTGAAAAGTGATGAAAATGAGCGATTTTTGGCCAAAAAGTAAGGCTAAAACCTTGGTATTTTGCCCAAAAATGACCAAAATTGAAATTCATTGATTTTGATTGCAGATTGAAAAGTGATGAAAATGAGCGATGTTTGGCCACACAGTAAGGCTATAACCTTGGTATTTTGCCTAAAACTGACCACAATTCAAATTCATTGATTTTGATTCCAGATTGAAAAGTGATGAAAATTAGTGATTTTTGGCCGAACAGTAAGGCTATAACCTTGGTATTTTGCCTAAAACTGACCACAATTGAACTTCATTGATTTTGATTGCAGATTGAAAAGTGATGAAAATGAGCAATTTGTGGCCAAAAAGTAAGGCTATAACCTTGGTATTTTACCAAAAAGTGACCAAAATTGAAATTAATTGATTTTGATTGCAGATTGAAAAGTGATGAAAATGAGCGATTTGTGGCCAAAAAGTAAGGCTATAACCTTGGTATTTTGCCCAAAAATGACCAAAATTGTAAGTCGTTGATTTTGAGTGCAGATTGAAAAGTGATGAAAATGAGCGATGTTTGGCCAAAAAGTAAGGCTATAACCTTGGTATTTTGCCCAAAACTGACCAAAATTGAAATTCATTGATTTTGATCGCAGATTGAAAAGTGATGAAAATGAGCGATGTTTGCCAAAAAAGTAAGGCTATAGCCTTTGTTTTTTGCCCAAAAATGACCAAAATTGAAATTCATTGATTTTGATTGCAGATTGACAAGTGATGAATATGAGCGATGTTTGGCCAAAAAGTAAGGCTATAATCTTGGTATTTTGCCCAAAACTGACCAAACTTGAAATTCATTGATTTTGATCGCAGATTGAAAAGTGATGAAAATGAGCGATTTTTGGCCAAAAAGTAAGGCTATAACCTTGGTATTTTGCCCAAAAATGACCAAAATTGAAATTCATTGATTTTGATTGCATATTGAAAAGTGATGAAAATGCGCGATTTTTGGCCAAAAAGTAAGGCTATAACCTTGGTATTTTGCCCAGAAATGACCAAAATTGAACTTCATTGATTTTGACTGCAGATTGAAAAGTGATGACAATGAGCGATTTGTGGCCAAAAAGTAAGGCTATAACCTTGGTATTTTGCCCACAAATGACCAAGATTGACATTCATTGATTTTGATTGCAGATTGAAAAGTGATGAAAATGAGCGATGTTTGGCCAAGACGTAAGGCTATAACCTTGGCATTTTGCCTAAAACTGACCAAAATTGAAATTCATTGATTTTGATTCCAGATTGAAAAGTGATGAAAATCAGCGATTTTTGGCCAAACAGTAAGGCTGTAACCTTGGTATTTTGCCTAAAACTGACCAAAATTCATATTCATTGATGTTGATTACAGATTGAAAAGTGATGAAAATGAGCGATTTTTGGCCAAAAAGTAAGGCTATTACCTTGGTAATTTGCCCATAAATGACCAAAATTGAAATTCATTGATTTTGATTGCAGATTGAAAAGTGATGACAATGAGCGATTTGTGGCCAAAAAGTAAGGCTATAACCTTGGTATGTTGCCCAAAACTGACCAAACTTGAAATTCATTGATTTTGATCGCAGATTGAAAAGTGATGAAAATGAGCGATTTTTGGCCAAACAGTAAGGCTATAACCTTGGTAGTTTGCCCAAAAGTGACCAAAATTTAAATTCATTGATTTTGATTGCAGAGGTAAAAGTGATGAAAATGAGCGATGTTTGGCCAAAAAGTAAGGCTATAACCTTGGTATTTTGCCTAAAACTGACCTAAATTCAAATTCATTGATTTTGATTGCAGATTGAAAAGTGATGACAATCAGCGATTTTTGGCCAAAAAGTAAGGCTATAACCTTGGTATTTTGCCCAAAAATGACCAAAATTGAAATTCATTGATTTTGATTGCATATTGAAAAGTGATGAAAATGAGCGATTTTTGGCCAAAAAGTAAGGCTATAACCTTGGTATTTTGCCCAGAAATGAACAAAATTGAACTTCATTGATTTTGATTGCAGATTGAAAAGTGATGACAATGAGCGATTTGTGGCCAAACAGTAAGGCTATAACCTTGGTATTTTGCCCAAAAATGACCAAGATTGACATTCATTGATTTTGATCGCAGATTGAAAAGTGATGACAATGAGCGATTTGTGGCCAAAAAGTAAGGCTATAACCTTGGTATTTTGCCCATAAATGACCAAAATTGAACTTCATTGATTTTGATTGCACATTGAAAAGTGATGACAATGAGCGATTTGTGGCCGAAAAGTAAGGCTATAACCTTGGTATTTTGCCCCAAAGTGACCAAAATTGAAATTCATTGATTTTGATTGCAGATTGAAAAGTGATGAAAATGCGCGATTTTTGGCCAATAAGTAAGGCTATAACCTTGGTATTTTACCCAGAAATGACCAAAATTGAAATTCATTGATTTTGATTGCATATTGAAAAGTGATCAAAATGAGCGATTTTTGGCCAAAAAGTAAGGCTATAACCTTGGTATTTTGCCCAGAAATGAACAAAATTGAACTTCATTGATTTTGACTGCAGATTGACAAGTGATGACAATGAGCGATTTGTGGCCAAAAAGTAAGGCTATAACCTTGGTATTTTGCCCACAAATGACAAAGATTGAAATTCATTGATTTTGATTGCAGATTGAAAAGTGATGAAAATGAGCGATGTTTGGCCAAGAAGTAAGGCAATAACCTTGGTATTTTGCCTAAAACTGACCAAAATTCAAAGTCAGTGATTTTGATTCCAGATTGAAAAGTGATGAAAATCAGCGATTTTTGGCCAAACAGTAAGGCTGTAACCTTGGTATTTTGCCTAAAACTGACCAAAATTCATATTCATTGATTTTGATTCATGATTGAAAAGTGATGAAAATGAGCGATTTTTGGCCAAAAAGTAAGGCTATTGTTAAGCCTATCTTTTATGAAGGGGCTCAACTGTGAGTTCTTAGGGCAACAATTTCTTAAAAGTCTGTACGATATTTCAACGTTCTATTTACGAATAAGAATAAAACTTACGACCTGAAGGCTTGATACAGGAATCTATCGGCAAGGACCTTCTCTTGAATTCAACGGGTCAATCTTGATGTGCCCTACGCTATACTATCAGAGTTTTCTAAAAAATAATACCAGCTTGGCAGAACGTCTACTTCTCTCTAACCAAAAAGACTCCTATCTACCTCTAAAACTACGCCTTTTATAACTCACAGCTAATAGATTACGAAATGAACTAAAAATAAGAATTAACAGTAAATTGTCCAATCTGGTTCTTCCTACGGGTTTCTGATGCAATTATTGCACCAGCAGTTGCGATTTAATTTTGAAATAGTTATAACGTCATTCCTCAATCTGTGCAAACTGGCGATGAGCCTCCTTTTCGTAACATGAGTCCCCCCTTTTAGGACAAGCCTCCCGGCTTGAGCTGGGGACGGATGTCCATAGGCAGTTTATATAGCGCGAATTATGGCTGGCTGGAATCGATCTTCTGGACGCGTAATCGGCGGCTCTGAGTCTTCTGTATTGTCAACATTTAATGGAGTTGGAACCGAATTTCCCTCAGAGAGAGTGCTAGGAACATCTGGTAAGACTTCTGAGACAAAGCTATCCGACGGTAAATCTGACTCCTGGAGATCCGGTGTTATAAGGTCGTCATTCGGCGGTTCAATAGGGCGATCAGCCGGGTCATAATATGGCTTAAGACGATTTGCGTGCACTGGAACTGAAACTGGACGATTATCTAGAGTGCGTAATTTGAAATGAACGGGCGACAATTTAGCGACAATACGATATGGTCCGTGAAAATTGTGCTGGAGTTTTTTTGATAAGCCCTTTTTTTTCTTCGGGGTGTATACCCATACGCGACTACCGACTTCGAAAGGAACAGGTGAAGCCTTCTTATCATAGTACGATTTCATTTTTTGTTGAGCCAGTTGCGTGTTCGAGAGAATAAGCTGTTGAGCACTTTCAATGTTTTCAACAATTTTAGCACGAAGCTGCGCAACTGATGTCGATACATTTGAATCGGGCAAAATAAGGGCCGCATCAATAGGTAGGCGTGGTTCTCGTCCGTATAATAAGTAGAATGGTGACTCACCTGTAGTGGCATTGAGAGAAACTCGGTATGCAAACAATACCAACGGTAAATGCTTATCCCAGTCCTTCTGATTCGTGCTAACGTACATAGATAGCGCTTCAGCTAGTGTGCCATTAAAACGTTCCACTAGGCCGTCCGTCTGCGGGTGATAAGCAGTGGTGTGTAAGCGCCGCGTGTTCAAAAGTTTACAGACTTCCTTTACGATAGATGCCATAAAATTAGGTCCTCGGTCCGATAACAAGGCGCGTGGGGCACCATGACGCGCTACAATTTCGTTTACGAGTAATTCAGCGATACGCGGAGCTTCGATAGATGGCAAAGCAAAAGCCTCCGGCCAGCGAGTATAGTAGTCTGAAAAAACGATGATATAGCGATTTCCATCGTGGGATGGCGGGAAAGGACCAAGAGCATCCATAGCAATACGATCAAACGCTCCTTGCACTGGAATTGGGAGGAGAGGAGCTTTATGTGCCCTCCTAGGAATCTTTTTCATTGCACAATCGACACATGAGTTGCACCAATGGGCAACATCCTTGTACATGTTGGGCCAATAATAACGCGCCCGAATTTTCTCATACGTTTTTGTGATTCCAAAATGACTACCAGTTGGATCGTCGTGGCAAGCAACAAGGATCTCGTGGCGCAAAGAGGCAGGTATGACAACTTGACTGGACAAGGACCGAGCTCTTCTTTTACCAGGGCTCCAAAGGTGACACAAAATTTCATTTTCATCTAAATAGAAGTCGTCGATAGATAGTAACAATGAACGGGCTTGTGAGTCGTCGGCTGGTAACTGAGTGGATTCTAGATATCTGATGATATCAGCGAGGTCCCTGTCCTCTCGCTGTAGCTTAGCTAGTGAGTCTGGTTGCGGGCAAGGGTGCTCAATTACCGCGACAGGACGTGTTAAAGACGATGGAATAGATTCAGGCTTGATTAAATGTTGCGGGGGTGCATAAGAACGGCGAGAAAGGGCATCTGCATTACCATTAAGAGTACCGGCACGATGAATTATTTCAAAATCATACTGTTGTAATTGTAGTGCCCATCGAGCAAGCCTGCCAGTTGGATCCCGTACTTTCATCAGCCACGACAAACTCCCATGATCGGTGTGAACAAAAAACCTTTTTCCAGAAAGATATGGTTGATATCGTTTTATGCCATCAACTACTGCCAGCGCTTCACGTTCTGTTGTGCTATAACGTTTTTCTGTTACAGTAAGCTCACGTCCTCCATATGCCAGAACAACTTCTTTTCCATCTACTATCTGACCAAGAATGTAACCTAATGCAGTCTGGCTTGCATCCGTATAAAGATGAAATGGCGCAGAGAAATTTGGATATGCTAAAATTGGCGGCGAGCACAAGCGTTTTTTCAGCTCTGAAAAGGCAGTTTCGCACTCTGGAGTCCAAACAAACGAGATGTTTTTACGAGTTAAAGTATTCAACGGTGAGGCAATCTTCGAGAACCCTTCGACAAAACGACGATAATAATTACATAGGCCCAGAAAGCTGCGAACTTCTTTCACAGTTTTTGGCGTAGGAAAAGACTTAACAGCCTCGAGTTTCTGCGGATCAGGGGCAATGCCCGACGAAGATACGATAAATCCAAGATAGTTCACTGAATCTTGAGCGAAATGACATTTTGATGGCTTTAATTTTAGGTTGGCAGCACGGAATCGATCGAAAACAGTTTTTAAACGAGATAAATGATCCGAAAAGGACGATGAAAATATGATGACGTCATCTATGTAAACGAGGCATATCTTCCATTCGAGGCCATGCAATATTCTGGACATAAGTCGTTGAAATTGTGGGGGAGCATTGGTTAAACCGAAACTAAGAACATTAAACTGGTACAATCCAGCATGTGAAATGAATGCAGTTTTCTCTTTAGAATCCGGATGCATAGCAACTTGGTGGTAACCCGATTGAAGATCTAAGGTTGAAAAATATTTGGCTCCAGCGAGAGAGTCTAAAGCATCATCGATTCTTGGGAGTGGATAACTGTCCTTACGGGTTACAGCGTTTAGTTTCCGATAATCAATGCAAAAACGGGTCCCCCCATCTTTCTTCTTGACAAGTACAACTGGAGAGCTCCATGGGCTAGAAGAAACCTCAATAATGCCTTGATCTAGCATTTCATTAATGTGCTTTTCAATAGAGGCCTTCTGGCTGTGCGAGACGCGATATGGTTGTTGTTTGATGGGCATCGCATTACCTGTATCAATCCCATGCTGAACTATAGTTGTGTGGCCTAAATCTAAGGTGGATTTAGCGAAAATATCAGAATATTGGTCTAACAATGTTTGTAGCTTATGATTTTCTTGAGAGGATAGATTTCGACTAGGCAAACAACTGAATTTCAGAGGAGTCATTCCTGATGCAGTATTAACATGGGAGTCCATGGCAGAAACAGAGGGGTCTGAATCAAGAGGAATAATGTCATCGGTGACTTTTGTCTCTTCAAATTTTGCAATGGTAGCACCTTTATGGATCAACACGGGAGAATCCGAAGGATTAATCAGCCGCAGGGTTACTTTACCGTCACTATCGGGCTGGCAAAGTGTAGATGCGCAAAGTAGATGATAACGATCAGAAAGTTTGGGTACTCCTTCTATTAAACCTACAGCAGGTTCAGAGGGAAATGATGTTAAGACAGCTGGAATAACAACTTCACTACTACCATCAATAACGAACGTTCTTGCTATTCTGACGTCAGCAGTCAGCGGGGGAGTATCACCGTTAGCAAAACATACACTATCATTTCCGGCAAACGTTACCTTTTCATTACCAACATCCACTACTGCGCGATATTTCTGTAAAAAATCTCTCCCTAGGACGACATTATACGACAAGTCCGGAACAACGACAGCATTACAATCATAATCACATTGTCCAATCGAAAGATCAAAAGATACGGCACCGGTTACAGGTACTGTGCCCCCATTTGCGGTTTTAATACTCTCGAAAAGCTGTTTCTGCGTCAAAGCATATTTACATCTCAAAACATCATGAAAAAATCCTTCACTAACGACTGTTACTGCGGCACCAGTATCTACCAATAGCTTAAAATGCTGCTTTAAAATAGTTCCCCAGATCAAGACATTAGATGGGGTCGATACAGCATGCAATGTTTTAGAATGTACTTGTAAAGATGGGCTGATTGTGTTTTTGACTTCACGTTCAATAGCAAAATTCTCGTCCGTAAAATCGGTTTGGGTTCCTTGGGAAAACTTTTGAACCTCTGAGATATCTCTGTTACTAGGCATTGATGAACTGACTTCTTTATTTCTTTGCGTAAAAGCTGGCGGGACTTTTTGGTTTCTCGGGAATGGCTGGTGGGCCCTCACTGTCCCCATTGAGAGGGCCCTGTGCCGTTTAAAGAAGCATCATTACGATTTTGCGGCTGCTGGTATTGGGACTGTGCATGTTGGCCTGCAAAACTACGGGAACCTCCACGGAACGGGGGCTGCTGAGTTCTTTGTGGAACATCCCAGCAATAACGGGCCACGTGACCTACGCGATTACACGCATTACAAATGGGCCGCCCATCGCTCGTGCGGATATTTCTACCCCTAGCAAAAGTGTTTGTTGCTTTCCAATTATGTTGATTGTTTCCATGGTTACTTCTTCGCGCCTCTTGTCTAAAACCTGTCTGAATGGCAGCTATTATTTCATGTCTCAGACCCTGGAAGTCACCAGAAGGATTAGCAGCTTGAGACGGGGTTACAATGGTATTGTTTGCACTTAGGGCATCTAACTGGGCAGCATCCTGATGGGGAGTTTTGTTTGCAAGGGAAAACAAGAGATTTACCTGGCCTTCAAGCTCTTTTATGCGCTGTTCCTGAGCTGGTACTGATGGAGGTGCTAGAGGAAAAGTATGAACACTGGTTTTTGACACTGAATCACGTAAACGCGCAAGGTTTTCTGCCTCGGCAAATGTTTTTGGTTGGTTAAGGAGTACGTGAGTTTTAATAGCATCGTTTAGGCCGTTCACAAAAATGTTCATCATATCTTTATCGGACAAAGAAAGACGCTGAGATTTCTTAATGATGTCTTCCGTATACAGAGCAAGCGGTTCGTTTTGACCCTGTTTTCGAGAGTACAACTCTTGTCGAAAGAAAAATTCTAGATTCTGAGATCCAAATCGCGTTTTCAGTTCTCCCACTAATTCGTTAAAATCGGAAGTTGTCTCGTTAGGCAAAGTTTGAAACCAAGCCGACGCAGAACCTCCTAACAGCAAGGACAATGCATTTAACTTCTTAGAGTTGGACCATCCATAAAATTTGGAGTAGCGCTCGAACTGTAGAAGCCACTCGTTTACATCTTCCGTTGGAAACCCGTTAAACATTTTGGGCTTAAAAAGACTAGCTTGGGAATTACCTTCTAAAGCTGCTTGCATGGCTGACATTTGATTTTGCAATTCAAGTACTAATGGTTGCTGAGCTTGGTCAAGCGACATTTTGAATTAACACTTTTATGAAACTACAATTTCAAACAGTACGTGCGTCGGCAGGATTGCGTGTGATGATGCAATCGAAAGCAATCGAACTCGCAAAGAAATAAACTGTAAGTCTTAAACCAATTTGTAGCTTTCCGTAGATATTACACACAGTTTCTGATGAGTTACACGACTTTTCTTTTAAAATTCTCTATTTTCTACTCGCACGGTCTGTTCCCTTCTCTTCGGATGTGTCACTTGACGAACTTTCAAACACAGTTTACGTCTCTACATATACGTCAATATCAGCATAAAAACTATACAAATTGTCTATAACCATTCAATTTCTTCAGCTTTTATCCTCACACGGGGCACCACTTGTTAAGCCTATCTTTTATGAAGGGGCTCAACTGTGAGTTCTTAGGGCAACAATTTCTTAAAAGTCTGTACGATATTTCAACGTTCTATTTACGAATAAGAATAAAACTTACGACCTGAAGGCTTGATACAGGAATCTATCGGCAAGGACCTTCTCTTGAATTCAACGGGTCAATCTTGATGTGCCCTACGCTATACTATCAGAGTTTTCTAAAAAATAATACCAGCTTGGCAGAACGTCTACTTCTCTCTAACCAAAAAGACTCCTATCTACCTCTAAAACTACGCCTTTTATAACTCACAGCTAATAGATTACGAAATGAACTAAAAATAAGAATTAACAGTAAATTGTCCAATCTGGTTCTTCCTACGGGTTTCTGATGCAATTATTGCACCAGCAGTTGCGATTTAACTTTGAAATAGTTATAACGTCATTCCTCAATCTGTGCAAACTGGCGATGAGCCTCCTTTTCGTAACACTATAACCTTGGTATTTTGCCCATAAATGACCAAAATTGATCTTCATTGATTTTGATTGCAGATTGACAAGTGATGAAAATGAGCGATGTTTGGCCAAGAAGTAAGGCTATAACCTTGGTATTTTGCCTAAAACTGACCAAAATTCAAATTCATTGATTTTGATTCCAGATTGAAAAGTGATGAAAATCAGC
The DNA here is from genome assembly GCA_964019165.1 of Mastigias papua. Lineage (NCBI taxonomy): Eukaryota > Metazoa > Cnidaria > Scyphozoa > Rhizostomeae > Mastigiidae > Mastigias > Mastigias papua. The sequence goes on from OZ025275.1 coordinate 13,618,135, forward strand.
GATTTTTGGCCAAACAGTAAGGCTGTAACCTTGGTATTTTGCCTAAAACTGACCAAAATTCATATTCATTGATTTTAATTGCAGATTGAAAAGTGATGAAAATGAGCGATTTTTGGCCAAAAAGTAAGGCTATAACCTTGGTATTTTGCCCATAAATGACCAAAATTGAACTTCATTGATTTTGATTGCAGATTGAAAAGTGATGAAACTGAGCGATTTTTGGCCAAAAAGTAAGGCTATAATATTGGTATTTTGCCCAAGACTGACCAATATTGAAAGTCATTGATTTTGATTGCAGATTGGAAAGTGATGACAATGAGCGATTTGTGGCCAAACAGTAAGGCTATAACCTTGGTATTTTGCCCAAAAATGACCAAGATAGACATTCATTGATTTTGATCGCAGATTGAAAAGTGCTGACAATGAGCGATTTGTGGCCAAAAAGTAAGGCTATAACCTTGGTATTTTGCCCAAAAATGACCAAAATTGTAAGTCATTGATTTTGATTGCAGATTGAAAAGTGATGAAAATGAGCGATGTTTGGCCAAAAAGTAAGGCTATAACCTTGGTATTTTGCCCAAAACTGACCAAAATTGAAATTCATTGATTTTGATCGCAGATTGACAAGTGATGAAAATGAGCGATGTTTGCCCAAGAAGTAAGGCTATAGCCTTTGTATTTTGCCCAACAATGAACAAAATTGAAATTCATTGATTTTGATTGCAGATTGACAAGTGATGAATATGAGCGATGTTTGGCCAATGAGTAGGGCTATAACTTTGGTATTTTGCCCAAAACTTACCAACATTGAAATTCATTCATTGTGATTGCAGATTGAAAAGTGATGAACATGAGCGATTTTTGGCCAAAAAGTAAGGCTATAACCTTGGTATTTTAGCAAAATATGACCAAAATTGAATTTCATTGATTTTGATTGCAGATTGAAAAGTGATGAAAATGAGCGATTTGTGGCCAAAAAGTAAGGCTATAACCTTGGTATTTTGCCCAAAAAAGAACAATATTGAAATTCATTGATTTTGATAGCAGAGGTAAAATTGATGAACATGAGCGATGTTTGGCCAAACAGTAAGGCTATAACCTTGGTATTTTGCCCACAAATGACCAAGATTGACATTCATTGATTTTGATTGCAGATTGAAAAGTGATGAAAATGAGCGATGTTTGGCCAAGAAGTAAGGCTATAACCTTGGCATTTTGCCTAAAACTGACCAAAATTGAAATTCATTGATTTTGATTCCAGATTGAAAAGTGATGAAAATGAGCGATGTTTGGCCAAAAAGTAAGGCTATAACCTTGGTATTTTGCCTAAAACTGACCTAAATTCAAATTCATTGATTTTGATTGCAGATTGAAAAGTGATGACAATCAGCGATTTTTGGCCAAAAAGTAAGGCTATAACCTTGGTATTTTGCCCAAAAATGACCAAAATTGAAATTCATTGATTTTGATTGCATATTGAAAAGTGATGAAAATGAGCGATTTTTGGCCAAAAAGTAAGGCTATAACCTTGGTATTTTGCCCAGAAATGAACAAAATTGAACTTCATTGATTTTGATTGCAGATTGAAAAGTGATGACAATGAGCGATTTGTGGCCAAACAGTAAGGCTATAACCTTGGTATTTTGCCCAAAAATGACCAAGATTGACATTCATTGATTTTGATCGCAGATTGAAAAGTGATGACAATGAGCGATTTGTGGCCAAAAAGTAAGGCTATAACCTTGGTATTTTGCCCATAAATGACCAAAATTGATTTTCATTGATTTTGATTGCACATTGAAAAGTGATGACAATGAGCGATTTGTGGCCGAAAAGTAAGGCTATAACCTTGGTATTTTGCCCCAAACTGACCAAAATTGAAATTCATTGATTTTGATTGCAGATTGAAAAGTGATGAAAATGCGCGATTTTTGGCCAATAAGTAAGGCTATAACCTTGGTATTTTACCCAGAAATGACCAAAATTGAAATTCATTGATTTTGATTGCATATTGAAAAGTGATCAAAATGAGCGATTTTTGGCCAAAAAGTAAGGCTATAACCTTGGTATTTTGCCCAGAAATGAACAAAATTGAACTTCATTGATTTTGACTGCAGATTGACAAGTGATGACAATGAGCGATTTGTGGCCAAAAAGTAAGGCTATAACCTTGGTATTTTGCCCACAAATGACAAAGATTGAAATTCATTGATTTTGATTGCAGATTGAAAAGTGATGAAAATGAGCGATGTTTGGCCAAGAAGTAAGGCAATAACCTTGGTATTTTGCCTAAAACTGACCAACATTCAAAGTCAGTGATTTTGATTCCAGATTGAAAAGTGATGAAAATGAGCGATTTTTGGCCAAACAGTAAGGCTGTAACCTTGGTATTTTGCCCACAACTGACCAAAATTCATATTCATTGATTTTCATTCATGATTGAAAAGTGATGAAAATGAGCGATTTTTGGCCAAAAAGTAAGGCTATAACCTTGGTATTTTGCCCATAAATGACCAAAATTGATCTTCATTGATTTTGATTGCAGATTGACAAGTGATGAAAATGAGCGATGTTTGGCCAAGAAGTAAGGCTATAACCTTGGTATTTTGCCTAAAACTGACCAAAATTCAAATTCATTGATTTTGATTCCAGATTGAAAAGTGATGAAAATCAGCGATTTTTGGCCAAACAGTAAGGCTGTAACCTTGGTATTTTGCCTAAAACTGACCAAAATTCATATTCATTGATTTTAATTGCAGATTGAAAAGTGATGAAAATGAGCGATTTTTGGCCAAAAAGTAAGGCTATAACCTTGGTATTTTGCCCATAAATGACCAAAATTGAACTTCATTGATCTTGATTGCAGATTGAAAAGTGATGAAACTGAGCGATTTTTGGCCAAAAAGTAAGGCTATAACATTGGTATTTTGCCCAAGACTGACCAATATTGAAAGTCATTGATTTTGATTGCAGATTGGAAAGTGATGACAATGAGCGATTTGTGGCCAAACAGTAAGGCTATAACCTTGGTATTTTGCCCAAAAATGACCAAGATAGACATTCATTGATTTTGATCGCAGATTGAAAAGTGCTGACAATGAGCGATTTTTGGCCGAAAAGTAAGGCTATAACCTTGGTATTTAGCCCAAAAATGACCAAAATTGTAAGTCATTGATTTTGATTGCAGATTGAAAAGTGATGAAAATGAGCGATGTTTGGCCAAAAAGTAAGGCTATAACCTTGGTATTTTGCCCAAAACTGACCAAAATTGAAATTCATTGATTTTGATCGCAGATTGACAAGTGATGAAAATGAGCGATGTTTGCCCAAAAAGTAAGGCTATAGCCTTTGTATTTTGCCCAACAATGAACAAAATTGAAATTCATTGATTTTGATTGCAGATTGACAAGTGATGAATATGAGCGATGTTTGGCCAATGAGTAGGGCTATAACTTTGGTATTTTGCCCAAAACTTACCAACATTGAAATTCATTCATTGTGATTGCAGATTGAAAAGTGATGAACATGAGCGATTTTTGGCCAAAAAGTAAGGCTATAACATTGGTATTTTCCCCATAAATGACCAAAATTGAACTTCATTGATGTTGATTGCAGATTGAAAAGTGATCAAAATGAGCGATATTTGGCCAAAAAGTAAGGCTATAACCTTGGTACTTTAGCAAAATATGACCAAAATTGAAATTCATTGATTTTGATTGCAGATTGAAAAGTGATGAAAATGAGCGATTTGTGGCCAAAAAGTAAGGCTATAACTTTGGTATTTTGCCCAAAAAAGAACAATATTGAAATTCATTGATTTTGATAGCAGAGGTAAAAGTGATGAACATGAGCGATGTTTGGCCAAACAGTAAGGCTATAACCTTGGTATTTTGCCTAAAACTGACCAAAATTGAAATTCATTGATTTTGATTGCAGATTGAAAAGTGATGAAACTGACCGATGTTTGGCCAAAAAGTAAGGCTATAACATTGGTATTTTGCCCAAGACTGACCAATATTGAAAGTCATTGATTTTGATTGCAGATTGGAAAGTGATGACAATGAGCGATTTGTGGCCAAACAGTAAGGCTATAACCTTGGTATTTTGCCCAAAAATGACCAAGATAGACATTCATTGATTTTGATCGCAGATTGAAAAGTGCTGACAATGAGCGATTTGTGGCCAAAAAGTAAGGCTATAACATTGGTATTTTGCCCAAAAATGATCAAAATTGTAAGTCATTGATTTTGATTGCAGATTGAAAAGTGATGAAAATGAGCGATGTTTGGCCAAAAAGTAAGGCTATAACCTTGGTATTTTGCCCAAAACTGACCAAAATTGAAATTCATTGATTTTGATCGCAGATTGACAAGTGATGAAAATGAGCGATGTTTGCCCAAAAAGTAAGGCTATAGCCTTTGTATTTTGCCCAACAATGAACAAAATTGAAATTCATTGATTTTGATTGCAGATTGACAAGTGATGAATATGGGCGATGTTTGGCCAATGAGTAGGGCTATAACTTTGGTATTTTGCCCAAAACTTACCAACATTGAAATTCATTCATTGTGATTGCAGATTGAAAACTGATGAAAATGAGCGATATTTGGCCAAAAAGTGAGGCTATAACATTGGTATTTTGCCTAAAACTGACCAAAATTGAAATTCATTGATTTTGATTGCATATTGAAAAGTGATGAAAATGAGCAATTTTATGCCAAAAAGTAAGGCTATAACCTTGGTATTTTGCCCAGAAATGAACAAAATTGAACTTCATTGATTTTGACTGCAGATTGAAAAGTGATGACAATGAGCGATTTGTGGCCAAAAAGTAAGGCTATAACCTTGGTATTTTGCCCACAAATGACCAAGATTGAAATTCATTGATTTTGATTGTAGATTGAAAAGTGATGAAAATGAGCGATGTTTGGCCAAGAAGTAAGGCAATAACCTTGGTATTTTGCCTAAAACTGACCAAAATTCAAATTCATTGATTTTGATTCCAGATTGAAAAGTGATGAAAATCAGCGATTTTTGGCCAAACAGTAAGGCTGTAACCTTGGTATTTTGCCTAAAACTGACCAAAATTCATATTCATTGATTTTGATTGCAGATTGAAAAGTGATGAAAATGAGCGATTTTTGGCAAAAAAGTAAGGCTATTACCTTGGTATTTTGCCCATAAATGACCAAAATTGAAATTCATTGATTTTGATTGCAGATTGAAAAGTGATGACAATGAGCGATTTGTGGCCGAAAAGTAAGGCTATAACCTTGGTATGTTGCCCAAAACTGACCACACTTGACAGTCATTGATTTTGATTGCAGATTGAAAAGTGATGAAAATGCGCGATTTTTGGCCAAAAAGTAAGGCTATAACCTTGGTATTTTGCCCAAAAATGACCAAAATTGACATTCATTGATTTTGATTGCATATTTAAAAGTGATGAAAATGAGCGATTTTTGGCCAAAAAGTAAGGCTATAACCTTGGTATTTTGCCCAAAAATGACCAAAATTGAAATTCATTGATTTTGATTGCATATTGAAAAGTGATGAAAATGAGCGATTTGTGGCCAAAAAGTAAGGCTATAACCTTGGTATTTTGCCCAGAAATGAACAAAATTGAACTTCATTGATTTTGATTGCAGATTGAAAAGTGATGACAATGAGCGATTTGTGGCGAAACAGTAAGGCTACAACCTTGGTATTTTGCCCAAAAATGACAAAGATTGACATTCATTGATTTTGATCGCAGATTGAGAAGTGATGACAATGAGCTATTTGTGGCCAAAAAGTAAGGCTATAACCTTGGTATTTTGTCCAAAAATGACCAAAATTGTAAGTCATTGATTTTGATTGCACATTGAAAAGTGATGAAAATGAGCGATGTTTGGCCAAAACGTAAGGCTATAACCTTGGTATATTGCCCAAACATGACCAAAATTGACATTCATTGATTTTGATTGCAGATTGACAAGTGATGAATATGAGCGATGTTTGGCCAAAAAGTAAGGCTATAACCTTGGTATTTTGCCCAAAACTGACCAAACTTGAAATTCATTGATTTTGATTCCAGATTGAAAAGTGTTGAAAATGAGCGATTTTTGGCCAAAAAGTAAGGCTATAACCTTGGTATTTTGCCCAAAAATGACCAAAATTGAAATTCATTGATTTTGATTGCATATTGAAAAGTGATGAAAATGAGCGATTTTTGGCCAAAAAGTAAGGCTATAACCTTGGTATTTTGCCCAGAAATGAACAAAATTGAACTTCATTGATTTTGACTGCAGATTGAAAAGTGATGACAATGAGCGATTTGTGGCCAAAAAGTAAGGCTATAACCTTGGTATTTTGCCCACAAATGACCAAGATTGAAATTCATTGATTTTGATTGCAGATTGAAAAGTGATGAAAATGAGCGATGTTTGGCCAAGAAGTAAGGCTATAACCTTGGTATTTTGCCTAAAACTGACCAAAATTCAAATTCATTGATTTTGACTCCAGATTGAAAAGTGATGAAAATCAGCGATTTTTGGCCAAAAAGTAAGGCTGTAACCTTGGTATTTTACCTAAAACTGACCAAACTTCATATTCATTGATTTTGATTGCAGATTGACAAGTGATGACAATGAGCGATTTTTAGCCGAAAAGTAAGGCTATAACCTTGGTATTTTGCCCATAAATGACCAAAATTGAACTTCATTGATTTTGATTGCAGATTGAAAAGTGATGACAATGAGCGATATGTGGCCGAAAAGTAAGGCTATAACCTTGGTATTTTGCCCAAAACTGACCAAACTTGAAATTCATTGAGTTTGATTGCAGATTGACAAGTGATGAATATGAGCGATGTTTGGCCAAAAAGTAAGGCTATAACCTTGGTATTTTGCCCAAAACTGACCAAACTTGAAATTCATTGATTTTGATTCCAGATTGACAAGTGATGACAATGAGCGATTTTTGGAAAAAAAGTAAGGCTATAACCTTGGTATTTTGCCCAAAAATGACCAAAATTGAAATTCATTGATTTTGATTGCATATTGAAAAGTGATGAAAATGAGCGATTTTTGGCCAAGAAGTAAGGCTATAACCTTTGTATTTTGCCCAGAAATGAAGAAAATTGAACTTCATTGATTTTGACTGCAAATTGAAAAGTGATGACAATGAGCGATTTGTGGCCAAACAGTAAGGCTATAACCTTGGTATTTTGCCCACAAATGACCAAGATTGAAATTCATTGATTTTGATTGCAGATTGAAAAGTGATGAAAATGAGCGATGTTTGGCCAAGAAGTAAGGCTATAACCTTGGTATTGTGCCTAACACTGACCAAAGTTCAAATTCATTGATTTTGATTCCAGATTGAAAAGTGATGAAAATCAGCGATTTTTGGCCAAACAGTAAGGCTGTAACCTTGGTATTTTGCCTAAAACTGACCAAACTTCATATTCATTGATTTTGATTGCAGATTGAAAAGTGATGAAAATGAGCGATTTGTGGCCAAAAAGTAAGGCTATAACCTTGGTATTTTGCCCATAAATGACCAAAATTGAACTTCATTGATTTTGATTGCACATTGAAAAGTGATGACAATGAGCGATTTGTGGCCGAAAAGTAAGGCTATAACCTTGGTATTTTGCCCAAAACTGACCAAACTTGACATTCATTGATTTTGATTGCAGATTGAAAAGTGATGAAAATGCGCGATTTTTGGCCAAAAAGTAAGGCTATAACCTTGGTATTTTGCCCAAAAATGACCAAAATTGAAATTCATTGATTTTGATTGCATATTGAAAAGTGATGAAAATGAGCGATTTTTGGCCAAAAAGTAAGGCTATAACCTTGGTATTTTGCCCAGAAATGAAAAAAATTGAACTTCATTGATTTTGACTGCAGATTGAAAAGTGATGACAAGGAGCGATTTGTGGCCAAAAAGTAAGGCTATAACCTTGGTATTTTGCCCACAAATGACCAAGATTGAAATTCATTGATTTTGATTGCAGATTGAAAAGTGATGAAAATGAGCGATGTTTGGCCAAGAAGTAAGGCAATAACCTTGGTATTTTGCCTAAAACTGACCAAAATTCAAATTCATTGATTTTGATTGCAGATTGAAAAGTGATGAAAATCAGCGATTTTTGGCCAAACAGTAAGGCTGTAACCTTGGTATTTTGCCTAAAACTGACCAAAATTCATATTCATTGATTTTGATTCATGATTGAAAAGTGATGAAAATGAGCGATTTGTGGCCAAAAAGTAAGGCTATAACCTTGGTATTTTGCCCATAAATGACCGAAATTGAACTTCATTGATTTTGATTGCAGATTGAAAAGTGATGAAAATGAGCGATGTTTGGCCAAGAAGTAAGGCTATAACCTTGGTATTTTGCCTAAAACTCATCAAAATTCAAATTCATTGATTTTGATTCCAGATTGAAAAGTGATGAAAATCAGCGATTTTTGGCCAAACAGTAAGGCTGTAACCTTGGTATTTTGCCTAAAACTGACCAAAATTCATATTCATTGATTTTGATTCATGATTGAAAAGTGATTAAAATGAGCGATTTTTGGCCAAAAAGTAAGGCTATAACCTTGGTATTTCGCCCATAAATGACCAAAATTGAACTTCATTGATTTTGATTGCAGATTGAAAAGTGATGAAAATGAGCGATGTTTGGCCAAAAAGTAAGGCTATAACCTTGGTATTTTGCCCAAAACTGACCAAAATTGAAATTCATTGATTTTGATCGCAGATTGACAAGTGATGAAAATGAGCGATGTTTGCCCAAAAAGTAAGGCTATAGCCTTTGTATTTTGCCCAACAATGAACAAAATTGAAATTCATTGATTTTGATTGCAGATTGACAAGTGATGAATATGAGCGATGTTTGGCCAATGAGTAGGGCTATAACTTTGGTATTTTGCCCAAAACTTACCAACATTGAAATTCATTCATTGTGATTGCAGATTGAAAAGTGATGAAAATGAGCGATTTTTGGCCAAACAGTAAGGCTATAACATTGGTATTTTGCCCATAAATGACCAAAATTGAACTTCATTGATTTTGATTGCAGATTGAAAAGTGATGAAAATGAGCGATTTTTGGCCAAAAAGTAAGGCTATAACCTTGGTATTTTACCAAAATATGACCAAAATTGAAATTCATTGATTTTGATTGCAGATTGAAAAGTGATGAAAATGAGCGATTTGTGGCCAAACAGTAAGGCTATAACCTTGGTATTTTGCCCAAAAAAGAACAATATTGAAATTCATTGATTTTGATAGCAGAGGTAAAAGTGATGAACATGAGCGATGTTTGGCCAAACAGTAAGGCTATAACCTTGGTATTTTGCCTAAAACTGACCAAAATTGAAATTCATTGATTTTGATTGCAGATTGAAAAGTGATGAAACTGAGCGATTTTTGGCCAAAAAGTAAGGCTATAACATTGGTATTTTGCCCAAGACTGACCAATATTGAACGTCATTGATTTTGATTGCAGATTGGAAAGTGATGACAATAAGCGATTTGTGGCCAAACAGTAAGGCTATAACCTTGGTATTTTGCCCAAAAATGACCAAGATAGACATTCATTGATTTTGATTGCAGATTGAAAAGTGCTGACAATGAGCGATTTGTAGCCAAAAAGTAAGGCTATAACCTTGGTATTTTGCCCAAAAATGACCAAAATTGTAAGTCATTGATTTTGATCGCAGATTGAAAAGTGATGAAAATGAGCGATGTTTGGCCAAAAAGTAAGGCTATAACCTTGGTATTTTGCCCAAAACTGACCAAAATTGAAATTCATTGATTTTGATCGCAGATTGACAAGTGATGAAAATGAGCGATGTTTGCCCAAAAAGTAAGGCTATAGCCTTTGTATTTTGCCCAACAATGAACAAAATTGAAATTCATTGATTTTGATTGCAGATTGACAAGTGATGAATATGAGCGATGTTTGGCCAATGAGTAGGGCTATAACTTTGGTATTTTGCCCAAAACTTACCAACATTGAAATTCATTCATTGTGATTGCAGATTGAAAAGTGATGAAAATGAGCGATTTTTGGCCAAAAAGTAAGGCTATAACATTGGTATTTTGCCCATAAATGACCAAAATTGAACTTCATTGATTTTGATTGCAGATTGAAAAGTGATGAAAATGAGCGATTTTTGGCCAAAAAGTAAGGCTATAACCTTGGTATTTTACCAAAATATGACCAAAATTGAAATTCATTGATTTTGATTGCAGATTGAAAAGTGATGAAAATGAGCGATTTGTGGCCAAACAGTAAGGCTATAACCTTGGTATTTTGCCCAAAAAAGAACAATATTGAAATTCATTGATTTTGATAGCAGAGGTAAAAGTGATGAACATGAGCGATGTTTGGCCAAACAGTAAGGCTATAACCTTGGTATTTTGCCTAAAACTGACCACAATTGAAATTCATTGATTTTGATTGCAGATTGAAAAGTGATGAAACTGAGCGATTTTTGGCCAAAAAGTAAGGCTATAACCTTGGTATTTTGCCCAAAAATGACCAAGATAGACATTCATTGATTTTGATTGCAGATTGAAAAGTGATGAAAATGAGCGATGTTTGGCCAAAAAGTAAGGCTATAACCTTGGTATTTTGCCCAAAACTGACCAAAATTGAAATTCATTGATTTTGATCGCAGATTGATAAGTGATGAAAATGAGCGATGTTTGCCCAAAAAGTAAGGCTATAGCCTTTGTATTTTGCCCAACAATGAACAAAATTGAAATTCATTGATTTTGATTGCAGATTGACAAGTGATGAATATGAGCGATGTTTGGCCAATGAGTAGGGCTATAACCTTGGTATTTTGCCCAAAACTTACCAACATTGAAATTCATTCATTGTGATTGCAGATTGAAAAGTGATGAAAATGAGCGATTTTTGGCCAAAAAGTAAGGCTATAACATTGGTATTTTGCCCATAAATGACCAAAATTGAACTTCATTGATTTTGATTGCAGATTGAAAAGTGATGAAAATGAGCGATTTTTGGCCAAAAAGTAAGGCTATAACCTTGGTATTTTACCAAAATATGACCAAAATTGAAATTCATTGATTTTGATTGCAGATTGAAAAGTGATGAAAATGAGCGATTTGTGGCCAAACAGTAAGGCTATAACCTTGGTATTTTGCCCAAAAAAGAACAATATTGAAATTCATTGATTTTGATAGCAGAGGTAAAAGTGATGAACATGAGCGATGTTTGGCCAAACAGTAAGGCTATAACCTTGGTATTTTGCCTAAAACTGACCACAATTGAAATTCATTGATTTTGATTGCAGATTGAAAAGTGATGAAACTGAGCGATTTTTGGCCAAAAAGTAAGGCTATAACATTGGTATTTTGCCCAAGACTGACCAATATTGAAAGTCATTGATTTTGATTGCAGATTGGAAAGTGATGACAATAAGCGATTTGTGGCCAAACAGTAAGGCTATAACCTTGGTATTTTGCCCAAAAATGACCAAGATAGACATTCATTGATTTTGATTGCAGATTGAAAAGTGCGGACAATGAGCGATTTGTAGCCAAAAAGTAAGGCTATAACCTTGGTATTTTGCCCAAAAATGACCAAAATTGTAAGTCATTGATTTTGATTGCAGATTGAAAAGTGATGAAAATGAGCGATGTTTGGCCAAAAAGTAAGGCTATAACCTTGGTATTTTGCCCAAAACTGACCAAAATTGAAATTCATTGATTTTGATCGCAGATTGACAAGTGATGAAAATGAGCGATGTTTGCCCAAAAAGTAAGGCTATAGCCTTTGTATTTTGCCCAACAATGAACAAAATTGAAATTCATTGATTTTGATTGCAGATTGACAAGTGATGAATATGAGCGATGTTTGGCCAATGAGTAGGGCTATAACTTTGGTATTTTGCCCAAAACTTACCAACATTGAAATTCATTCATTGTGATTGCAGATTGAAACGTGATGAAAATGAGCGATTTTTGGCCAAAAAGTAAGGCTATAACATTGGTATTTTGCCCATAAATGACCAAAATTGAACTTCATTGATTTTGATTGCAGATTGAAAAGTGATGAAAATGAGCGATTTTTGGCCAAAAAGTAAGGCTATAACCTTGGTATTTTACCAAAATATGACCAAAATTGAAATTCATTGATTTTGATTGCAGATTGAAAAGTGATGAAAATGAGCGATTTGTGGCCAAACAGTAAGGCTATAACCTTGGTATTTTGCCCAAAAAAGAACAATATTGAAATTCATTGATTTTGATAGCAGAGGTAAAAGTGATGAACATGAGCGATGTTTGGCCAAACAGTAAGGCTATAACCTTGGTATTTTGCCTAAAACTGACCACAATTGAAATTCATTGATTTTGATTGCAGATTGAAAAGTGATGAAACTGAGCGATTTTTGGCCAAAAAGTAAGGCTATAACCTTGGTATTTTGCCCAAAAATGACCAAGATAGACATTCATTGATTTTGATTGCAGATTGAAAAGTGATGAAAATGAGCGATGTTTGGCCAAAAAGTAAGGCTATAACCTTGGTATTCTGCCCAAAACTGACCAAAATTGAAATTCATTGATTTTGATCGCAGATTGAAAAGTGATGAAAATGAGCGATTTTTGGCCAAAAAGTAAGGCTATAACCTTGGTATTTTACCAAAATATGACCAAAATTGAAATTCATTGATTTTGATTGCAGATTGAAAAGTGATGAAAATGAGCGATTTGTGGCCAAACAGTAAGGCTATAACCTTGGTATTTTGCCCAAAAAAGAACAATATTGAAATTCATTGATTTTGATAGCAGAGGTAAAAGTGATGAACATGAGCGATGTTTGGCCAAACAGTAAGGCTATAACCTTGGTATTTTGCCTAAAACTGACCACAATTGAAATTCATTGATTTTGATTGCAGATTGAAAAGTGATGAAACTGAGCGATTTTTGGCCAAAAAGTAAGGCTATAACATTGGTATTTTGCCCAAGACTGACCAATATTGAAAGTCATTGATTTTGATTGCAGATTGGAAAGTGATGACAATAAGCGATTTGTGGCCAAACAGTAAGGCTATAACCTTGGTATTTTGCCCAAAAATGACCAAGATAGACATTCATTGATTTTGATTGCAGATTGAAAAGTGCGGACAATGAGCGATTTGTAGCCAAAAAGTAAGGCTATAACCTTGGTATTTTGCCCAAAAATGACCAAAATTGTAAGTCATTGATTTTGATTGCAGATTGAAAAGTGATGAAAATGAGCGATGTTTGGCCAAAAAGTAAGGCTATAACCTTGGTATTTTGCCCAAAACTGACCAAAATTGAAATTCATTGATTTTGATCGCAGATTGACAAGTGATGAAAATGAGCGATGTTTGCCCAAAAAGTAAGGCTATAGCCTTTGTATTTTGCCCAACAATGAACAAAATTGAAATTCATTGATTTTGATTGCAGATTGACAAGTGATGAATATGAGCGATGTTTGGCCAATGAGTAGGGCTATAACTTTGGTATTTTGCCCAAAACTTACCAACATTGAAATTCATTCATTGTGATTGCAGATTGAAAAGTGATGAAAATGAGCGATTTTTGGCCAAAAAGTAAGGCTATAACATTGGTATTTTGCCCATAAATGACCAAAATTGAACTTCATTGATTTTGATTGCAGATTGAAAAGTGATGAAAATGAGCGATTTTTGGCCAAAAAGTAAGGCTATAACCTTGGTATTTTACCAAAATATGACCAAAATTGAAATTCATTGATTTTGATTGCAGATTGAAAAGTGATGAAAATGAGCGATTTGTGGCCAAACAGTAAGGCTATAACCTTGGTATTTTGCCCAAAAAAGAACAATATTGAAATTCATTGATTTTGATAGCAGAGGTAAAAGTGATGAACATGAGCGATGTTTGGCCAAACAGTAAGGCTATAACCTTGGTATTTTGCCTAAAACTGACCACAATTGAAATTCATTGATTTTGATTGCAGATTGAAAAGTGATGAAACTGAGCGATTTTTGGCCAAAAAGTAAGGCTATAACCTTGGTATTTTGCCCAAAAATGACCAAGATAGACATTCATTGATTTTGATTGCAGATTGAAAAGTGATGAAAATGAGCGATGTTTGGCCAAAAAGTAAGGCTATAACCTTGGTATTCTGCCCAAAACTGACCAAAATTGAAATTCATTGATTTTGATCGCAGATTGATAAGTGATGAAAATGAGCGATGTTTGCCCAAAAAGTAAGGCTATAGCCTTTGTATTTTGCCCAACAATGAACAAAATTGAAATTCATTGATTTTGATTGCAGATTGACAAGTGATGAATATGGGCGATGTTTGGCCAATGAGTAGGGCTATAACTTTGGTATTTTGCCCAAAACTTACCAACATTGAAATTCATTCATTGTGATTGCAGATTGAAAAGTGATGACAATGAGCGATTTGTGGCCAAAAAGTAAGGCTATAACCGTGGTATTTTACCAAAAAATGACCAAAATTGAAATTCATTGATTTTGATTGCAGATTGAAAAGTGATGACAATGAGCGATTTGTGGCCAAAAAGTAAGGCTATAACCGTGGTATTTTACCAAAAAATGACCAAAATTGAAATTCATTGATTTTGATTGCAGATTGAAAAGTGATGAAAATGAGCGATTTGTGGCCAAAAAGTAAGGCTATAACCTTGGTATTTTGCCAAAATATGACCAAAATTGAAATTCATTGATTTTGATCGCAGATTGAAAAGTGATGAAAATGAGCGATGTTTGGCCAAAAAGTAAGGCTATAACCTTGGTATTTTGCCCAGAAATGAACAAAATTGAACTTCATTGATTTTGATTGCAGATTGGAAAGTGATGACAATGAGCGATTTGTGGCCAAACAGTAAGGCTATAACCTTGGTATTTTGCCCAAAAAAGAACAATATTGAAATTCATTGATTTTGATAGCAGAGGTAAAAGTGATGAACATGAGCGATGTTTGGCCAAACAGTAAGGCTATAACCTTGGTATTTTGCCCAGAAATGAACAAAATTGAACTTCATTGATTTTGATTGCAGATTGGAAAGTGATGACAATGAGCGATTTGTGGCCAAACAGTAAGGCTATAACCTTGGTATTTTGCCCAAAAATGACCAAGGTTGACATTCATTGATTTTGAATGCAGATTGACAAGTGATGAAGATGAGCGATGTTTCGCCAAAGAGTAGGGCTATAACTTTGGTATTTTGCCCAAAACTTACCAACATTGACATTCATTCATTGTGATTGCAGATTGAAAAGTGATGACAATGAGCGATTTTTGGTTAAAAAGTAAGGCTATAACATTGGTATTTTGCCTAAAACTGACCAAAAGTGAAATTCATTGATTTTGATTGCATATTGATAAGTGATGGAAATGAGCGATTTTTGGCCAAAAAGTAAGGCTATAACATTGGTATTTTGCCCACGACTGACCATCATTGAAATTCATTGATTTTGATTGCAGATTGAAATGTGATGAAAATGAGCGATTTTTGGCCAAAAAGTAAGGCTATACCCTTGGTATTTTACCCATAAATGAACAAAATTGAACTTCATTGATTTTGATTGCAGATTGAAAAGTGATGACAATGAGCGATTTGTGCTCAAAAAGTAAGGCTATAAACTTGGTATTTTGCCCAAAAATGACCAAACTTGATATTCATTGATTTTGATTCCAGATTGAAAAGTGATGAGAATGAGCGATGTTTGGCCAAAAAGTAAGGCTATAACCTTGGTATTTTGCCCAAAAATGACCAACATTGAAAGTCATTGATTTTGATTGCAGATTGAAAAGTGATGAAAATGAGCGATGGTTGGCCAAAACGTAAGGCTATAACCTTGGTAGTTTGCCCCAAAACTGACCAAAATTGACATTCATTGATTTTGATCGCAGATTGACAAGTGATGACAATGAGCGATTTTTGGCCAAAAAGTAAGGCTATAACCTTGGTATTTTACCCACAAATGAACAACATTGAACTTCATTGATTTTGATTGCAGATTGAAAAGTGATGACAATGAGCGATTTTTGGCCAAAAAGTAAGGCTATACCCTTGGTATTTTACCCATAAATGAACAAAATTGAACTTCATTGATTTTGATTGCAGATTGAAAAGTGATGACAATGAGCGATTTGTGCTCAAAAAGTAAGGCTATAAACTTGGTATTTTGCCCAAAAATGACCAAAATTGTAAGTCATTGATTTGTATTGCAGATTGAAAAGTGATGAAAATGGGCGAGTTGTGGCCAAAAAGTAAGGCTATAACCTTGGTATTTTGCTTAACATGACCAAAATTGAAATTCATTGATGTTGATTGCAGACTAAAAAGTGATGAAGATGAGCGAGTTGTGGCCAAATTGTACGGCTAAAACCTTGGTATTTTGCCCAAAAATGACCAAACTTGATATTCATTGATTTTGATTCCAGATTGAAAAGTGATGAGAATGAGCGATGTTTGGCCAAAAAGTAAGGCTATAACCTTGGTATTTTGCCCAAAAATGACCAACATTGAAAGTCATTGATTTTGATTGCAGATTGAAAAGTGATGAAAATGAGCGATGGTTGGCCAAAACGTAAGGCTATAACCTTGGTAGTTTGCCCCAAAACTGACCAAAATTGACATTCATTGATTTTGATCGCAGATTGAAAAGTGATGACAATGAGCGATTTTTGGCCAAAAAGTAAGGCTATAACCTTGGTATTTTGCCCAGAAATGAACAAAATTGAAATTCATTGATTTTGATTGCAGATTGAAAAGTGATGAAAATGAGCGATTTGTGGCCAAAAAGTAAGGCTACAACCTTGGTATTTTGCCCAAAAATGACCAAGATTGACATTCATTGACTTTGATCGCAGATTGAAAAGTGATGACAATGAGCGATTTGTGGCCAAAAAGTAAGGCTATAACCTTGGTATTTTGCCCAAAAATGACCAAAAGTGTAAGTCATTGATTTTGATTGCAGATTGAAAAGTGATGAAAATGAGCGATGTTTGGCCAAAACGTAAGGCTATAACCTTGGTATATTGCCCAAACATGACCAAAATTGAAATTCATTGATTTTGATTGCAGATTGGAAAGTGATGACAATGAGCGATTTGTGGCCAAAAAGTAAGGCTACAACCTTGGTATTTTGCCCAAAAATGACCAAAATTGAAAGTCATTGATTTTTATTGCAGATTGAAAAGTGATGAAAATGAGCGAGTTGTGGCCAACTTGTACGGCTATAACCTTGGTATTTTGCCAAAATCTGACCAACAATAAAATTCATTGAGTTTGATCGCAGATTGAAAAGTGATGAAAATGAGCGAGTTGTGGCCAAATTGTACTGCTATAACCTTCGTATTTTGCCCAAATATGACCAATATTGACATTCATTGATTTTGATTACAGATTGAAAAGTGATGACAATGGGCGATTTGTGGCCAAAAAGTAAGGCTATAATCTTGGTAGGTTG
The DNA here is from genome assembly GCA_964019165.1 of Mastigias papua. Taxonomy (NCBI): domain Eukaryota; kingdom Metazoa; phylum Cnidaria; class Scyphozoa; order Rhizostomeae; family Mastigiidae; genus Mastigias; species Mastigias papua. The sequence goes on from OZ025275.1 coordinate 13,635,618, forward strand.
CCCAAACATGACCATAATTGACATTCAGTGATTTTGATTGCAGATTGAAAAGTGATGAAAATGAGCGATTTTTGGCCAAAAAGTAAAGCTATAACCTCGGTATTTTGCCCAACACTGACCACAATTGTAAGTCATTGATTTTGATTGCAGATTGAAAAGTGATGAAAATGAGCGATGTTTGGCCAAAAGTAAGGCTATAACCTTGGTATTTTGCCCGAAAGTGACCATAATTGACATTCAGTGATGTTGATCGCAGATTGAAAAGTGATGATAATGGGCGATTTGTGGCCAAAAAGTAAGGCTATAACCTTGGTATTTTGCCCAATAATGACCAAAATTGACATTCATTGATTTTGATTGCAGACTGAAAAGTTATGACAATGAGCGATGTTTGGCCAAAAGTAAGGCTATAACCTTGGTATTTTGCCCAAAAATGACCAAAATTGACATTCACTGATTTTGATTGCAGACTGAAAAGTTATGACAATGAGCGATGTTTGGCCAAAAGTAAGGCTATAACCTTGGTATTTTGTCCAAAAATGACCAAAATTGAAATTCATTGATTTTGATTGCAGACTGAAAAGTGATGAAAATGAGCGAGTTGTGGCCAAATTGTAAGGCTATAACCTTGGTATTTTGCCCAAATATGACCAAACTTGATATTCATTGATTTTGATTGCAGAGTGAAAAGTGATGAAAATTAGCGAGTTGTGGCCAAATTGTAAGGCTATAACTTGGTATTTTGCCCAAAAATGACCATAATTGACATTCAGTGATTTTGATTGCAGATTGAAAAGTGATGAGAATGAGCGATGTTTGGCCAAAAAGTAAGGCTATAACCTTGGTATTTTGCCCAAAAATGACCAACATTGAAATTCATTGATTTTGATCGCAGATTGAAAAGTGATGAAAATGAGCGATGGTTGGCCAAAGAGTAAGGCTATAACCTTGGTATATTGTCCAAAAATGACCTAAATTGAGATTCATTGATTTTGATTGCAGATTGAAAGTGATGAACATGAGCGATGTTTGGCCAAGAAGTAAGGCTATAACCTTGGTATTTTGCCCAGAAATGAACAAAATTGAACTTCATTGATTTTGATTGCAGATTGAAATGTGATGAAAATGAGCGATGTTTGGCCAAGAAGTAAGGCTATAACCTTGGTATTTTGCCCAAACATGACCAACATTGAAATTCATTGATTTTGATTGCAGATTGAAAAGTGATGACAATGAGCGATTTGTGGCCAAAACGTAAGGCTATAACCTTGGTATTTTGCCCAAAAGTGACCATAATTGACATTCATTGATTTTGATTGCAGATTGAAAAGTGATGAAAATGAGCGATGATTGTCAAAAATTAAGGCTATAACCTTGGTAGTTTGCCCAAAACAGACAAAAATTGAAATTCATTGATTTTGATTGCAGATTGAAAAGTGATGAAAATGAGCGATGTTTGGCCACAAAGTACGGCTATAACCTTGGTATTTTGCCCCAAAACTAACCAAAATTGAAATTCATTGATCTTGATTGCAGATTGAAAAGTGATGAATATGAGCGATTTTTGGCCAAAAAGTAAGGCTATAACCTTGGTATTTTGCCCAAGAATGACCAACCTTGATATTCATTGATTTTGATTGCAGATTGAAAAGTGATGAAAATTAGCGAGTTGTGGCCAAATTGTAAGGCTATAACTTGGTATTTTGCCCAAAAATGACCATAATTGACATTCAGTGATTTTGATTGCAGATTGAAAAGTGATGAAAATGAGCGATGTTTGGCCAAAGAGTAAGGCTATAACCTTGGTATTTTGCCCAACACAGACCAAAATTGAAATTCATTGATTTTGATTGCAGATTGAAAAGTGATGGCAATGAGCGATTTGTGGCCAAAACGTAAGGCTATAACCTTGGTATTTTGCCCGAAAGTGACCATAATTGACATTCAGTGATGTTGATTGCAGATTGAAAAGTGATGAAAATGAGCGATGTTTGGTCAAGAAGTAAGGCTATAACCTTGGTATTTTGCCCAAACATGACCAAAATTGAAATTCATTGATTTTGATTACAGATTGAAAAGTGATGACAATGAGCGATGTTTGGCCAAAGAGTAAGGCTATAACCTTGGTATTTTGCCAAATATGACCAAAATTGAAATTCATTGATTTTGATTGCAGATTGAAAAGTGATGACAATGAGCGATTTTTGGCCAAAACGTAAGGCTATAACCTTGGTATTTGCCCACAAATGACCAAAATTGACATTCATTGATTTTGATTGCAGATTGACATGTGATGAAAATGAGCGATGTTTGGCCAAGAAGTAAGGCTATAACCTTGGTATTTTGCCCATAAATGACCAAGATTGAAATTCATTGATTTTGATTGCAGATTTAAAAGTGATGAAAATGAGCGAGTTGTGGCCAAATTGTAAGGCTATAACCATGGTATTTTGCCCAAGAATGACCAAAATTGACATTCATTGATTTTGATTGTAGATTGAAAAGTGATGAAAATGAGCGAGTTGTGGCCAAATTGTAAGGCTATAACCTTGGTATTTTGCCCAGAAATGAACAAAATTGAACTTCATTGATTTTAATTGCAGATTGAAATGTGATGAAAATGAGCGATGTTTGGCCAGGAAGTAAGGCTATAACCTTTGTATTTTGCCCAAAACTGACCAAAATTGATATTCATTGATTTTGATTACAGATTGAAAAGTGATGACAATGAGCGATGTTTGGCCAAAGAGTAAGCCTATAACCTTGGTATTTTGCCCAAAAATGACCAAAATTGACATTCATTGATTTTGATTGCAGATTGAAAAGTGATGACAATGAGCGATTTGTTGCCAAAACGTAAGGCTATAACCTTGGTATTTTGCCCAAAACTGACCAAAATTGAAATTCATTGATTTTGATTGCAGATTGAAAAGTGATGACAATGAGCGATGTTTGGCCAAAAAGTAAGGCTATAACCATGGTATTTTGCCCAAATATGACCAAAATTGAAATTCATTGATTTTGATTACAGATTGAAAAGTGATGACAATGAGCGATGTTTGGCCAAAGAGTAAGGCTATAACCTTGGTATTTTGCCCAAAAATGACCAAAATTGAAATTCATTGATTTTGATTGCAGATTGAAAAGTGATGACAATGAGCGATTTGTGGCCAAATTGTAAGGCTATAACCTTGGTATTTTGCCCAAATATGACCAAAATTGAAATTCAGTGATTTTGATTGCAGATTTAAAAGTGATGAAAATGAGCGATTTTTGGCCAAGAAGTAAGGCTATAACCTTGGTATTTTGCCCAAAACTGACCAAAATTGAAATTCATTGATTTTGATTGCAGATTGAAAAGTTATGACAATGAGCGATTTGTGGCCAAAAAGTAAGGCTATAACCTTTGTATTTTGCCCAAATATGACCAAAATTGAAATTCATTGATTTTGATCGCAGATTGAAAAGTGATGAAAATGAGCAATGTTTGCCCAAAAAGTAAGGCTATAGCCTTGGTATTTTGCCCAGAAATGAACAAAATTTAACTTCATTGATTTTGATTGCAGATTGAAAAGTGATGAAAATGAGCGATGTTTGGCCAAAGAGTAAGGCTATAACCTTGGTATTTTGCCCAAAAATGACCAAAATTGAAATTCATTGATTTTGATTGCAGATTGAAAAGTGATGACAATGAGCGATTTGTGGCCAAAAAGTAAGGCTATAACCTTGGTATTTTGCCCATAAATGACCAAAATTGAAATTCAGTGATTTTGATTGCAGATTTAAAAGTGATGAAAATGAGTGATTTTTGGCCAAGAAGTAAGGCTATAACCTTGGTATTTTGCCCAAAGCTGACCAAAATTGAAATTCATTGATTTTGATTGCAGATTGAAAAGTGATGACAATGAGCGATTTGTGGCCAAAAAGTAAGGCTATAACCTTGGTATTTTGCCCAAATATGACCAAAATTGAAATTCATTGATTTTGATCGCAGATTGAAAAGTGATGAAAATGAGCAATGTTTGCCCAAAAAGTAAGGCTATAGCCTTGGTATTTTGCCCAGAAATGAACAAAATTTAACTTCATTGATTTTGATTGCAGATTGAAAAGTGATGAAAATGAGCGATGTTTGGCCAAAGAGTAAGGCTATAACCTTGGTATTTTGCCCAAGAATGTGTAACGTTTTGTTATAACACAAGATGGTCCTCTCTGGCATACCCGGAGGCTATCTTAGGCCTAGGCCTCAAGCCTATGCCTAATGTAGGCTTCAAACTCAGAAACAACACTTCTTGTTCTACTTACTTGTTGTTCAACCCAAAGACTAAAAGACTAAATCATTACGCACAGAGTACAGAATACTAACACATTACATGACAAATGACAGATACATTGACAGGCACAGCACATTGCCCGGAAAGGGTGTTTACTACGCACAACAGAACTCCACATGAACGTAAGATTGGCACATGCAACATGACGGCTAAAGGAACATGAAACAATATAAAATATACTAGTACATAGAACACCATTACGTTACAAATGACCAAAATTGAAATTCATCGATTTTGATTGCAGATTGAAAAGTGATGAAAATGAGCGATTTGTGGCCAAAACGTAAGGCTATAACCTTGGTATTTTGCCCAGAAATGGACAAAATTTAACTTCATTGATTTTGATTGCAGATTGAAAAGTGATGAAAATGAGCGATGTTTGGCCAAAGAGTAAGGCTATAACCTTGGTATTTTGCCCAAGAATGTGTAACGTTTTGTTATAACACAAGATGGTCCTCTCTGGCATACCCGGAGGCTATCTTAGGCCTAGGCCTCAAGCCTATGCCTAATGTAGGCTTCAAACTCAGAAACAACACTTCTTGTTCTACTTACTTGTTGTTCAACCCAAAGACTAAAAGACTAAATCATTACGCACAGAGTACAGAATACTAACACATTACATGACAAATGACAGATACATTGACAGGCACAGCACATTGCCCGGAAAGGGTGTTTACTACGCACAACAGAACTCCACATGAACGTAAGATTGGCACATGCAACATGACGGCTAAAGGAACATGAAACAATATAAAATATACTAGTACATAGAACACCGTTACGTTACAAATGACCAAAATTGAAATTCATCGATTTTGATTGCAGATTGAAAAGTGATGAAAATGAGCGATTTGTGGCCAAAACGTAAGGCTATAACCTTGGTATTTTGCCCAAAAGTGACCATAATTGACATTCAGTGATTTTGATTGCAGATTGAAAAGTGATGAAAATGAGCGATGTTTGGCCAAAGAGTAAGGCTATAACCTTGGTATTTTGCCCATAAATGACCAAAATTGAAAGTCAGTTATCGTTCGTAGTATGATGAGTATATGATAATGACATTGTTATAGCTTGGTCCCTTGCAATGAGGGAAGATGGACCAAAGATGTAAGTGCTATATTGGTCAGTGTACTCGTAAAATGTAGTGTGTAAGTAATGGTCAAAGGCTATAGTGTGTTGGAGACTGAGGACGACAGAGCCCCCTTAATCGAAGTTGAGCGCGCATCTGTTTTACGTATTAGCTATTATCTTTTACTTTTTTCGTTGGAGTAATCTTGGAAGCACTCCGAATGTCTCTCAGAACTTTCATTCTATATTGGTATTAGTATTATATGGGTGTCTAATACTCGAGAAATTGCACATGCAGTGCATGAGAACTCAAAATTCTACATATTATGTGGGAACATATTACAACTCAAAGGTTTTTGCATAATTATGTGGACGTCAAAAAGCATACCGAAGTCAGATACTGATTTGACAGATAATCTTTAATGTTCGGCAAGTTTAGATTTTCTAGCCCTGAGCTGTGAAGTAAAAATACAACTTTGAGGATTAGGTATGCAAGCCTAGGGGTGGTTCAGGAAGGCCCTCTTGCATGTAAAGTAAATAACGAGCACCGCTCGAAATGTGGAACATCTTGGAAACCATTCATTTGCCAGGTTAGGGCTCCGAGATATCAATGAAAAAGGTACTTACGAGATCGTCAGTAAACGCTCGCCTCTGTAAAGAACGTAAATTTTTCCTTGCCAAAAGTTGTGAGTTGTGATTTTTCCATAGCAATTCCGCCTCAAAATGGTGTCACAATGAAAGACTTAAAGAAATAGAAGCACCTTATTGGTCAATAATTTGATGTCAACAAATCCGCTGATTGGTCGAGAACAAAATGTGGCAAAAGGTAGGTCGTAGACTTGGTTTTGCTGTTGGGACTGCTATGTGTTGATGACGTAAATTTAGTCAGTGGATGGAAGTCATTTGGTTGCAGACAGCTAGGTAGCACTTGTATTTATATTACAAATTACTATATCAAATTTACAAATTGCAGCATTTAAAAGAATGATTTTGTTACTATTTCTCGAAGTAACTTGTAATATGTTTCAAGTACTTTGTAAGAATATGGTTTATAACTAAATTCCATTTAAAACTAATTACCTTAGCAGTAAGGAAGTAGCTGCCTTGAAAAGGAATTAAGTAGCAGAACTTTGATATTTTAACCTTACTTAGTGCAAAAATTGTGAGTTTGAAAGGTTTAAAATACACAGTAACCATTGCTTTGCTATTACATCCTAATTAAGCTCACTTTTTCAATCAAAATCCCCTTTTGGAATAGTATTAGAAAGGTATCTAGAAAGCAACGAAGTTACTATTCTAGAAAAGTATCCTATAATTTATTCACCGTATTTTGTCATGCAGGTAAATTGTAGTTTACTCAATGTAGTTTATCAAGGTCTGTTGGCAAAAATAATTGTGGAGAAACTTCTGACACCCAACTCGTCTTAAGGCCCTGTTGTATATGAGAGTGCTCAGTGACACTAAATAAACTCGCGTTGTAACTTTAACTACGAATGATGATCCATGCCAGTGCAACCACGGCTTCTGTATTTCTCTCTCTCTGAGTCCTCGCACTGTATCCATACACTTCTATCTACTATAATTACTCATTACGTCATATCCAAAAGAATAATGCAACATAACACCAACAGCACTAAATTAACTATGATATCATGATTTCATGATATCACTCCTAATACTATTAGTAATATAGTCACAAAACTAAGTGAATTACGTAATCGTCACTTGATTAAATGGGCTGTAAGTCAAATGTGTATTGCATATGAATTAACGATATGAGATAAGGGTTTTTGTCAATAAGAAATTAAATCATAAAAAATAGCCCAAGGCTACTCAAAAAAGGTAAGAAAGCTCAGTATTGGATTTCTGAGCCGTAAGAAACATATCTGCCTTAAAAATTCAAATACACGTGTTTTTTTATAAGAAAAAGTTTATAAGAAAATGAGGCTCAAATGGCCAAAATCTTAAGAAAATCCTAAGAAAATCACAAGGCTCAAGTTCAAGAAAATGCTAAGAAATTTACAGTTCATCTTCTTTACATGCCAGAAATTTATATTTACTCATTTTTGCAAACTCTCGTACAAAGATGGAGACTTATGGTGGCCCAACAAATACAGAGTAGCCTGATTCAGCCAGTTTATTCCTGCAAAGGTTAAGAAAATCTTAAGAAAATCTCAGCCTCAAATTCGTGAAAAGTTAAGAAAATTGAGCCTCAGGAAAAAAGTATTTTTCTTATAAAGAAAAGTGTGTATTCAACTAGGACGGTCGTCGCTTTAGCTTCATTTATTTAGATTCCTTGCGGTAACATATGTAGCAGGGTATTGTGTTTGTGTAGTGAATGTCTGTCTGTGTAACACTGCAGTGCTACGACAAACTCGAACACTCTTGCTAGGATACTCGTCCAAAAGTTTCGGTATTGAAGTTATGAAAAAGGTATAAAATTTTCAGTAAAGGGCGAAAGAAGATTCCTTATAAAACACTGTGCATGCAAAGAGGTGAAATATCACTAGAAGGAGCCTGGGGGTCGGCATGTCAATCTTTGCGTAGAGATCATCAATATTTAATATCAATGTGAAGCAGATGTGAGATACAGGATAATATAAATGACTGTAAATCATAGCAGAAAGCAGCAATCCTCGCTGTTGGTAGATGAAAACATTATACAGGGCCATTGGCAAGAAGCTGATGCGACGCTTCGACAGAGAAAAAAGCAACGGTTAGTGTCTTATGCTTCATCTTTATGAATACCCAACAAAATTACAATACTTAATATTTAAAAGGCATATATATTGTCTCTAAGCAGTTTAATGCAAAAATAAAATCGGTCGCAAATTTTGATTTTTCAAACAAAGATTTTCGACAGGATCAACTTTTAAAATGTTATTAACTTTAATTGTTAAAATAGAAGAATTATTTCTACTATTTGGATATTATGCTGTAATTTTAACTTAAGTATTTGTAAGCAGATAAATAAAAGATTCTCATGAAAAGCAGTTTTAATGATTAATCGCTTTCCTCTGTTAATATTTTTAGCAATATTAGTATTATGACTCGGGGTTTCAAAATTTCCATCCACATCCCTCGTTACGAATCTTCTGCATCCCTATTCCATTCATCAGTGCCAGATGTGGTTCTATTGCAAGGGAACGAAGCAATTATTATTGAATTAACTGTATGCTTTTGAAACAAATGCACAAAAAGCCAGCGATTACAGGCAAGCTTGATGCTAAGAATTGCAGTCAGATATGATAAAGCAGGCAGCTTCATTCAAGCTCTACTACCTTGAGGTAACAACCCTAGGTTTCTGAACAATCAACATTAAAGAACTCGAAAGCTGTCTCAAGAAAACAAGGATAGACGTGAAGAGACCTCTATCTAATATATCCGAGCTCGCTATTAGAGCTTCATATCATATCTTTAACAGAAGAGACAAGAGCTGCACTAATCCAGAACCATTATGCTTCTAATAACTTAAAGTAATCCACTCATATTGCTACTGAATCGCGGTGCCAACCTTAATCTAACAAGTTATGTGTATTTGAATTATTGCTTAATCCTGGTTTTCAGTAAAAGGAGTTGTACAGGATTTTCATTGCTATTTTATTGCAGACTTGCTAATCATGCATTGCCTTGATATAGTGAGATCCATGATTGCATACATAGACTATATGATTGTTATGAGGCCTTAAAACAATTATTAGGATCCAAGAAATGAGAAGTGAACTTTTCCAAATCTCATGCCAAGTATCTAAAGGATTAGAATTTCATGATTCTGGGCGTTTTTCGTTACGTTGTGATGATCATATTTTTGCTTTTCATTTAACTCATGAAAGTATACAGCTAAAACTGGTTTTCCAAACTGCCGTGCAACAAACTAAACATCCAACCATATTTACGAGCAAAATAAATATTACAAGCAAGAATAAAAATCAGAAGTGGTGCAAATAAGGAATCAACATTGTACTGAATTTAATAAGTTCATCTTTCAGTTTTGAAGTTTAGATGCCAACGAACGTAAGCTTCTATTCTGCATACAAAATCAAACTCTTGCAAACCAGCTTTAGCGGTACGTTAAGGATTTAGATCTGGTCTTCAAAGGTGCATTCGCTGTATATTTTAGAACCTCGAAATAGACAAAACGCGGTACTCAAATAAAGAGATATATTTTGATTATCTAGTAATACGAAAAAGAAGTCGTTTAAATACTGATTAGGATCCTAGAAGCAGCTCGTAATTGTTGCTTTCTATGTTTCTACGACAAAATCCTATTTTCTTTGAGACGAGAGGCGAGAAATAATCTTTTAAATGATAACTGCTATATTTTTAGGGTCACTGGTTTTTATGTTATCTAAAGAGATTATAGAATTGCTCATTTTCAAGGATCGATACCAAAATATTCTGCAAAATTGGATATTTTGCCTAGCTTCTATTAAGCCAAAAACGTTCTTCAAACAGTGTCTATCTGAGGTCGCAAGTTGATCCACAATCTAGATATTAATAAAATAACAACCTCGTTTTCTAGCTCAAACTTCAAATCAATACAGTCTACATCTGCAGATGTTTTCTGTTAAGCTTAATCTCCAGTAATATAGAAAAGTCAGAGAAACTTCACTGCGAAATATTTTTATAGAAATAAGTTCCGAAAAGACTTCGGGAAATCATTCTCCTGTGTGCGACACTTCTCGGCGAAAGGTCTTTTCTGCAAATGCTCCTTTTATCATGGACTTGTCCTGTGAGTAGTTGAACTTGGTCGCTTTGCACTAAAGACAAAACGCAAATGAAAAAAATAATTGTCTTGGGTTAGCATTAAATTTGCGGAATGAAAGCAGAAAGGAGAGTACACGATCAGGATTGGGTACCACCACTGCATAACCATGAATTTCCTACATCCTGTTCCGGATGACTCCCTCTTAACTCGAGAATTAGTTTCCTTTGATCATAAATCTTGATTGTCTATTTGTAACGTTCTTACGCCTGTGAATGTCTTGGTTGACAGTCAGCCAAAGCTAGACGAATCTGATTGAGTTGGGAACGGATTCCGCAAGCAAGATGAAGAAAAGCCGGAAAAAAATTTTTCCTTTTGCAAGAACGTCTTTCGAGAAATCTTATCTGAATTTCATTGAGCATTCTGTATTGTATTTCCTTCATATTGTTTTTTATTTCATTTAGTTGTTCTCATTGGAAATTGGCCTTTAAAAACCTTATACGTACCGCAAGCAGCTCTGCAAGAGGGAAATACCCAAAAACCCATTGAGAATAAATTCAGATGTGGACTTCAGAGCTCTCCTCTGAGTTAATCTTCATTTTCAGTCAGCTGAGACCGCAAACGGGGAGAGTGAGAAGGGACCTATTTCACTCATTCCTGCTCCGAAGCATTGCCCAGGCCAGTACTTGCCAAAACTTCTCCAGATCCGATATAATAAGAGTATATGAAAACATATATATATTGAAAACTACTGTTTGTCTATCTGTTGTACAGTGCTAAATGTCATTATACAGAGCCAGTTAGAATTAACTGTGGAACAAGACTGCTTAAGTTGTGACTCTGAGTGTTACGCTGATGGCGATGGAAAGAACTGTTTCGTCAGGTTGATCCATAGATAACATGGCATAAATGCACTTTCAGAGCAGTATGAACTTCTTCCATTCAAATTGTCACTAAACTGAATTGACAATTTATGCAACATGTGCTGGGAGACATTTAGCGAAACTTTTTGTCTCCCCCCATTACACCAATACTCGAAGTATAAATACAGTCCTAGTCCATAGAATTCAGAATGTCCAAGCCTCTACTACTAAGACTCTACTGCCATAGTTTTGACTATATTCTTATGCGAGGATGGCCGAGTGGCCGAGTAGCTAGTGTCCGTGTGGAAGATAGATGGTTCGAGAACTCAAGGGGCCACAGTTAGGTCACTGTCCACCAACCAGCACATGGGGACCAGGTGGCAACCCCTAGGGAATAAAGGGGTCGAGGTAAGGAACTGGCTACCCTATCTCCCTATGCGGAAGGCCAAGGAAAGTGTTCTCTCTAACAGGCACTCTCCAACGTTATCGTATATGGAAATTACTTTCACTCTACTCTTGCAAAAAGAGATCTACAGTAATTCCTTGATTGAATGAGGAGATCTGTGAAATCAAGTTTAATGATATGTACCATTGATCAATTGAAGAATGGATAAATAAAGGTTTAAAAAAGCCAACAGAATATTGAAATATTAATATTTATTAGCAAACTATTGTGATGGAATAGGAAAAATTAATTTTGAAATCCCTTTCATGGGATAAGAAATAAACCTGTTGTGATTTTGTGGAATTTCACACCTGCTGCATTGTCCAATTTGCCCGTAACATTTTTGCAACCAATATCTGTATATAAAAATGTGGCGGACACTTGAAAATACAAGCATTGCTAGTTAGAGAAACTCACTAGTCAATAAGTTATTCAGTTCAGTACGAAAACACTGAAACATCAGCGAGCGTATTGTTAGTGCCCTTTTATTCAATGTGACGTCGTAATGTGAACTGTTTTAATCCCTCCTTCCCCCTAATCAAACAATATCATCTCAACAACAGCATCCTAATGTACTATGATGACGTTGAGATCTGATTTAGCCCCATCCTCTACGTTTTATGCAAATAGTGTAAATGAATAGAAACCAAACAAAGTTTTCAACGAGCAGAAACCAGATCGAATCGATCCGGGCAGATTCAGTTTTCTGTTGCTGGTGATTGAGGAATTGTATATGCTAACAATACGTATCAACAAGAAAACCCTTCCCTCTCCCCCATCACAAAACATTAAACATCGGCCATACCTTCTACCCCTACCGGAAGACGTCATATCTAACCAGATGCCGGTCAATTCATGTGACATGAGGAATGTTATGACTGATTGGCTATTCCTCCAGTCAGAGTAGCCTAGATCCGTATATGGCTGTATACTTTCGATCCACTTTCAGTCGTTAACCAACGTTTCATCCAAACTAAATACAAGGTTACGCACAAGCTGAGCGAAAGTGACGTAAAATGTGCGTAAAGCCGTAATAAACAGTCAGTCCATAATACCAAATTTGGAGTTCGGCAGAACTAATTTACACTATTTGCTTAATGGACTGAGCCCACTCTGCGCCAGAAACAATCAGCCTCATTTTAACAACGGGGTTGACCCCATCATCTCCTCTTCAAGGAATATCTCGAAATTTCTCCAAAACGTTGCTTCTAGGTCCTCATTCATTGATAAGAGGATACGTAAATCATATCAATTATAATGCTTAACTTAAATCGCAATGTTTGAAATAAAAAGTACTAAACGAGAGAGCATATCTTCAATCTCAGCTACTACAAGTGAAAGACTTGACTTCTGCTTCATCCTGCGAAACACAAAACGAATCAATAGTGTATCGAGTAAACAATATCCTAAATGTTGCCGATGATAGTGTTAATTAACATACTTTGAGCAACGCATCTGTGGGATATATTCACTGGTAAAAGTACGTAAATCAAAACTTGTCAAATTTGCGTAAATGTAAACTGTATAAATCTTTTATAGATGACTACCTACGTAAATTGCGATGCCTATATTACGCAATAATTAATTATTAACTCTTCTGCTTATTTGCAATCCCTTTATCAAAACCCAGGCTAACACTTTTGGCTGCAAAACGTTAATTAATGAAAATCAACAACGAATGCAAGATTACTTTCTTTCCACAGTATTGACAATTCATATGGTCATGAAATTACATTGTATATCTGCCTACGGTTAAAGATAAGATCAATATACTAAACTGCGCAGATAAATTTATCAATCATTGTAATAGCCTTTCGAACACATTTTAAATCTGTCCAAGAAGTACAAAACTCTGATGTGGTTATCACACTGGCTAGAATCTAACTGTGATGTGGTTATCACACTGACGAGAATCTTGTCAGCTATAGTTGAAATGGTCCTTTTAGATGACAGTTGTTTCAGGTTAAACTAATGCAATGCTAAACTGCTCTGTACGAAGTAAATTAACTATTCTCCATGAACAAACAGGCGTTGTATTACTTTAACGCGACCCTGAATTAAGACTCTTGACTTTGTAAGTCCAGTGCTCTACCACTGAACCCTGGGGTCACGCTCAACGTTCATTCTGTTGCTCAAGGCAAGTAATTTGCTCGCACTGCTCCACTTGAGTCTGTGTGAAATTATGCTGCTATTCTAATGTCATTTTGCTATAGATTATACCTTTCTGCGATGAACTTTTAATTCTCAGAAATTTCTAGTTGGCAGATCTAGGCCAATTTTGATCATTGTGTAATCGATATTTCTAGTAGATTCTTTCGTTGATTGAAATTACGCTGAGTACGGCTTAGGGAATTACCATTGCTGACATAAGTATCCTCGATAACATTACGTATGCCGCATTACAAATAGGTCCAGAGATTTCGCAACTATCCAAGACTTTGAACCTTTATGTAATGATTTATTTTGATAAGAAAAACGTGATGTAATGACACTTAGAAACTCTGAGCCCTTCTTCCTAAGATATTTATTAGAGCAGACAACAACCTGGAGACTAGACTTCGTATCTGATAGATTTTTCAGTCAGTGGTCTCCATTTGAGATCCAAATTGCAGATATTATATTTTCGTCTTCTATATAAAACACTATGGGTGAGTGGCCAAGTGGCTAGAGTGCTTGATTGTTGTGCGGAACATCGATGGCTCGAGGTTAAGCCTTGGACCAAAGGTGGCCTGCTCACTCACTGTCAACCCGGCAGCAAATGTGTACTTTATGGCAACACTTGGGAGTCAACAGTGGGGAGGAGTGAAACTAGCCACCCTATTTCACTATGTCGACGATTGAGGATTAGTGCTCTGTCTAACAGGCATTCCCAAACGAACAGAATGATGTGACTAACCTTTAACTTAACCTTAACTCTTCCATCCATTCTTTATCAATCTTTTCTCGATTTCCTAGGGTTGCTGCTATAATGGATAATTCGACCATTCTCACCAATGTAAGCATTTCCAATACAAGCAACCGAGGGCCTGTGGGAATTTCATCAACAAAATTCGCGACTGAGATGACTTTCCACTCTGTCATCTTTGTTCTTGGCACCGTTGGAAATATACTAGTTGCCATAGTGATACTGAAAGGCAAGTCAACAAAATGTACCACGAATTGGCTCGTCCTCAACCTGGCAATTGCTGATCTGGGAATCACCCTGTTTAACATCCCGATGTCTAACATATATCACTTCACTGGCTGGCCGTTTGGCAAAAAACTCTGCAAATACTTCCTTGGTGGCTTTGGCGAATCCATTGTCGGTGTATCAGTCTTCACCCATGCATCACTTGCATTGGTACGATACTACGTAGTGCTACACCCAATGCGATGCATCATCAAATTAAGCCATGTACAAAGCTGTATAGTTGCCATTTGGTTGCTAGCATATGCCGCTCTTTCGGCTCCCCTGACCAGCGTCTTTGATCTTGTGTACAGCCCAGTAGTAAAGGGCTACGTATGCAAGCCAATATGGCCATCCTTCGAATACAGGATGGCCTATAGGTCTTCCGTCATTGTACTGACCTACGTCATACCGATGATGACCGCATCGTATTGCTATATCAGGATCTATAAAACACTGAAGAGCAGTATTAAATTTTTCCGCAAAGAAAGTGCACCGACTGCCACTCAGCTGATGCGCAGAGAGTATAAGAGCAAGCGTCTCACAAAAGCGCTCTTCATTCTGTACATATTCTTCGCGGTAACTACTCTTCCCTTGGAGATGTTCTACCTCCTGATTGACCTACGGCTTCTTCCAGCCGGGATGTATCAAGCGCACGTTTGGTCCTCGCTGCTGGCTCTGTTCTATGGCCTAACAGTCATAAATCCAATCATGCTTTTCTACATCAGCGAAGAGTACAGAAACCAGTTGTACGACCTGTTCCGTCAGTGCAACAACAACACACGCGAGAAGAGCCAAAACACATCAACCATGCCAAAAGCAAAGCAAAGGAAATTCGAAAATTCCAACACACAACAGTGCACAATACCAATAATGAATGGTGATTGTGGAAAGAATTGCAACCGGTTGGGAAGGGTCGATACACATGATTCCACAGAAATGTGTCTCATCAAAAAGAATGTCTCATACAGGGAGTGGGATGATTCTAATACCACCAATAACTGAAACTTGACTTGAAGTACTCAACAGTAACTTTGAAACTACTTAGCGTAACTTACAGTTCTTTCCGTAGTATTAACTAACTATTCAGTCATATAAAGCTATGCTCATTTGCACATCTTAGTTCAAAGTAACTTGACTCTCAATAGAATTTGAGGCCCCGACTACAGTAGCACGGGTCCGTCAGGTGCGGATCTAGCGGGTCAGTTGATCAGGTTTAAATGTGAAATATTTTGGGACCATGCTCATTTGCGACTATAGAATGATAATTATCATCATTATTTGAAATGATGCCAAAGTTCCTCAGCAATAATAAATTAGAAATAAACTGATTGTTGAATCAATCGAAACATGTACAAACTCAAAACTTGAAATGCAATATATAAAAATTGACCAAGCAAAGCAACCCATTATAGATCTGCCGGTCCTAAATGAGGACAGATAGGTTTTCCGTTTACACTGGGTACTGTTGGATCTTTACCCGCATGGATCCGCTATCCGCACCAGTTCGGGATCGCTTTCCAAGGTGCACCTGTTTGGGTCTATTCCAGTTAATATCCAGTGTAAAACAACAAGAAGTTTCTCATCGTCTCTTTCCTGCATCAAAGATCCAGAAATACTTACAGGTACCTCATCGTCTTTAGTCCCCAAGACAAAAAATGACTTCTGTCCTCATTCACCTTCATATAGTTATTTCCAAACCAAAGAGATGACAAAGAGGCATCCCCTTCAAGTGAGCCTAAGACTGAACACAGATCTGAACCATAAGCAAGGATAATGGTATCATCTGCGTCAGTGCAAATTTTAGTATCTTTCACCTGGTAAAAAAAGTCACTAATAAATATATTGAACAGCAGGGATCCCAAAACTGAACCTTGAGGAACGCCTAGAGGGGTCTGTATCGAGGTGCTGAAAGAGCCATTGACTTTAACTCCCTGTTGCCTTTCATTTAAGTAACTATAACTTAGTTTAAGAGCCGAAGAAATATTCATTCCATAACTCTTGACTGCAGCTATAAATTATGTAAAACCTTTATTGTAAATTCAGGGTTTTGAGTACTGAGTTGGCTTCAATCCCAGTGTATACGCTGACGAAAATTGTGGCTGATTCGCAATTGATCCATATCTGTTTGGATCCGTGCTAGTTTAAACAATGTCTTAGTTTCAGTTCTTATTGTTTTCCTTTTCCTATATCGATATGGTCATGAGTTTGCGATCATGTGATGTTGAGACGATATGTCGGTCTCTTGAAACAACCAGCTTCGTATTTATTTAAAAAAGAAGGTGCTTAAGGCAGCTATTATCTCCTCAACTTATCAACTTATCACAAATATCACTCTACAGCAGAACAACAGTTTTGTAATGCAGGATCAAAATTAATACCATTTAGTTGCGCAACTTCAAAATCAAGTTTGGAGAATTTCCTCCTAGATTGGCGGTTTTTGTGTCAACTAACTTGACATTATAATAGATCACCTAAGTACTTCCATAAACTTTGCTGCTTTAGTCTAAGGCATTTCCACAGTCAAACTCATAGCAAGAAAGGAGGTAGATATGTAAGCTAGTTGCTCAACAATAATGAATGCCTAAAAGAAACTTAAGTCAAGCAAGCAAGATTACACGTTCACTTTTACAAGAAAGTTGTTTCTCCCAACGCTGATACTTTCTTAGCTTTCTCAGGATTTCAGTACTAAACTTTTCTTAAGACTTTCTCGGCAAGTTGCAAAGTCAAACAGGCAATACACAAACAAGTAACTGAAATACGTAGATTTTCATAGGAAATCTATGCAAATTAAACAAAAGAGACGACGGGCCCGCATGAAACTTGGAATTTCAAATATGTGTCAACTGAACGCCCTGCTTAGCTCTTAAGAATATAGTACTCAACTTTTTTAATTTTTCTAAGAAGCCGAGTAGTGCATTGTTGCAAACCACTTTCTGACAAAAAACGTGCATTTGGTATGCTACAATTAAGACCATGATTTAAGGGAGGTCAAACAATTACTCTAAAATCTGGTGGAAGGGGAGTTTCTCTTAAAGAGTAAATTTTAAGGTAAAGCCAGGTCAAACAGAACGGTGTTTTCATCTGGTTAAGAAGAAGCACATCTTAAACCCAGTCTTCAGTAACGGCCCTTTTATTTCCCTCGCTGTAAGAAAGCACAAACTTATCGTAACCGCAAATAACGAATTCCTGATCAAACTCATTACTTTGTAGTTTCTTGGTGTTGGGGAGCTCAGATATAGTAACCGCTTGCCGAGGACACTTTGCTTGATTGCTCTCCACTTTCTGAAATCCTATTAAATCATAAAGACGATGAATAAAGCAGAAAGTTCAACTTTCAATGAAGCTCAGGATACACATAAACCTTTAACTATGTACAACCGAAACTGTAGCAAAGAGACGGTTCCTTAGGGAATTGTCTTGTGCTAGAAGTAGTTTTTGCGTCATGACGATTATAAAGTATTTCTGACGTACTTAAAACAAATATATCCTAAATTTCTATCACTATCTCTAATGATAACAATGAAATCACTTGAACATTTTAGAATGATTAGGCAAAGACGAATCAACTAATTGATAAAATATAACCTTAGAAATATTAAAAAAATATCTCTTCAATTCTTGTCTTTGAGTGTTCATCAATAAGAGCCAGTTGAGCATGTTGAAGCAGGTGAAAATGGATCAAACGCCGAAGGGTGCCACTCAGCGTCATACCATACACGGTCGTCAGTCTGATATTTTTGGGTCGAAATCTTTTCCTTTTCAATATTTCTGGGTTATGAAGGTTTTTAAAACTGAGGTCTGATACTTTCGGGTATTGGATTTTTGAAATTGGATAGTTTTGCATTCTCTCGAAACACAGCCCATTTGATCTTCACAATTATTTATTAGGTTTTTGGTTCTTTGCAGAGCAGAATGCTGATATTCTAGGGTTTTGTAGAAACGGGTTGATATTTTAGGATCATGTATAAATTTTGCTGGACTGATGTCCCCGTATACTAAGGTGCTGAGTGACATCCCTGGTATCAAACGACATAATCTGGTTTATCATAACGTTGGACTGATAAGGTTGATTCAATGGCACTTCATTGGTAGCTTCATTACCAATTGTGCTCGTCAAATGACTCTGTTGAAAATGTTTCCCTTGAACAAATTGATTTCCTGAATAGGGTGGGCTAGTTAGGTAATTAGAATTAACATTAGTTGATTTCTGCAATCCATACTCATAAAAACACATCCATCACTTTCCTTTTCAAATAGCACCGCTCCTTGGAGTCATATCGTATGAGGGAATCTGCAACAATGTCGGACAGCTCACTATTTGCTTTGACATTATCTTCTGATTTCAGACAAACAGCTAATGATTTCCATAATCCAGTTTTCGCATCATCGTGTATAGCTCTTGAAGGTCTTTTTTCTTCCGCGATGGAGGTGCACAGCTGCGCTGCCGAGAGATGTACAAGACATGAAGTTAGAGTGGCAGTGACTTGGAGAGATGCCAATTCGCTCTTAGCGTGAATGTCCCCTTATATGTAATGGCCACTGGGTATGACATAGATATGACATTGCTTCCAATGGTATCATTTTTCAATGTAGTGTAGTATTGTTGTATTGATGTCGTAGTAGCAAAATTGCATTGAAAACAAAACAAAGATGTATAAAAGCTATCTATATCATCGGTAACTCCAAGAAATTCCATTCGACTAAAAAGTTCCCATGTAAAACAATATAGCATAGCCGACAAGTGCGTAAGAGTCTGATCAGATCTATTTTCTCCTAACCTAATTGACCAATCATAATGCAGGATTCTCACAACACCTACGTTCCACAGCTATACTTAGGCCCATTTTGCATCCTGGTTGGTCAGATAGGCTTTGAGAAAACAGACTTGATATGTATCACAAGGCCCTAAGCCTGAAACTTCTTTCTCTGGATTTTTCTCTTTTATACTGTTTGCAGGTTATGCCTTTCCGGTCTTATGTCTTCTTTGGTAAACTTTCCAGTAAACTGATCAACCAGTTTTTCCAAGGAAGAATCCCTCAAATTGCAATCACGATACTCAGTAATATGATGGTTCTACATGGCTGGGTTTGAACTGAAAAAGTCAATCAACGCCTCTATCTCTTCCAAATCAAATGCCACTGTTAGAAAGAACAACTAATAAAAGACTTCAATTTCTTCTTGAAGGATTTTCTTTATTTTTTTCATTTCTGTGCTAAAAGCTGCACGGAGAGCATGGAAACTCTTTAATCTAGAAAACTCTCTGAGAACCTTGCCACTGAAGAGTTCTACTAAATTTTGTTTTGCAGTTAGTTTTTCTTTCCTGGCTCGAAAGTTGACTTTTAAGACCAAAGTGCTAGATTTTCTTACTGAAACATGATGAGCGTTATTTTTTTCATCATCAGAGAGCCACTGCTTTGATTGCATGCCTCGACTATCCATCATCCTGTTCCTGTACTTTCAACTTCCAATATTTTGATTGAATTGCTTTGTTTTGAACTGAGCATTGAACTTTTATTCAGTTAATGTGATTGGATAAGAGAAAACATGATGCACAAAATGTACTCAAAGTGGGAGGGATGCGCAAGATTTCTCTTGTTTCTCACTTGGAACATAAATGTTCTGTTGCAGAAGCAAAGTAAAAAATTCAAATTAGCTTAGATCTTTTTGTTTCAGCAACGAAAATTTTAAGATAAAAATGTTTCGAGACAAAAGTTCTAACATGGGTAGACACTGAAACATTTATTGGGATTGCAACAAATCCCGTTTTTTGTAGGATAGATTTCATATCTTGATTGGTTGATCACATTTAAATTCCCCACACTGAATTAACCGATAGGATATTCTGTATTTTGCTGCTATCGCATGAAAGTTGTTTCCGTATCCCCTACCGTAAGATTGAAGATTGATTATACTTTCATTGAGGATACCGAGGACTACCCTTATTGTTAAAATGTATTGTTAGCCTAGTAAAGTTTAAGCCAATCATTGACGGGGATTCTATTGCCATGCGCGAGGCTTATAGGGTCTTAGGGTATTTTCGACAAATTACTTCCCGTTGATGGTGCATTAAACGCAATGCTCTGATAGAAATATTTTAATCTAATGAATAAAAACAAATATTTCAGCCCACAACTGATTGCCTTGACTCAGTTGGACATGGCCTTGCAGAGTACAAAGGAGGTCTTAGACCAATATTGAACTTGAACGGTGAATCTGAAAATCAACAGCAAGCAGCAGTGACAACTGTTTGTTCTAAGCTAGTCAAGGTTTTAGTGAATAACAGCACTACTATTATTCATGACATGAGTGGCTCTTGCACTACAAGTGACCAGGTGCCACATTCTTAACCTCCAAGTCAGATACGTAGCATAGGCCAGGCCCAAATTTGAAGAAAGTTTAATTCAATAAAACATAAATCTCCAACAGAAACAATCTTCAATTAGCCCAACAGTTCTCTTCACTCGTAACCTGCTTAGCACCACACTTCACTTCCATTACCAGGCATCAGGTTCAGCAGAATGCTTTCCTTCATCTAAATCACTGCAGTCATTCTCCATTCTCCATTTGCAGCTAAGTGAAAGCATGCCTTGTGCGCGTGCGCATAGAATCCCTTTCTGGGAATGACCGTAAGCTCATGAACTTCGACTATTTGTATCCTCAACAAACTTGCGGTTTGGCAGGTCTGAATAGTGTGGCAGGCATGACAAGACACGTCATAATGCTTTTCAACCAATTGCAGCCTAGGGCCAGATCCTTTCTGTCGAACGGATTATTGACGTGATTTCTTTTCGAACTCACATTGCTTTCTTATCCGGGTGTGCTTCGATTACCCATAGATCCGCCATTTGTTTGTCCATCGGTTGGTGTCTGCAGTTGGTAATAAGAAACAGGGCTGGATTTGAAGAAAACCGATACTGTGGTTAGGTCGAAATACAAATAATTATCCAGGTATAAAGGAATCTTTTCAGGATGATAGCTAACAGTTAACAATTTAAGCAAGGTATGACCTCAAGTTGCTACCGGCAGAACAGAAGTTAAACAAAGGAATTCCACATATGGAAGTGGAAGGAACTAATACTTCTAAGAAATCAAAAATAGGGCTACCAGGCAAAAAATTCCTTTCTGCATTACAATAACCTACTACTTGCTATTCTCGCATTTATCATTCGCAAGCTTGGTGCGATGAGTAACATATGTGCTCAGAGTTAAAGTCAATGCTGGGTTGGCCCAATGGCGTCTGCCTTTTTGACGAGTAAGTCATTTCAATATTTAATGCATTTTAATGAGATGTATTCCAGTTGTTTAGTAGTATTGCCTGCGCAGAAAGCGACAGGACTGCAAAGGGATACTCAGCGTGTTTTCCAACATCGGTGTTGCGCAGATGCATAACATCCAATATTATTAATGTTGAAGGGATCCACGAAGAAGTCTGTGCCTTTTTTCGTACTCAACGGATGAGTTAACAAGTAACAGTTCACAATCAACAATCTCAAAATAAACCATACTGAGTCAAATAAAGTTAGGATCACTTATATACTTTACATATTTTAGTCTGGGAGTTCCTAGCTATGTTAAGTCACAGGTATAAATATCAAATTACATCACCGTTATTAGGCCTAACGTTCGGCCTTGAATTTTCAAGAATTAAACGAATGTTCCAGTACCATCTGGTTAGAGTGTATTCCCAACAATTATAGCTACAGGGCGGGTATAAACGCCTAAAACTCAGAAGAGTGTTCAAGAAGCACAAGGTTGAACAGCTAACAAATAGAAAAACTCTCAAATCTACACGGTAGATTTGAAGACTCTGCCGTTATTCATGATTGGCTATTGGTAAGTATTGAAAATGTCAACGCTACACAGAAGATTAAAAAAATATTCTTGTTGTCATGGCTTTGCAGCAAATGTGAGGCTTAGGTAGACACGAAAGGGTTTTATTTTCGAAGAGTACTGAGGCTGTCAATAATTCAAAACTAATGAAAAGTTACGAAGAGGTTTGATATTGACCACTCAAATTCTGATTTCAAAATGTAACCTGCTCAAAGTTGACTATTGCACATACAAATTTGACAGCAGGTTGTGTTTGTAATGGTGAAGAGCAGCAGGTGGATGATAAGTTCCAATTTGATGAAGAATGTCTGTAATCGGGGTTCATTAGGTAGGAGTAATGGAAAGGTTCTCAGTTCATTATGCAACTACCTCCGTTACTATGTCCTGTTAATATGATATCACTCCTCTTCAGAAAATCTAACAAGGTACGCGCGTAAATGCAATCCACAATTTTGTCTAAAGTCATTCGTGGAGATAAAGCACAGTTAATAAAAGACCATCTCTTGTAGCATAAGTAAAAGAAATTATTTGATAGAAATTGCCAACTTACAATTGTTCCACTATCGATTCTCTGTTGCTTTTCACTGCCTTGCATTGAATGAATTGCATCCACTGGTTAATGACTACAGAATATCAAGTCTCTTCTTGCGTTCCTGAAATCGATTACTCATTATTAGTAACAATAAAAAGAGCCATGGAGAATATAGTAAGAATTCAAAATCTTCGTTTCCTCAGGGGGGAGGGCCTGCCAAAATGGTAGGCACAAAAATGACAAGTCTGTGGATATATAGGATAATGGAAGACAAATTGGCAAAGGAGCAGTGCCAATTAAACATTGGGAAACAAATAGATATTAATTTATTAGTTAATATTGATTGATCTCTTAGATGTCGATTGACCTATGAATAGTAATACAAAGATATAAAGATGCTGCATCGTGTACTTATAAACAAAGACACACAAACACACACAGACACACACATACACACACAGACATACAGACACACAGACACACACACACATACGTCCTTAACTAAAATGAAGGATGTCACACACACCTCCTTAACTAAAAATGAAGGATGTTCTGAACAAATATTAGCTAAGTCCAGGATTCAGAAGTCAATTGTGAATTTCAGACTAATCCAATCAACTGCCAGTTTTGAAATGCATAACTGATTACCGTATTTTTTTGAATAGAAGCCGCGGCTTCTAATCAAGGGCGGTTTCGAAGAAAAACATTGCGGCTTCTATTCGAGGGCGGCTTCTATTCAAGGGCGGCTTCTATTAAATTCGAGTGACAGAATTTTTCACTTATTTGTTTTCACATGAAGCAATTGCAATGCAAGGAAACGTATTCCAAAAAGAGATTTCAGAGCATAAGGTAAACATTTGTATGAATTGTGATTTCAGTTGTGAATACGGAATGGAGTGGACTTTTTTGTAAGGTGTTCAGACAGCAGTTAAAAAGTTGGAACGGAAATAGCGTTATGTGTGTTGCAATAGATCCTCGCGGTCGCACACTACAGTTTCATGCAGACAAATGTCAGCTTTTATTCAAGGGCGGCTTCTATTCAAGGGCGGCTTCTATTTATTTTTCAAAGAGAATTTTTGCGGCTTCTATTTGAGCGCGGCTTCTATTCAAGGGCGGCTTCTATTCAAGAAAATACTGTAACCAGAATTCACACTGAAGATGAAGAATTTAACTGAAGTTTCTGGCACGCAGGCTCAAATGATGATGAGATACATTTGCAATGTCTCAGCTATGCTATCCTTATGATGTGTTATAGATGTCGTATGTGTTGCTGCTGTTCATTATGCGTTGTTGCTGTTCAATTATTATATACTAGTAGTATGTGTAGTTGGAATTCAGTTGAGATCTAGTATAAGGCAGACAGGGTGTTCTCTTTCGCCTCTCTCTATCTAAAGAACTCAAGACTCTCCAGTTATAACAGGTACTGCAAGACAATAAACAATTGAGCGCAATTTAGCACCCGAGCAAGTACTGCTGTAAAAAGTACTTTGTATTTCAGGATGAAAATTGCGCCCATTACCTGACGTATTAACATGTCATGCTTTAGAGGGGTACAGGGGCTTTGCCCTCCCAACTATGAGATTTTGTACCCCTTGTTCCCCCCCCCCCCAAAAAAGATTGTAAGATGAAAGCTCTTTCATCCAAAAATTTTGAAAAGTTGCAAAAATTGACGTAGCACAGCTAGACAGTGGTGATGGGTGCATTGCTAGTGAATATACAAAGGGCATTTTCCTAGACATTTAAGGGTGTGGTCCCAGAAACATATCTGGGCCTGCCCGACCACGCCCTATCATTCCCTGTTGCATCCCCTCTCATACCTTTTCAGAGCTGGCTTCATCACTTGTTGTACAGGATGTTAAATCCAATCAGACGGAAGAATGTATCAGTCCATGGCTCAAGGTACTTAGTCTTGGTCAATTAAGAAGTAAGAGTCAGAGTACAAATTTAGGCAGTGCTGAAAATGCCGTTGATGCATTTATAAAGGTTAATTATTTCATGGCAACTGTTCGAGCTAAAGTGACAGCTGCAAGGGCTAATGTAAATATTGTAATGAATGAATTTTTTAAAAAAATACTAAGCAAGTGTAAGTAATACTCATTTATATGTTTATAAGTTTCTCATGCTTGTGAAATATTGTGAAGCTAACACCCGCTTGATCCTAGAAGCAGATAAATAAGATGCACCTATGATTGTGCATGCTATAGACACTTGTGCTTCAATGGCTTATAAATTTCTAGTACGAGGTTTTCATCAGAAGTGCCAAATGAAGGTATGATTCGTGAATATCGAATCTTTCCAGCAAATGACCTGTCTAATATATACATACATGTATATATATATATATATATATATATCTTCTCCGTGGATAGTCTTAACTGACGAGATAGTGCTCAATGTACAAAACCAGTACAGAGCAAAGTATACAGCTGAAGACAATTAAAGAAAAGACATGGTATCTGTGACTCTGAGTTTCATGCTAGTGCATTCATCAGACAGACTCTATTCTAAAGAATACTACTTCCAACAACAACCGTTGTTGGAAGTAGTATTCTTTAGAATAGAGTCTGTCTGATGAATGCACTAGCATGAAACTCAGAGTCACAGATACCATGTCTTTTCTTTAATTGTCTTCAGCTGTATATATATATATATATATATATATATATATATATATATATATATATATATATATATATATATATATATATATATATATATATATATATATATATATATATATATATATATATATATATATATATATATATATATATATTGACGTGGCAAGGGAGTATTTGCCCCCCTCTTTCGATGAAAGATGGTTTCTTAGATTTCTTTAAACTAGAATTGAATAAAATTGGTTTCCTATTCAAAATATTTTTAACTTAGTGCTCTGTTTCAATAAAGAAGCTGTCACAACGTTCCTAGTTACTTGGAAATCATGGTACTTGGGAGATTTATTTGACCCAAAGCCAAAGGCGTAGCCCCAAAACCTTTTCTATGAGCTACATAAGCATTTGGGCGATGAAAAATACTTTCACGGGCAAATTCTTTAGTTTCATGATGATACCTATGATTCTATGATTTCATGATCTAGCAATAGCATGGCCATTTACCTATCTTACTCTAAATCTCTGATGGCAGTCAAAGAAGCACGGAATTAATTAGTAGATTCTACTAAAATAATCCAATTACTCGATGAAGTCTGAGGCACTTTAATTTAAATTCGAATTGACATTAGATAATACAAAGATCTAAACGTGACAAAACTGTTGCATAAAACATTGGCAAATGGAGAAAATTGGATTATTTTCTGAAGAAAACTTAGATTCATCTCTCATAGAATCCCTTGTAGACATTGAATTAATCTTGCACATAAAAAATGCAAATTAAATTTTCAAATTCTATTTCTATTCTCTCCTTTTACACAACATTATACGCAGGGGGGACTAGCATGACTTTTCGGGATAGCACAATGATATGCTTTTAGAGCCATACCCTATTTGGCGTCTTGGCCAGCGCACTATTAATCGGAGATCCGTTTTAATAGGCAAGAAACAACATTTTAGTGCCCTTTAATAGTAATGTCTAAAGCAGGGGGTCTTCTCCGCAGACGGCATCATATTCATTGTACTATTTTAGTATGAATCTAGCTTGCAAAAGTTTTAAAATATTTACCAAAATATTTACCTAAATCTGAGATGGGGGATGAAAATTTCATCAAATATATGAGAATGTCTTCCACTCCCTCCTCACAAGTAATTTAATGGCCCGTCCCTAATGTTTAAAGTATGGGTCTTCTCCGCAGATGACATCATATTGTACTACTTTAGTATGAATCTAGCTTGCGAAAGTTTTAAAAATTGGAAAGGGAGATTTACCCCTTCCGCACTCCCCATGGCTGCACTACAGGTCTTCTCTACGCATTTATTCGTGTACGTTGGTATTCCTGGATAAACAAATCTTGCAAGCTTTCAGTCTTGCTTAGTTGTTTGAAGTTTGGAACACTGATGCTTTGAAGAGCTAGTATTGCTCTCCTCAACGTGCTTCGAGAGTTTATTACTTGATACAGTATAGAAGACATGCTAATGGGTGTTGAAAGTAGTTTTACCATTCTTCCAGGACACCATGATGATGATGGTGGTGGTGGTGGTGGTGGTGATGGCGGTGGTAACACAACAAGATTCGGTTTAAAGCAATCAACTTTTATACAACGTATAAAGAAAATCCTTGGCGAGTACCCTGATAATGGACAGATAATTAAGGTTAGTTGACAGTTCTACCACTACAGGTATAGCCATAGAATAAAGATAGGCCTGCTCTATGGTATGGTAATGACTCATGGAAGAAGTTTTATTGACGGTATGACAGCTACATACCTCTGATATTGGAGGGTACTGCCACTACATACTTGATGCGACGAGTGTTTCTAGGTCTGTGAGGCCGCAGTGCGGTTGTGATCCATAATAATGTCTAAGTGTTTTAGTGTCCCCAACATCGCAAGGGGAATATTTTGCAAGAAAACAGAGGATAGGTGCAAAAGGCGAATCAGCTAATTAAGTGAACACGTGAATTGCAAATGTGGTAATCATGCACACTGCATAATTTAAAATATCCACCTACAAGCTCGAGATTTCGGTAAAATACGCTCTACTTTCCAAAGAGTCTGTTGATCAAGAAAGCTTTCATCGTAAACGCAGAAATGCTATACAGTTACAGTGCATATAGGCACTTCAGTATTTTATTACCTCTCAAATTCTCAAATTTATCGCTCATTTAGTAAATTATGCAAAGACACCTTCATATGACATTCTTCTTTGAATCTTTTAATAGTGCTCATTTTTGTAAGACCCATGTTCCCTCACACTACCGCTGTTATGCAGGCAACAGACCTTATATTAAATATTATCTACTCTTAATGGCTTGTAGGAGATTATTCAGAACGCAGAGGATGCTGGGGCGTCAGTTGTGAAGTTTCTCTACGATCAGAATGATACTGGAACTTTATTTTCTCAAGGAATAGAGGAATTAGAGGTATGCAAAACTACAATGTACCAGTGAATTAATAGCAGTAACTACAACTCGTTTGAGAATTTACTTTTAGACTCTAGCCCTCTCCGATATATTGAAGACTTTCGTCTTGCTGTTCTTGCTATTGCTGCTATATTTGTAGTGCATGTATATATGTCTGTATATATGTATGTATAGATGTATGTATGACATGCTATATTCAATTTCCAATACTTTACAGTTGTAGATTATCATAATCTGGTAACCTACATGGTAACAAATATTAACTACACAGTCCATCCATTTGCTTGACTTAAAAGCTACCAAATGTCTTGCAGGTTCTGACATCCCATTAACACTTTCTTCTGCATTATTTTTATGAGTATATCTGCTCACTCTATTTTAATTCCAATTGTCATTAGATGATATTTTAAGTTGTTACGAATCACCCCCATTGCTCCTATGATCACTCGTAATATTTGAAATTGGTACTGAGGGTGTTATGACTTTTACGTTTGTTAACAGTCGCATGTATGCATCAAATTTCTCCTTCTCTTTGACTTTGATGTTTCTGTCTAGTGGTACACCAATATCAATGATAAAGCATTGTTTTCCTTGATACGTCCATGCTACCAAGTCTGGTCTGTTGTGCTGAACTCTTCTTGTAGTAGAGATAGGAGAGTACCACCAAATCTCTTTATCCTGGCCCTTCATAATAGACTGCTCAGGTCTACCTTCATTTGGCTTTATCTCCTTGAACAATGTCTCTGTAACAATCAATAGTACCTTCAGAAGTTTGGAGTGTATGATTTTATGCCTGATAGCGGCGCTCTGCTTGCTCGAACACATAAATGAGTCCTGGATACGAGGATGACGTAAAAATATGCCTTTATTCAATCTCTTATTTATTGTTTTCACCTTCCAGGGCCCAGCTTTGTATTCTTTCAACGACGCATATTTTACGGAAAAAGACTGGCAAGGAATTCAATTGCTCGATGAAAGTTTAAAAGAAAAAGATCCAATGACGGTTGGAAAATTTGGCCTCGGTGTCAAATCTGTCTTTCATTTGACAGGTAGGTTGTGAATATAGGTATTCCGACGAGATCGAGGCAGAATTCCCTTTACTTGGACTTGTCTCATCAGATAAGCTAAGGATCAAGAGCTCTTTTCTTGTTTCAAATAATGAGCTGATCAATCAGCAACCCATAAGTTACATTCTCTTATCAGGAGCATCCTAGAGACATCTCTATGTCATCAAATTGGGCATCCCCTAGAATCTTAGAATTTTTATATATAGCAATAAATAAATAAATAAATAAATATATATATATGTATATATGAAAAGTGAAAGTGCGAGAAAATAACCGGCCCGAGCGGGATTCGAACTCGCGACCCCTGACTTTGTACGTCGGTGCTCTACCAACTGAGCTATCGCTCGGGTCGGTTATTTTCTCGCACTTTCACTTTTCATTTCTTCCAAACCCTGTTGCTTCTACTAATATATATATATATAGAGAATTCAAGAAATAAAATTAAACTATTTAAAACGTTTCGGTACAAGCCTTCATCAGCTACATATATATATATATATATATATATATATATATATATATATATATATATATATATATATATATATATATATATATATATATATATATATATATATATATATATATATATATATATATATATATATATATATATATATATATATATCTATATAAATTTGTTCATATATATATATGTATACACACATATATATACATATATATATCCCTTACTCCATACTAACTGAATCTACATATTCTAGTTGCTTTTATGACTGGGACTATAGTCGGGAAATCTTATGTCAGCCTCTGATGCATAGGCGTATGAGATGCTGCTGAAAGATCCAGTTCCTTTGAAAAATGTTTTTAAACAATCCATTTGAATTTGATTATCATACTTGCTATCATATTCATCTGTGTCTGCTCAATTTTCTTTACAGACAATCTCGTGATCATGAGTGGATACAAACTTGGCATATTAAACCCGGATGAAACGTTATTTTCAACTGGACGTATACGAGAAAGCGGCAAACTCTTCGATTTTCGAGATGATACTCTGAAGAAGCTGTCTCATCACCAGGATACTTCTGGCGTGTTTAATGACATACTCAATGTTGACACTCAGACAGGGCTCTGTGAAGGTACAACTTTCCGTTTCAGGCTTCGAGGACAGCCATCCGAACTTTCACAAACGATATACGATGCTCAAAGAATTCACAAACTATTTGAGCATTTCAAAGCTGAAGGGCACTTAGCTCTGATTTTCCTAAAGAATATTTCACAAGTAGAGTTTTACATTCGAAATGGGAAAGGGAATGCAACACTGTATTGCTCATTTACTGTACAACAGGAGAGTGGCCGAATCGATCGTACAGAAGAGAAAAGTTTTATGAGCGATGTCAAAAAAGCTTATCAGAATGACAAGCCAGAGGAATATTCGGCAATAAATACAATAAAAATCACATACACAGAAGGATATACAAAACGTTTAATGACTACATATTTTACATTAAATCACTATGCCGGAGATCTTCTGGAAGAAGAGAGTGAGTTGATTACAAAGGAAAAGGCCAAAAGTAAGGGGTATATTCCACTTGTAGGTATCGCTCTGGACATTTCCGGTAAAAAATCCTCGCAGTGTCACATATTCTGCACCTTACCTCTACCAGTATTCGAAAGGAAAACAACTGGCCTCCCCGTTCATGTGAATGGGTTCTTTGCTATAGCGGAAAACAGGAAAGATTTGAAATGGTTGGCTACCGGCAGTGCAAAAGATAACGATACAGACGCATTGTGGAATGCGTTCTTGTTGGAAAAAGTCTTTCCAAGGGCATATGCGTACTTCTTCCTGCAACTGAGAGATAAAAACCTGCTATCTTTCTCAAAAGAAAACATGTATAACGTACTGCCTGACATTGGAGAGACTAATGATAAATGGCAGATGCTTGCAAAGAACACATTAACGACGATTTTTGAGAAAGAGAAATGTGTATACAGTAGAGGAACGGACAGTTGGCTTTTTATCAAGGACGCATTCTTCGAAGACGATGATATTACTGATTATAAAGCCGCAAGTGTATTCTTAATACAGTGCCACATACCAGTAGTCACCTTGCCACTACTCATGCATCGCGCAATGGCAGAACTTAGATGGACTCATGAGTTGGTAAATCCAAGTATGGTGCGTGCGCAGGTCACCAATGCTGCACATGTTCTTTCAAGCTTAAGGTCCAGTGAAAGAGAAGCATTACTGAATTACATGCTGCAGAATCCTATGGACATTTCATCACTGTATGGCGCTCCTGTAATTCCATTGGATGACGGAAGATATGCAAGTCCTACGCAGTTCCCGTCATCTAGTGGAATTATCAGTTTGTTTATGACATCGGAAGAGCATTCAAAGAATCTCATACCTGGATGTGAAGGAAGATTAATCAAAACTAATCTCAGTTATGGTCTTAAAGAAAAGATGATTGAAATTGCGAAAAGTAGTAAGTGTGTTATTTCTCTTTGTTTCAAAACCTTACATGCAATTAGGGCAGCTGTGTCCTGTTAAACCTCATTGAAACATGGATCAATCAAATCTCTTTGCATCTTTCCAAGTTCTTTGCATAATAATGGATATTAGTAGGGTGCCTAGTTTATCCAAGGCCAAACAGAGATTTACAAAAACAGTTCTACAAAAAATGCCTCTACTGTTGATCTCACAGGGCTAGCAAATCTTTTCTCTATTTTGTTCATTCAAAGCCCTTTCCAGGTCTAATTCTACCTAGCAAATTGACTTCACTGTGAAGCTTTGATCTTGTTTAAAATTATTTGCAATAAGTATATTACATTTAGTGTTGACTTTTGTTATATTTGTTATATATTCATTATTGTACTGTATTGTACTAGGGATATGCCCTCAGTAGCTACAATATCAGCTAAAAGTCTTGGAGCACTTGCTATGATTAGCATTCAATGCTGTCGATCTCCTCTATCGACTCAACATTGTTTCAGGGAGGAAAGGTCTTACGGTTTAACTGTTATCAAGGAAAAGCGACAGGGGTCGCAACTTCATAACAATGTGTGTGTATTCCACGTAATTTGGTAGGCATGACCTGAAGGTCAATCCGCCTTAAAGACTTAAAAATGAAATGAATAAATGGCCACAACTGACGAAAGAATTCGGATCTACGGGATTTCTTTTGCAGCGCATCAAGTTCATTAGACATCTCTGCAATTGTATATGAAGATCTTATTTCAAATGCAAACAGTACCTTAAAAATGAGCCGGAAAAATACGAAAAATGATTTCAATCTGCAAAACATGTTTCAAATTATACTTAACACACCTTCAGTAGCTGAAATTTAATGACAAGTATTGATAAAACGTACTAGCATTCATTGTAAAGTCATTCGAAAATCAAACGAAAAAGTATTTGATAAAAGAAAAGAACAAGAACCGTTATACAATGGCTAGAAAGCCGAGGAGAAATTATAATGCTGGCTATTTAAGCTGGGCCCCTCCCACATAATATGCAAGGCCTCTTTGATTTTAGTTGGTAATGTGTTCTTACTGAATCTAGAACTTTAAAAAAGTTGCCACTACAAGCATTTATACTGGTTTTAAGATTTTTAAGATGTTTAAATAAAAAAGAATTTTTATCTGTAAAAAGATACTCACGAATCCGAGTTGATATGTGTTAGCATGTTTACGGAATTACATCCAGCACATGTAAACTTACAGACATCACAAGAATGGAGTGATCTAAGGCAAGCAAGATGGTCCTGTCATTTAAGTGTTTTGGAATCAGTTTACATTAAGACTCAAAACCCAATCTTATATAAACAAAAAGAGTTCATTTTTTCACTTGGACTCTTCAAGTTAACAATGGTGAATAGGTGCTAATTAGCCAATCATAGGGCCAAATAGACGCATTATTCATCATATCACATGTACCCGCGTCTGGCTATATATTTCGGTTCAATTTTGGTCGTTATTTGACGTTTCATACTCTGACGAGTGTCGGACGAAAAAGCTTTCAGTATGCTAGAAGAATGTTCCCGCTTTTTTGTGCTATAGCGAAGTTCTGTAGTACCAACAAACTTTTCATGGAGTGATCTATGTATAGAATCTTTTATTTTACTTTAATCAAGCGTTTGATTTTGAAGGAAGAAAATGCTAATTTAATCTTTAAGATTATCGCAAAATATCTTTTGACTAATGTACGAATTTTGCGCCGAGCAAAAATGGAAAAAGGAAGATATGTTCTAATTATCCTATTTATGAACTGTTTAGGAAATTGATTCCTTTTGAATATATATGTGAGCTCATGTCCTTGTTGAATGAAAGAAAAGACCTATTGATTTTGTAAACTCTATCCACAAAGAAAAGCCTAACTTTGTAGGAAAAAGAAATAAAGCTGAAGAAGATAGTAAGTAACCCAGTGAGAAGCCTTTTTACGATAGACTTAAGTCCAGAGACAAGATGGATCGTTGTCATCAATACTAACATCAAGGAAAACCAAACTCCTATTGGTTCCCTTTCCGCAACAAACATTACTGTACCTTGCTTTGCTTTAGGTAACGAAATGAATCTATATGTCGATTGACGTCACAGACTGATGATAACAAGAGACAAAACAAACTATCCCAAGTGCTAAGTTGGTTTTTTAGAGTAATTATAAGCTTTTCTAATATTCTTTCTTTCAATGGAAAAGGGCTAGTGCGGAGTTAATAAGTAAATTAAGCAATGTCTACTTCCCTATATACAGTCTGTAAGTTGGCAGTGCCTGTTAGCGGAACACTACTTTTGGCCATCGTGTTTGTGAGGTAAGGGATAGGCATTCCTAATCTTCGATGATTCTGTCTGCCAGTGCAGCTTCTAGGTATGCAGCGTCTAGTGTAGTGGGCAAGCATCTAGCCTTTGCTCAAGACGTCATTTTATATCGTGAAATTCTAATAAAGCAGCCGAACAACGCTCAATCGGCATAAACAGTGAAGCATACAGATGATCTAAATTCTCATATCGATTACCTATCCAACATTATCTGAAATTACGACACATCAGGGACTGAATGACGTTAAGAGATAACGTCACATTGGGGAGTCATATTTTTAAGGTATTGAAGTAACTGTGACTAAATTCTGTGCTAGATTTTCTCTCTGGAAAGGTCCAAAATTGCCTAAATTTTGATAAAGCATAATCTCCCAATTTTAGATTTGTGCCAGATCACAATGCTAGATGAGTACGGTGTGTCACATCTTATTAAAACGGTTATGCTTCGGGAGCTCAGCTCAGTTCAGAGGTTGACAATCTCACGTTCGGAGATAGGCAGGATGCCAGATTCTTGGTTTCCATTAATCTGGAGATACATCAATAGGCATGGAATTCTACAGGAAATGGAAGGACTGCCACTCATTCCTATTGGCAAAGATGAAAGCATCAGAGAAGTTGCTGTTGTCAATCGAAAGTGTCTACTGATTTATTCAAATGGACATAGGACATGGTACCATAGGTATTCTGACAGAAACTGTATTGTTCTCGAACTTCTTAAAGACTTAGGTTGTTATATTATTGAAAGTTTGCCATCATATATTCTTCAGTGCGAAGCTGTCTTCGTTGACTACATACTTAAATACACGAACGAAAATCTACCAGTGCTTCTTGGAAATCTTTCTTTCCGCCTGGGAAAACGTGAATTGGTGCAGAGATTCAGCAAGATTCGCAGTAATGAATCGAAGGTGGCGTTGTCTCAAGAACTTGGTCTGTTTTCCGTAGGAAAATATCTTGATGATCAATTGCATCAGCTGATTAAGGAGCTGCCCATGATAGAAACCACTTTAAACCAAATTTTGATATCAGTTGAGTGCTGCAATCTGGTAGCACCTAAGAGGCTACCAACAATGATACCAGCGATGAAACTACTGAAGGTGAGAGACGATTACCAGTTATCGCTAATTCAAGGCCTAGGAGGTGAACAGCTAACCGAAGAAGAATTAATCGAGAGAGAATTGCTACCGGTAATTGAAGGTAAAGTATTTTTTGATGCAGTGTGTGACGCAGTAATTGAATACATCTTTTCGATAATCTCACCTAGTAGAGGAAGATGTAATAACATCATTGGAAGACTCAAGCAAGTAAGATTTGTGATGTCAGACGATGGAGTACGCCGTAAACCATGCGATTTATTTTATCCAAACGAGAGGCTTACTGATCTCTTCAAAGGTGAGAAAGGGAGATTTCCCAGTGGAAAATTTATGGAAAGAAGAAATTTGGAAGTTCTGGCATTTCTGAGCATCAAAAATGAAAGTGATTTATCAGCAGATGATATAAAGCAAAGTTTGAAGGCAGTTGAACACATAAAAGACTTTCACAGCAAATTGCTAAAAACTCGGAGTATTTTGAAAGTCTTAGACGAAAAGCAATATCTAATGAAAGATTGGGAACTGCGGCGAACAATTGCGATTACACATTGTATTCCAATACAGAAAGAAAGGCCATATAATTATCCAAACAGTTTGAGTTGGTCTGGTAAAACTACATTAACATCCTTTGTGAAACTAAGTGAAGTTTACCTAATGGAGCATGCGACTTTGGTAGGATGTGTGAGGACAATTGTTGACCAAAATTTCTATTACGAGAACAAGAGAGTCATAGACGTGATAAAGCAGAATATTCAAGTGGAAACTAACGCTGTCATTGATCAACTAACTCATGTGATCAAGGAATACAGCAGTAGAGATAAAAATGAGTTTGCCATCGTTCTCAAGGATATCTATCGATTCATTCAAGAGAACTATACGGCTGTTGAGTACTTCAAAAAGACAGCTTTATGGAATAAACAATGGGTATGGATTGGCGATAGTTTCGTCAAGCGACAGCAAATCATTCTTGATGAATGTGAGTTGGATCTTCAACCCTATGTGTTCAAACTATCCGAAGAATCACAGGGACTAGAGCCAGTTCTTCGAGAAACTGGAGCGATCCTTAGGCTTGACAAGCAATGTTTGGTGAATGTTCTCCGCAGCATAAAGGAAGCGCATGATAGGCAAAGTCAGAGTTTACGGATAACACAGCGAGATAGGGAGATGTGCCGAGAGATTCTTACACATCTAAGTCAAATGGAACTTTCTGAAAAAGAAACAGGTGAAATACTTGTTCCAGTTCATTCTGAAAATGGCGAGCTGAAGCTAGTAGCGTCCAATGAAGTTGCCTACAATATACATGGAGGCCATACCATAATGGATGAGGAAAGTGAAGAAAGTTTCTTCCTAGATGACAGCATTTCAGAGCATGTGGCAAAAGCCCTGCACATCAAAAGTTATACAAACAAACTACTTGCAGCGGAACCGCTTGAAATGTTTGAAGACTACGGACAAAGTGAACCACTTACCAATAGAATTAAAGAAATACTTAAAGATTATGGCG
The DNA here is from genome assembly GCA_964019165.1 of Mastigias papua. Classification (NCBI taxonomy): domain Eukaryota; kingdom Metazoa; phylum Cnidaria; class Scyphozoa; order Rhizostomeae; family Mastigiidae; genus Mastigias; species Mastigias papua. Next base: position 13,672,033 of record OZ025275.1, read on the forward strand.
ATGGTTCAGCAATATTTAAAGAGCTTATACAAAATGCAGATGATGCTGGTGCCACGGAAGTGAAGTTTTTGTATGACGAGAGACTGAACGAAGACAAAAGGAAGAGTCTTATCGATCCAGGTATGAGGGATTTTCAAGGACCGGCCCTTTGGGCATTTAACAACGCAAAATTTAGCGAAGAGGATTTCAAAAATATAGTTAAAGTTGGCGGTGCGACGAAGGAAGACAGACGAGATAAAATTGGGAAGTTTGGGCTGGGATTCAATGCGGTCTACAACATCACAGATGTGCCAAGTTTCATAAGTAATGGTCGATTAGTTGTATTTGATCCACACACTACAAATCTCTCAGGGGTTATCAACAAGAAACCTGGTGTAAAAATAGCCTTAAATCGCTTGATGAAATACAAAGATCAAGCTCAAATATATGATGGCGTATTTGGAATGGATGCAAGTCTAGGAAATCACGGGACGCTCTTCAGGCTTCCACTACGAACAGAGCTACAAGCTCAAAAAAGTGAGATCAAATCGTTATTCTATAGCAAAGTGGAAATGATAAAGTTGCTGAAAAAGTTCACTTCTGAAGCAAACAGACTGTTATTATTCACGCAGAATATCAAATCAGTTCAAGTTTTCCACCTTGATGCCAAGGCAAGGCGAGCAGATGCAATGGAACCACTGCTGCATATTTCAAAGCAAATATTCTACCCTAAATTAGAGGCATGCGATTTACGAGCTAGTGAGTGTGCATCATTTAATGTGATGAGTGAAACCTCTAAGATTGTTACCTTCATGCAGAGGGAAGTTAAAGATCAAAGGGAATCAGACATGGTGCTTCGACATGCTGTTGATATTGATACAACGATTAAGCCCAAAGGTATCAAAGATTTCGAGTTAGAGGCGACTAGTGGCAAGGAATCCTGGTTTATACATTCACGTATTGACAAAGCTGAATGCATGAACTTAGCTATCCGAAATAAGAAACTAAACCCAGTAGCATCAATCGCTGTTCCTATTGTTAAAAAACTTGGCAGTGATGAAGTGAAAACGGATGAGGCAATAAAGGGCTACTTTTTCTGTTTTCTACCCATCCCTATACCAAATGGACTTCATGTCAATATAAACAGCTCATTTGCGCTAACAAGGGATCGGAGATCATTTCAAGAGCGTAGCCATGATAATAAAATTTCTGACACCATAGAAAGTACATGGAATCGAGAACTTATGTCAGGACCAGTATCCTCAGCTTACGTTGGTGTATTGAAAGATCTGAAGGCATTTTTTCAAGGAGTGAATGAGGAGAGTTGGTACAGGCTGTGGCCAACATCAGGCGCCGTTGATTTCAATAGGTACAATCAAGAGCTGATCAAAACTTTTTATAACGAAATCATAGAGAACCAAACTGATGTTTTTCTAGATCCCTGTGCAGAGAGGACCTGGCTGAATTGGTCTTGCATCAAGATCATCCGAGACACACCGGCAGAAGTGCAAAAATTAATGGAATATGTTTGCAAGTTGTTCTGCCAGGGCATAACCATTGTTCATCTGCCACAGGAGATACTGGTGACAATTGAAGAAGCAGGTTTTGACGAAGAGCTATCCAGAATTAGCCTTTCTTTTGATGATTTTTTTGCTAATACCTTCATACCAAACATAGCAAATCCAGCACTAAAGGAAGAATTTCGAGATGAAATTCTGCATTTTGCGTTAAAAGAGTATTCATCTAGTAATTTGATTTCTCGGTCCATAGCTAGCAGTGAATGCATTCCAACAAGACCTTTTGGAGATCTGAGAAGGCCTTCACAGCTGGTAGATGACAGAAGCAAGGCTGCAGAACTTTTTCTTTCTGAAGATGCAGTTTTCCCTACCGAGATATTCAAAACTTGTTATGAAGAACTGATAAGGCTTGGAATGGTATCAGATAGCATAAAATGGCGGATGTTAGAACTCCGTGCAAAAACAATTAAAGATCTCTCTGCAACCAACCATGAAGAAGCTCTAAAGCGAATGCAAAGAGTACTTAAGACTATGAAAAAGAACATTAAAAGGAAATACGATATTGACTCAGCCAATAATATTTCTTGGGGTGACATTGAGTTTCTACCTGTAAAGCCTAAGAATCCTAGTTGGCAGTATCTTGAATGGGGAGGAGAAAAGTCTAGTAAAAGGTTTGCATGTGCCAAGGAGATGTACCCAAGCAGGCTTAAGAATATTGTTGGTTGCCACAAACTAATAGTTGACGAGGAATTAACAGGAGAAATCAATGAAAAAGTTGAAACACTGCTTTGCATATGTAATGAGACAACAATTGATGATGTGGTAAAGCAGACAGAGATCATATCGAAATCAGTTACGAAGTATAATGATCAGAACATCACCGAAGACGATAGCAAGAGTCAAATGCATGAGGGTTTGCTGCCAATGATATTCACCAGCATTTATGAGAATTTGAATGAAAAAGCTACTAATGACAACTGCCAAGGTCTAGAGCCTGAAGCGAGAGAACGATTGGAGAGACAGCAAATTATTCTAACAAAGGATTGCAGATTGGCTAGGCCCTGCCAAGTTGCACTTACAGTCGGATTCGATGCAAGACCATACCTGTTTGAAGTGGGCAATATTGCAAGAAAGAACATCGAGCTGATGAAAATGTTGAATGTAATGGAGACTTTTGGCCTTGAGAATTATGTAGGTGCTTTGAAAGCTTTAAAGGACGACATGGAATCGAAGCCACTTTCTGTGATGCAATTGAGAATTGTCAGAGACCTACTTGAAAAGATAGCCATGAAAGACCTTAAAACTGAAGGGAATGGATCAAATGTCGAAAGGTCTGAATGGCAATCGGAGGAATACAGTGTCTTTTTACCGGACAACGATGGAGTATTGCAACAAATTGAAAAAATTATTGTAAAAGACGTAATCTGGATGCAAGAAGAATCGGACAAAAAGTACCTCCATAGCTCTATACCTTCACAACTCGCCGTTAGTTTAGGAGCCAAGACTACAAGATCGGATTCAATTTTGACCCGGTCACGAGGATTACCATTTGGACAAAAAGAGAAACTGACTGTCCGCCTAAAGAAAATCTTGCAGGCGTACCCATCTGAAATCCAAATATTGTATGAGCTACTTCAAAATGCAGATGATGCTGGAGCAAGTCACGTGAAATTGGTTCTAGACAAAAGAGATCATCCCTCCAAAAAAGTTTTCGGTAACGCTTGGAAGTCTCTGCAAGGCCCTGCACTCTTAGTGTACAATGATTCCCCTTTCACAGAGCGTGATATAAATGCGATACAGAGCCTTGGAGAAAGCAGCAAATTGGAAGATTCTCAAAAGATTGGTCAATTTGGAGTTGGTTTTAATGTTGTGTACCATGTAACTGATGTTCCTTGTCTATTGACAACGGTAGAGAATAAGGATACTTTGTGTATTTTTGATCCCCACGCGCGCTTCTTGGAAGAGTGTACACTAGAGGAACCCGGAAGACTGTTTTCTGATGGCCGGAACTATCTGATGCAAAACTTCCCTGATATCTACAATACATTTCTACCAAAATTCTTTACGAATGAAAAATCTACAGTATTTCGTTTGCCTCTACGAACAGAAGAGCAGGCATTGAAATCATCGATCAAGAAAAGAGCGACAACGACAGAGGACATCATGAGGATGTTTGAAGTCTTTAAAGCATATGGTCCTGAGGCTATCATCTTTCTTAGAAATGTACAATCGGTAGAGCTTTACGTGTACAGCACTATAGATCAGCCAACACCCTTCATATCAATACATAAGAAACTGTCAAAGACTGCAATCGAAGCCAAAAACCGCCTAAATGAAAATTGCAAATCACTGAGTCAAAATCTGAATGACCGTTTGAATTCACAGAGGGAACATAATCCTGTTCAGTATAACGTCGATCTAGGGTACACAGGCAAATCGATGAAAAAATGGACTGTAATTCAGAAATGCACATCGATTCACTCTGAAGATCTCAAGCAATCTATCAACCGTGAATACGAGGCAAGAAGTCTTCAAGTAGTTCCAATGGGCGGAATCTGTCATGCCATTGAAGGAAATATTGATGGGAAGATCTTTTGTTCCTTGCCGCTAGTTGTTGGTAGCAGCTTACCAGTGCATATAAACGGAACTTTTATCCTCGAATATGAATCCAGAAGGCGACTTTGGTTCAGTAAAGAAGATAGCTTTGAAAAGGACTGGAATTCCTATGTGATAAAGGGCTGCATTATACCCTGCTACTTTGAACTGCTTAAGACATTAGGAAGACAAATTGTGCTTAAAACTGAAAAACAGAACATTGCAGAAACCTTGCAAAAGATCTTCATGAAGGAAGCAAAACATCCAAAGCCCATTGAAACCTACCTGAGGTATTTTCCAAAAGTAAATCACAACGAGTCTGGCAACGAATATGATGCTATTCTGCTAAAAGAGTTTTACACCCAATTAACCATTGAGGCAGTCCCCATCATGCCGGTTGTAACTATGCAACCGACCAGGTTATTGGTTACATTTTGTCCACCAAAGACAGACACAGAGCAGTTTTATGTTCCTGATTTTTCTGAAAAGGACTATATTGTTTTCAGCTATGCTGCAAAAATTTGCACGGCACTCGTTAGCATCGGCATGCGCCTATATAACATCCCTGATGCTATAAAGGAAAGTTTCAGCCAATCAGGAGCTCCACTGCTTAAGTTAACTCCAAGCATTGTTACAGGGTTTTTGAGAAATAAATCTGGAGAGATATTACAAGGCAGAGAATATCTAGACTACAAGCAGACAGTCTTTGCAGATCCAAGAATAGTGGCTGCCTTGCTGTACTACTGCATGAAGAAAGAAAGAGTTGAAAAATCACGCGATGTAACTGATGAATCACCTGATAAGGCTGATGAAACATTTGATCTTAATGGCTTACCCTTGCTTATTACAGAGGACGGGAATCTAAGAAAGTTTGACGAATCGGTGCACGTGTATTTTGATGCACTATCTGATCTGTTTCCAAAGAAAAAGGGTTTGACGCTCCACAAAGATTTAAGGAGTTGCCTAAGTGCTTATGCAAACAAGGAATCAGGACCATTGCGCAGATTTTCACAGAAAGCTTTCAGTGAGATGTTGGACAATGAGCTACATAAGAAATTTTCACAATCTGAGGAGATTGAAATCACAGATGAGGTTTTACATGACTTGCCATCGAAAGATTGGCTATTAAAGGTATGGTGGTTCTTGGATAGAAAGTACAAGGAATGGCAATCAGAATGTAAAATGAGGGAGAGTAAGAGAGTCACAAATAGCAAGGAAAAGCCTCGCACTCTAGAGCAAATGGGCTGTACGCCACAACATTTCTTGAAGCCAATCGCACATTGGTGTTTTTATCCTGTGGACAGATGCAAACTAGATGCTGAAAAGCTGGATGCTAGGTGGCATGGATATTTACAAAGACGCGGACAATCAAGTTATGAAGTGAGTCCTAAAAAGTCTTCATTGATAAGAATAAGTATGGCCTCAACAGCCGTTATTCCTGAAACAGATAATGTGATGAATGCGCTTGTAAAAGAGATCGGTCTTCCAGTGCCTTCCAAACGGTTAGTGATGGGCAGTGGAAGCTTGCTGGACAACTTGGCCTCACGAATGCAAGATATTGAAGTCTTAATTGCTGCTTTGAAGCATGAGAACAATCGAATGACAACAGGGTTCTCTCACCTATCGATGGAAACTGCAAGGGACCTTCTGTATCATCTTCAAAGGGAATGGAGAAGCTTTAAAGCGACAGAAAAGCAATCATTAAAAGAATTGCCCATATGGAAAGATGTATCTGGACAGCTAAGATCCATTTCGTCTGCCAAGTCAGTGTATTTGATAAGAAAAGAGATACCTTACGATGGAATGGAACGTTTACAGAGAAAACATAATGCTCTTTTGCTAAAGGAAGATTGTGATTTAGCAAACTTATATAAAACTATTGGCCTCAAAACTCAATGCGATTGTCTGGCCTATTGTCAGTTGATTTTGAGAAACTTTGAAGAATTGCAGCAAGCTGAGAGGCACGCTCACCTTAAGTTTTTGAAAAGTGAAATTGCGAATCAAGATGAGCTGGATAAGGATTTAATAGAGACACTCAAAGAAACAAAACTTATTGAAAAAAATGGAGTTCTTTCATTGGTGAGAGAATTCTACGACCCGAATATCGATCTATTCACAGAGACTCTTCCAGAAACAGAATTCCCTCCCGAGCCCTACACCACACATGATTGGCTGAATTTTTTACGTAGAATTGGCCTGATTTGTGAAGTTTCCACCACTATATTCCGCAGATTTGCAGAGAGTGTGTCATCAGTGGAAAATGAAGACGACAGAAAAAGACAGTCTAAAGCACTGGTCGATTACCTCTTGAAAGAAAATCAACTAAAAGAAAATGAAGAGTTCCTCACTAGAATATCAACAATACCTTTTCTGGTTGCTGAAGAAGTTCCTCCACAACTATCTGAAGTATTTCCCAGAAAACTGAGCAGGAGCTTGCTTTGCTTCAAAGGTGCTGTAAAGTATTGTGATAGCAACCTCATAGTCACGTGGACAGTGAAGAGCATTCTCCCATCATATACAATGGGATTGCCTTGTGAGAAATTTGGCATCGACCAGAAGGTTGATGGTATTACCGTTGCCAAACACCTTGTGAATGTAACACAGAGTGAGTTGTTGGTAGATCTCGCAAAAGGAGTAAAAACGTATCCAAATGAGTTTCGAAAGTTGTTCAAAGAGATCTTCGAAACTGCGTACCAAGCCCTGGTAGAAAGTAAAGATAAGGAGGCAATTTCATTGCTTGTAAAACATCCTGTTATACTTGTCAATTGCGATATGCTATCCGTTGGTAAAAAAGTTACCCAAGAACGGGATTTCGACATACCTCCGTATCTGTTCTCGATGCCACCAAAGTTGGAAGACTTTGTCAAACTTTTCAAACGCTTTGAAATGTCAAAGAGGCCTTCACTTCAACAGCTTTCCTGTGTTCTTTCTTGCATATATTCAAACACTGGTGGAAAGTCATTGGGTCCAAACAAAATAAAGACAGTGCTCCGCGTCGTCCGCAAATTGATGGAAATTACGGAAGATGAAGAGAGTTCTACTGGCATGAAGTCACTTCATTTGCCAGGGGTGTACACCAGTGAATCTTCACAGATATGTCTTCACCTATCACATGATCTTGTTTACTTTGACGATACACATTTGATGAATCGCCTGACCAAGCTGTCTTGGCCAAGCTTATATTTGACAGGAATGGATTATACATCCAGAGAATTAATCAAGTTTATAAAGAGGCTTCCCGCGGATCGTAGACCCAAAATTCTAAGTGAATTCATCAAGGAGGTAATGATGGATACAGATACCTTGCCAAACCAAGGTTTTGCAGAAGAGTTGCAAAACAGAATGAGTAGCGATCAGTTTGCAGAATGCATTGCACGTCTCATAGAACACCAAAAGCTCCAAAAAGGGCAAGGAGATTCTACAAGTCTTCAAGAAATAACAGAGGGATTCTCAAGAATGCAGGTAATAAGCAAGAGACGATTGCAGACCGTGCTGTATCAATCAGATGGGGTAAAAGTGGAGAGCAGTGAAGCTGATAAGGATGTATTCATTGAAAAAGAACTTGAAAATGAGGCTGTGGTTATCTACATTAATTCATCTCTTACAGATAAAGTCAAGACCGCAAGCATTATAACAAGCGCTATTGTCCGTTATCTTGGACCTGATTTTAGAGACGCATCGCTATCACCTTTGATAATGTTGCTTCTTTTAACGGACAATCATGGCACGATGCATGATATTCTTAATAACGCTGGTGTTTGGAAAGGTGATTTGGGTGGCGAATATCAGGGAAGAGTTCCCTTCAATCCTGGTGACTTTGTTCCAGTGGATTTACATTGCCTGCTTAAGTATGACATAGAAGATTACAGGAATAACGAATATGTTGCATACGAAACAGAGGACCAAGAAGACTGCGGGCCTATTTACGTATATGCGAAAATCCTTGCGTGCATATCCGAAGGAGATTCTGTTGGCTTTTATAGAATAGATTTAGGCCTAGCAGGGGAGAAAGTTGTACCAAAAACAAAGCTTTATGGCTTTCATCGACCGGTTAGTTTACAGGCAGATGAAGAGGAGGACTATGAGACTGTAGATGAGATAAAGGAAAACATACGATGTGAGCTAGAAGATTCATTCAGGAAAGGTGAAGATAACGCAAAGAGGACTATCAAGGGTCTTTGGTTGAAGTGGCACCCGGATAAGAATGGAAAAAAGGAAGAGTTGTGCACGGACATATTCAGTTTCATCCAATCAGAAACGGAACGAATACGAAGTAGCAATTCGTCTCACTTCTTCAGCAGTAACTTCTGGACTGCAGATTCTTTTCGACAAACTTCAGAGAGGTTCTGTAGAGCGTATTCGAATCAGAGAAGCTGCTGCCAAAGTCGAGGATTTTCATCGTCGTTTCGAAGAATCAACCCGCAGCCGAAAGAAGGGAAGCGATGGTACCGTCAAGCAACGGTGGATCTGGAAGCTGCTGATAGTGATTCACGTGACGGAAAATACGAATGGGTTTGCTTTAAGTGCCATCAGGTTAGTGGTATTTCTTTGATTTGATTTACAAAATTATATCAAAATCTTCGGATGTTGAGGTATGTAAAGAATATAGTACCGTAAATTCCTCGAATTATAACCTGGGGGATTATCTATATTTTATTACTTTTTGGGAGGGAGGCTTATTATCATTGTATAGCAAAGTTTCCATCATCCTCTGTGGTTGGTTGGGGGCTTATTCAAGGGAGTGGGGGCAAATCGAGAGCTTACGGTATGGTCCTTTTTTACCTGAAATTGAACTACTCGTTACCTGTAATCCTCCCATCTGAGTTTATTCTGCAGTGCTTCCAATTTCAAGACAAGAACCTCCTTCTTTCCCTCTTTTTTTGCTCAATTCTGCATGCTTACAATTGAAAATCTCCTTTTTACTTCCTTTCATGTGTAATTGCAAAAGGAGAGTAAAAAACTGTGAAAATTCATGTCAGAATGCAATGTCTAGCCAAAATTCGACATGAAATATTAGCAAAACTCAGCATCTATCCAAGTGATCAAAGTTTCCACAACGGACACTTGGATGGCTATTTGGGGGGAGGGGGCAACTAGACCACGGGAGTCTGGGACAATGCTCAGAGGAAAAGTGCTGGCTGCCATTGTGCTTTAGAAAATTTCATGAAATGTGAATTTAGCAGTTTTCAATACACCCTAGGAGTATAGGTATGATATCCGTAATTTACACTGTATCGATGCAGCCTTCCACTGCGTTTAGACTCACAGCTGTTAGGCGCTCTACAACTTTGTGCAACCTGTGAACGAAGCCTTCTGCAGTGCTTTGATGGGAAACAACCCCTGGATCGATGATTCTAGCTTATTGATTTTCATTTTGCGCTGCAAGTCGGTGACAGAGGTGGGATTCGAGTATAAATCTCAGGAGAGGCTAGGCTAGAGCTACGACAAAACTAGCTATTTAAATGTGCTGACCACAGAGTGCCCTCAATGAAATGATAACAAACAGCTAATAATGAAGTAGGAAAGTAGCGCACCATTTATGTTGTGAATGAAGTGCTGAGTTTTCTTTTATACAAGGAGAGAAAAAGTAAAGAAAATTTTGGCATTTGCTCACCAGCATTACTTGTTAATGGTGCAGTCCCTCTAATTCAATTTTCATTCATTTCCTTCCATTTCACACTTCCTTTTTCTGTTCTAAAATCTTTTCGACGGGAGGCCCATTCTATGTTGAAGCACCATTACTTCAGAAGCAAATTTTCTTTTACACAACATCGATCTCTGATGTAGTAGGACCTAAAAAACAATGGTCTTGGAAATTCATATGGTGATCCTTAATCAATTAGTGGTGTATGACTTAATGAATAATGAAGTTAAGAAATCTTAGTCGAGGAAGCTTTTTCTGGTTGTAGAAGAAAGTCTTTAGCGAGTTCAATTAAACCCAGGCTACTAGAAATCGATAAAAATATAATTTTGATTAACAGGCAGCAGAAAAAAGCCTAAAGGCTGCTGTGTACACTAAGGATCATGACGTAATACTGCATCATTCTCTCCCACAAATTGCATCAATGACCAGCAGCTCATGCCTTGTCACCCTTGCTAATGAACTGGAGTCACTTGTGCAGGGTTCTGCCCAACCACGATACCCGGATCGATGGTTGCCCCCAAGCATTCCACATGACCATTATGATGAAGAAATGGCAAATAAAGCTCTGGTACTTGCTAAAGAAATTGTAAATGAAGTTGGAAAGATTATAAATAACTGTGAAAACTGATTGGTTGAATGTTGATTGGAGAGTGTGGCAACTCATGCTATTTTGATAAATTGTACACGACATTTATTCTTTGGGACAGCTTACAATAGGTATGCAACTATTACATGGTTAGCGTACATTACCAAGCGAACGTAATGTTAAAGTACTATGTCAATATGTCGCCAAAGAAATCCGAATTGACTTGTGCAGACTCAAAAGATAGTCGTACATTTTACTTATCAAAAGCGAAAGCATCCATCTCATAAAATGAATTATAATTAATTTAAACCTTATCCCCATATCGATTGCATAAATCTCTCATGCGTGTACATCACATCAAGAGCAATTGCCTAACTCTCGGTCTAGCTTCTTTATATCTTTGAAAATTTTGGACAACTATTTTCACGTATAATTTACAACAGTTTACTGCACTTGTAAGCTTGCCAGTTATCCATCGTTACTTAAGTAAAGCTTTATTATGTTAGCAATTAAAAAATTTGTAAATTGCAAAGGGAAAATATTCAAGAAAAGGGCGAAAATGCTAATTGATATGGCACTGGCCGTTAAAAGGTGGAGAGAGAACACTAAGGTTTTTTCACCTGTATGTTATCAAGAATTGAGTCCAATGATGTTTCTATGCCCTTCAGTGGCACTATACCTGAGGATATATTGATTTGCATGTCGAAAATGACGTGCAGACAAACTGAGAAGCAGAACGAGGAATCCTTTATAGCCAGTAGAGTACCGAAGATCTCTTGAATGGGGGGAGCCGGGGGGGGGGCTGTAGCAAAAGAAATTTACCGATAGGTTTGAGTTACCTTGAAGGCCTTCAATTCAATCGATTACCTTGAAGACAACATGAATACTAGCCAGCCATGATCGTGATTAAAACTTTTACCGATGATCCAAGACTACTGACGGCTTCCAAGAAAAGTGAGGAAGGGAAGTGACACCCCGCACATCCCTGATTGTATAAAGTTTCTTTGAATGGGGTAGAGAAAGTTCTATCTTCGGTAGATGATGTAAGCTAGCCACAGTAGCAACTGGCGAAAAAAGTCACCGCAGAGTGACCCTATATCCCAGCAAATGATTAGCAAACCAGCTTCTTTTGCTACCCACAACTGTATAATCCACTAAATTCTATAGCAATGTCACTGGCTCTGGTACTATGGAATAACAGTTAGATTTTAGTATACATTACTATAGCACATTACTTCATTTTAATATGTAATGCTTTAGATATATTGTTTAAGCTGTTATTATATAGTAAAATGACAACGGTGCATTTCAGTGTAGTTTCATTTTCATTGTAATGATATTCAACCAAATTTGTTTGCATATCCCATTGGGGTGTTTCATTTTTAAGCAGCATGTCATTGCAAAGTGACATTATCTCCAGACATATATCCATGGGTCATAATTCTACTTTTTTTAAGAAGGAGAGAGAAGCTGCTGACAAAGCAATCGCAGTATGTCAGTCTAGCAACTAGAATATGCCTTTTAGCCTACTAATGTAAAAAGCCAACTGGGTAGATTCAATGAGCATTTGTCACCCCCCCCCCCCCACGTGACAATGACATCATACCCATCGCTGAATGGTTAGATCGCTTTGGAGGGCAAAACAAAAGTTAGCAGTGGAGATCGAAAGACAATCATGTAGTGAACTAGAAACTAGAATATACCTTTTAGCCTACTAATGTAAAAAGCCAACTGGGTAGATTCAATTGCAACTAGGATTTAAGTGCCACCGAGGTCTCCACATCTGGCCGACTCGCAAGTGTTTCCATAATATTAACAGGCAGCAGAGATCAGGGACGCATTTACCATTGGGCAAACTTTGAAAGTCCTATAAGGCACTGTTCAAGTCAGTCTTTTGCTGAAATTAACATCTGCAGACAATGCATTGGTTTTACTTTTTGATAATACCTGAAATAGTAGACAAGTATCATCTAATACAACAGTTCCTACTAATAACGTGACAAAAACACAGCCGCTAAATTTTTGAAAGCTCTGTCAGGTCTATTTTCTCCCAACCTAATTGACCAATCATCATGCAGTATTTTGATCACGCATACAAAGACCTGGTCCATTCTGCATGATGATTTGTCAGGTTGGGAGAAAATAGACCTGACAGGGTTCTCAAACATTTGGTGGCTATGCTCGTTGCAAAATATTTTAGGTATATTAAAAGTCCCCTAGTAAGTTTTTGGCCCAGGGCTCCAGCAGACATGCGGCACTTGTAGAAGTAAGTACATTGAACAGAGTGGGATTAGTTAATAATCATGATGCTTTGCCTTGTGCTTTTGCCACTGGACTGCTATATCAGTGCTTGATTATTGGGATAATTTTTGAGCTCTTACTAAATGCAACTACATTGGACGTGTCGTTTGATTTTAAAATCATATTTACGATCAACGGCGCATAAATCCTTGCCTTGTAACTCAACTTTATTCTGGAATCTGAGGTAGAAAGAGCAGCTGCATTTTAAATCATAAGACCAGAAAGACGAGAAAAAGAGATAACATTCCTCCTTCACAAAGTAATTGACATGCCACTTCCGATAAAGTAAAAATGTCTAAATTTTACGACATAATCAGGCTACAAGTTTAGAAACGTACTTGAGTTACCCTCAGTGGGGAAGGGAAGAACTAAAGCGACCCTGTCCCACGACCAAACTGTTACTGTTACTGCTACTGTTAATAAATTGTCAAACAAACGGCATAGAGATCATAACTAACATCGGCCGGATATCCATGTTCTTTGATTGATTCTTTTTCTCAAAACCACAGCTAAACAATACTTTTGTCCTCAAAGTAAGTGCGAGGCTATCTTATAATGTCTGACACGACTACTGCCCACTGCTACTGCAACACTAAGTACTACTGCCACTGTGCTGAGATATAGTAGTCGGGATAAGTGTATTACACAAATACCCGCGACAAATAAAGACAGCCTCCCAATAACGATAAAATGGAAAGAAACATTGGCCAAAAAGTGATCGTAGTAACTGGAGCTACGGGTGGTCTCGGTTTGGCTCTCTCGGAGTATTTCATTAACGCAGCCCATACTGTTATTGGATGTGGCAGAAATCAGTCGAAAATCGATGAATTGAATGGAGAGTTTGCAACGGAGACTGCTAAGTTCTATGTTGTTGATATTGCTTCCGACAAAGCTGTACAGGAATGGGCAAAACAGGTTGTAGAAAAATATGGGCCTCCAGATTTCCTTTTGAACAATGCTGGGGTAGTTAATGAGCGAGAGAAACTGTGGAACATCAGTGCAGAGCAGTTTGATAAAGTCATCGATATCAATATCAAGGGTACAGTTAACTGTATAAGACATTTTGTACCAGCAATGGTCAAAGCAAAGAAAGGGGTAATTGTTAATTTCACGTCTACTTGGGGAAAGTCAGTTGCAAAAGAGGTAGCCCCATACTGTTGCAGCAAATGGGGTTTGGAAGGTCTGTCGAAAGCACTGGCAATGGAACTACCTGCCCCTCTCGCATGCATACCACTAAACCCGGGAGTTATTAACACTGATATGCTTCAGACTGTTTTCGGGATCAATGCAAGTCTTTATCCAAGTCCCGAACAGTGGGTGGATAGGGCAGGCTCACTCATTCTCAGCTTTGACAGAGGAGTTAATGGCAAAAGTGTTGATGTATAAGCAACAAATCAATAGTTCATGAGGACTATATTACTGGCCTAGTATTGAAAATTTCCTGGTTTGTTGTTGACTTTAGCAGTTTTTGGATAAAAATACCTGAATTGATATAACCAGGTGAGGGAGCACAAAGACAAAAAATGTAGGAGTGTAGAGGGCTCTAAATTGGGGATAGGGAGGGTGCATAGAGTTCGCATTTGCACTTTACTGTGAACAGAGATTGTCAATGTTTATGAATAGTGTGTGGACAGAATGTTTTGTCTTGCATTGATGAGTGGTATTACAATCAGTCTATTAAACTCATACAAAAGCTTTATGCGTGAATGTTCCAAACTGCCTGTGATGATTTTTGCTTAATGACACAAATTTATTAGCAATTTTATGCAGTTAGCATTTCTCAAGCCCTCTCTGTGTGTACTCAAATATCCTAGTTTTTTTGTTATCTATTTTGCATCATTTTTAAGTAAACTAGTTGCAGTACATGAACTGGAATTCTTTAGATTTGATTTGAAAACACCACATGTATTTGTAGGCACCCCCAATGAAATTGCACAAATAGTCAAGAATTTAGAAGTCATATAATTGATAACTGATCATCAACTCTTGGTAGTCGACATGCAAGTCAGGCTCAAGAAATTGAGGAAAGTCATCAGCCCTGTAAGACTGGATTACACATCTTTTACTAATGAATACAGTGTCAAAATATCCAACTCATTTGAACCTCTTTTGGAGCTTGATGAAGAAAAGTCACCAAATGAAATATGGCAAGAAGGCAAAGATACCATCCTACGTGTAGCCAAAAGCTTTTTTCCGAAAAATAAAAGAACCCAGAATAGATGGATTTCTAAAGAAACACTGGAAGAAGTTGAAAAACGTAGAAAGTTAAGAGCAAAGGGTACTAAAACTGAGTTTGAAAGGACTCTATACGCAGTGCAAAATGCCAAAGTTAAGAAGCTGATGAGAAAAGATAAAGAAAAATTTATTAATGAGAAATGCCGACACATTGAAGAGAAATGCCGACACATTGAAGAGAAATCCATCACAAACTCTCTAAAGGATTTGTATCAAGGTGTGAAAAGCTTGACAAGGAAGTTCAATCCTAGAATTGATACAGTGAAAGCTGATGATGGAACCTTACTTTGTGAAAGTGATGAAGTGAAGCAAAGGTGGAAACAATACTGTTGTAAACTTTACAAGAAAAATGAAACTAGCTTTGAAAGAGCACCAACAAGCAGTTGCGATAACATGGTTGAACCAGCACCACTCTATTCTGAAGTTAAACAGGCTATCAGTGAGCTAAAGAATAACAAAAGCCCCGGAATAGATGAAGTGGTTGCAGAGTTAATAAAAAATGGTGGAAACCAATTGATCACTTTCTTTCATAAATTATGTATTGCAATTTGGATGAAAAAGGAATGGCCAGTTGACTGGGTTAACTCAATATTTATCCCAATACCAAAGAGAGGGGATGTCTTGCAGTGCAACAATAATAGAACCATTGCTCTGATTAGTCACTGCAGCAAAATATTACTTAAGATTATATCAAATAGAATGAAACCTCAAATGGACATAGAAATTAATGAGACACAAGCTGGTTTTAGATCTGGAACTGGAACAAGGAATCAAATTCTCGATTTGAAATTAATCATTGAAAAGAATAGAGAATTTGGTAATGATATCTTTCTGTGCTTTATTGATTATTGCAAAGCCTTTGATATGGTTTCTCATGAAATTCTTTGGATCACAATGAAAAGAATGGGTTTCTCTTTACATATCATTGATCTTATTAGATCCTTGTATAGCAAGCAAAAGGCAGCAGTCAGAACAACACATGGTCTAACAGATTGGTTTGATATCGAGCAAGGAGTACGCCAAGGCTGCATCCTCTCTCCTCACTTATTCAACATATAGTCTGAGCAGATAATGAGAAATGCTCTTGAAGATTTCACAGGAGGCGTAAGAATTGGAGGTAGAGTGATCACCAACTTAAGATATGCAGATGATGTTGTCTTGATTGCTGGCGGAATGGAAGAATTGCAGGAGCTAGTAGACAAAGTTAGCAAGGCTAGTTCTCAGTTTGGTCTCTCATTAAATCCAAGTAAAACTAAGGTTATGAAAATCTGTAGGAAACCTAGCAATGATGAAGAATTACATTTTATTACAGTTAATAACAAGAGAATTGAGAATGTCAAGGAATTCATTTATCTTGGTTCCTTAATTACCAACAATTGTGATGACACAAAGGAAATCAGAAGACGATTGTGCATTGCCAAAACTGCAATGATTTCGTTAACTCAGATTTGGAAAGATAAGGGTATTTCGACAGGAACAAAGAAAAGATTACTCTGGTCACTTGTTTTTAGTATTGCCAGTTATGGTTCAGAATGTTGGGTTTTAAAAAAGTCGGATGAAAAGAAAATAGAAGCTTTTGAAATGTGGTGTTACCGCCGGTTATTGAGAATAAGTTGGACTGATATGAAATCAAATGAATGGGTCCTGGAAAAGATTGACTGTAAAGAAAGACTACTAACAGCAATTAATAGACGAAAGATGTCCTTTGTTGGCCATGTTCTGAGGCATAAAGATATCAGTTGCGATTTGTTTATGGGTAGTGTATACGGACACAGAGGTAGAGGTAGACCAAAAACGAGATACAGCGATAACATTAAGGATAGAGCTGGAATTAGAAGTATTGTAGCTATTTACAGACTAGCGCAGGACAGAGACAAATGGAGAGCCACGGCGGTCAATTGTGTGCCTTCCGTTTAATGATGATGATGATATTTGATAAAATATGATTTAGTTGAAATATGGTATATATTATCCATGGTAGCATAAGCACTAAGTTCCTTTTGCAAATTAGTGTGAGAGGATATTGATTGAATAGTTAACTCTTCCTTATTTACTATTACTTATAAGATTTTATTTGTAGGTAGTTGAAAACCTATACTAAACAATGCCTATGATAGTACAAGTGTTGCACAAACAGATAGGCAATACCAAAACGTAACACTGGAGAGATAGCACAATAAATATTGTCCAATACAATAAAAGAGATGATGGGCTTGCATGAATGTTGGAATTTTCATGTATCAACTTTCTTAGGTCTCAAACATCCACTACTGGACTTTCTTAACTTCTTGCTCAGTCAAGTATTGCTTTCTTAAACACAAAATGTGTGCCTATTATTGCATTTCTGAGCCCATCATGAGTCGAATTTCTTCTTTCTTACATCTTTAATAACATTTTCCAAGCAATTTTTGGATAGAACATTACAGTGGTATGGATGTTTTTCAAGTTAAAGTTGATATTAATCTTGTTGATAACTTAAAACAAATAAATGAAAATTGCTTGAAAATTTCCAAACATAACAATCATAATTGGTTTTATCCCTAATGAGATCTTTTCAGAAACAACAAACTCAAGTTTCCATTTGAGAATATAAAAATTCTGAAATTATCATTACACAGTAATAAACTCACGATCTATGACAGTTTAGTTTAGTTCCTATTAGCATTCAAAATGGTCTTCTTTGTCTGAAGAGATCATATTTCTGCAAAGCATCCACAAGAGAAATACATGCTGTTTTGTAAGGAACCTACATGGCAAAAGCCGAAATATTTAAAGAACTTATACTACTAAATGAAAATTCAGGATTTCATTGTTTTACAGGTGTCTGTGTCATTTTTATGAAACTAAATATGAGCTGAATATTAAGGAACTTTTAAGGAGCTTTTAGTACTACAATTTGGTCATTGAAGGTCCAAAAACAAGGAACTTTTGGACCTAGGCCTGGAGGTAGGTTCCTCATTAAAAAAAGCATGCACTTCCATAACAAATTTCACACACTATACCTTCACTTCTCATTAAATAATCTGTGAAACTTGTGCAATTTTTTTTCTCAAGAACAGGAAATAAGACAATCCTAGAGATGTTTGTTCATAAAGCTATTTCTGTCCACAAATAGTTCAGCTTCATTACTATACTTGTCATTGTTAACTTGAAGAATTATACTCACATGCATTAAACAGCTCAAATTTATTTTTGTCAGTATTCTACAATTTATGAATATTGTGATGAATGAATCCTTCTAGTGCTGGAATTCATAACTCAAATCCTCTTTTATCAATATTTTATGAATGTTTCCTGCCTTTAGAAAAAAAGAACACTATGTCACTACCTACTTGACTTTCATACTTTTCCCATTATCTGATCTACTTATGTCAAGTATAATTGGACCTGCTTTTTCTACCCAGTCACTTGGTGTCTGCTGCTTTGCTGCTGCGTTCCCAAATATTTTCTGAAGCATTGGAGTGTTGATGACACCTGGATCAAGGGGTACACACGCCAATGGCTCTGGAAGTTCTGAGGCCACTGCTTTTGACAGGCCCTCTATAGCAAACTTGCTGGCACAATAAGCAGACACTCTAGGTGACACAGATTTTCCCCATGCTGCCGAGATATTCACAATGATGCCTTTCTTGGCTTTTATCATGTACGGTAGAAAACATCGCATAGAGTTGGAAACTCCTTTGATGTTTATATCAAGAGCATTGTCGAAATCATCTGATGGGAGCCTCCAGAATTTCTCCGATTTGTTAGCGATAGATGCGTTGTTTATGAGCACATCTGGGGCACCAAAATCCATCACAATTTGCTCTGCCCAATCTTTAACTTCGCAATTCTTTGAAACATCCACCACATGGAATTGATCGTGTCCTAAAGAGTAATCCAAGTTAAGTTGGTCTATCTTTGATGCTGTTCTCCCGCAGCCAATTACGAGGTGCGAAGATCTGATGAAAAAGCTTGTCATGGCAGCACCAAGGCCCGATGTAACCCCAGTTATTGCTATAATCTTGCCAGCCATGTCTTTTCAACTGTCCTGAGAAATGTGTCACGATATTCATGTTGTTATTGTTATATAACTGACTTAAAACAACACTTCATCCTCGTGATGATTGCGAGGTTGTCACGAAATGTCCGCTAGCACTTGAACGCTTCAAAGGTAGGCACAAAATATCATCCTCTACAAGGAGGTCATTAATTATTCATGTATTCCAAACATTCGTTTATCGGAGAACTACCGGGTCTTTGCCTATTGAACTTAACGCTTTCGGTCACATCTTCGCCAAAGCAAACAACATATATGCCGGAAAATTCGTTCCACCGCGGAATCTCTTCATTTCTTATATCATATAATACAAATTAATTCACTTCAGTCGAAATCAGTCGAATTAATTTACCATTGTTATCTTTACTCATCTTCTTGCTTTCTTAGGAGATTTAGCTGGGTATTTTAATTTAACACTCTTAATTTGTGTATAATAGATAAATATTATTGAAAACTGTCTAACACGATCCTGTCACACAATATGCTGTGACCCACTAATGCAGACGTTAATTACCGTGCCATGCATTAACAAGGAAAAATGAAATGAATTCTTTATTCGTTGGATTATAACGTTCTCCGGGACTATTGGCGCTGAAGTAAAATATGCAGAAAAGCTGTGCTCTCAGGGGGCCATGAAGAAGGGTAAACAATGGCAGAAGACTTGGAAGTACTTATGCCTGTAGATGTTTTCGTTGGAAAACGGGAGCCGGGGAAAAAATATTAAGAGTTTGGTTGTGATGGAAACATCAAGTTTTTATGCCTTCAGAATGTTTGTTGAAGAGTGCAGATGAAAAGACAAATAAGCATGATGAATCCACTTTGGGCCTAACTGAAGTGAATTAATTTGTATTATATGGTATAAGAAGTCAAGAGATTCCGCGGTGGAAACTAAGGTTAAAATTCAAGATGATGGCAAGACGTTCTTCTTTTATGAAGTTTGCCCCTACTCTCATTCTATATAAGTTTTGGATGTTATACGGGAGACATACAATTGGCAACTTTTGTTGGGCCTAAAAGTGCATTCATTGAGCCATTCATAGCCCTCGTAGTTAGACTGTGTCCTTTTCCCATTCAGATCTATTAACAGGGTTCGTGCGAAATTCGCCAGCTTCTCTGACTTTTCCCTTTTTTAAAGTCAGGAAGTTTTCTCTGATAATTTTCCCAGATTTCCCAATTTAGTAATGATGCAAGGTAGCCGCGGAAATCCCCCACAGCACGATCAAAACTCAGGCTTTCGTGACTTTTCTAACTTTCTACTAATTAGCAGCAGAAATCCCAGACTATCCTAATATTCTGAATTATGAGCGCTGGAAAGTGCACTGGGTCGGAATAAATTAGAACATGAGGTCAAGCTAGCCCCCTCTCTGTCTACTTTTAAATGTAGATTGAAATGCAATTAGCTTTTAATTTTTCGTTTATTCTAAGTTAACATTGTAAATTTTCTCTTTTTATTTTAGTATCATTGTAATTAGGTTTTTTTCCACGGCCCCCTGAAAAGCAGCCAATCTTGGTTGATGGGCAACCATGATTAAAGAATTTTAAAATGAAAAAGTCCTGAAAACTCCTCGTTGCACCATGAGGAGCTCTCAGCCCCCGAGTGTCCCCGCAAGTTACAGCTAATTTTACAGTAACACATATTGATCAATCTTGATATAAATGCTCACGAGCGGTAAATAAACGGGAAGACCTCTCTAGCAATCAGTTTCTAAATCTCGTAGAACAGAATTTCTTACCTTTGTCTTGAGTTATGTTCAAACATTTAGTCCTTGGAGTCTCGTATCCGTATAAATTACACTCTTCACGCCAGCTTCTGAGAGACCAGATCTGCTTTGAATACTTGTTATTTTGAATATTCATCAAAGTCTAGCCCCCCGTCACGCCCCCGTCTATTAAGCCGATATGGGGCCATTCACAAAGGACGTCCGAGCACAAGGGGGGAGGGGGGTCTGGTGAAATAGGACAAACTCGGACATAGGGGGAGGGGGTGTTTGCGCATTGCGGACGTCCAGGAGTTCAGAATGTTGCAACAAGACATTTTTACTACGGTCCTATTTTGGATTGATCCTATCATCCAAGTACATGTTATTGCATCGGCGATTTATTGCTTCATGGATAGCCAAAATTCATGCCAAGTGAAGGTCAATGATTTATGAAGCAGCCATTCACAGAGACTGACGTCCCAGACGACGAGTGAAGTATCGCACAACTTGTTCCATTCTTTGCATGTTCTGTTTAGCTAGACATTGCCATATGACAATATATATATATATATATATATATATATATATATATATATATATATATATATATATATATATATATATATATATATATATATATGTGTGTGTGTGTGTGTGTGTGTGTGTGTGTGTGTGTGTTTAAATGTTTAAATCATGTTTGGCATGAAATAGATGGACGTCCAAGGGGGGAGGGGGGTGGTTGGAAACGGACAATATCGGACAATAGGGGAGAGGGGGGTCTAAAAATTCAACTTTTTAACGGACGTCCTTTGTGAATGACCCCTATGACGTACTCAACGGAAGCTGATTCCAAGTTCGGTAGTCTTCAGACTTAAAGGCTCGGGATGGCTCGCCAATACACGATTTGTTCGTACCTGAAAGTACCTGAATAACTAAAGAGCACCAAATGGAGGATGAGATTTAGTGCCGGCCATAGCATAGCGTTCAAATCTTGATTGGCTAGCAGAACTAATTCTCATGAGCTTTTCCACCAATAGGAGAGCACGATTTCGTAAACAAACGGCTCTCGTAGCTACATTTAGGCCAATTTCACGTGTTTTAGAGCGCTTTTACCACCAATACTAAAAGTGCTCGGCACGCTCGGTTTTATCTATGCTGGTGGAAATTTTTCCTGAATCATCAAGCTTACACATTGGAATATACGTGTTCATGGAACCAGCATCGAATCTCTTGGTTTTGATACTTTCTCATGCTAAGCAAAACTAAGTGCCCACAAGTAAGTACAAAATTTCATTGCAAATACGCCATTGCAAATTTCATTTCTTTGCCTATAAAGCCCACCTAACTAGTAATGATGAAACTTTTAACAGTCTGATGAAGTACTAATGCCGATTTTCTTTTATACATTAAGTTTTTCCAACAGCAGTAACATTTCCAGACAAAAATCTAAGAAGAGTAACCAGTGTCCTATGGCATTACTATTTCATTGTTTTTGGAAGCCGTTATTAGAGAAAATAGGATAATAAAATATATTCGGCATAAGTACTCCATCAAACTGCGAATAGTGTCATCATAACCAGTTAGGGGGCTTTTATAGACAAAGAAATTATCGCATTTGCATTGAAATTTTGCGCTTACTTTTGTATACTTATACTAGGGGGACAAAAATACTACAAACCTCTAATCATAATTATTAACTAATCATCATATAGCATTATGATAATGGCGTCCAAATTTGTAAAGTTTGTAGATACAGTTGTAAACAAAATAATTGCAATGGCGAAAACGAGAGAGTTGCCAAATGAGGAGCGAGCAATTGTTAAAAATTTGAGTGTGCTAAGTCTTTCGACAAGAGGAGTTTTGAGAATTGTCGAGTCCCATTTCTCCACGGTATCAAGCATTCTAAAAATGTTGAAGACTGAAGGAGCTGTCCAGAAACCAAGAAAAAGTGACCTACGAAAAATTTGATCTCTGAGGTAAACGAATGGTTACTAGAGTAGCAACATGTCATAGATTTGACAAGTTAAGTGTCATAACCAATGAAATAAACAAACAATATCCTGGTGCAAAAGTATCAAGATGTGTAAGATGTTTGGTGCAAAAGATGTTTGCACAAGTATGACATTCGTAGCCATGCGATAAGAAACAAACCGTTTGATTCTTTGGAGAACTGAAAAAACCGTATCCCTTGGCTGATAGCTTTGAGAGACTGGCAGGTGAAAGAGTGGGAAAATGTTGGTTTCTAAGATAAATGACAGTTTTCGTTATCAAGTGATAGTAAAACGATGAGGGTTTGGAGAAAACCCAATGAAAGTGATAACCCACAATACCTTGCTTCACAATTCTCAAATTCTACACAGGTCATGTTTTGGGGATCCGCTGAGCTTATAGGAATGTGAATTGTAAAATGGCCTAAGTTACAATGTTTACGTGTCACTACAAGCTTAAAAGGTGCTGGCAAACTTGCTGTTTGCAACAGACGAATCAATGCAGAACAGTTTGCTAACATATTGTAGGACAACTTTGTTTCAAGGGAGAAAAGCAATGGCCTGGAAAGGAGGAGAGCCATTCATCTTCCAACATGGAAATTTACTCCCTCGCAAAAAAATTTTTACTAAAATGTACTTGTATAACCGTAAGATCAGTGTCCTTCCATGGCCAGCACAGAGGCTCGACTTTATCATGATTGAAAATGACTGGTTGCACACGAAAAACCAAATGAATGCTAAAGCACGATGTCCTCTAAGGTCCAAGCAACGACTCATCGAAAGAGTTTTTGCATCCATTCCAAAGCGATTTTCGACCGTTGTCAGAACACAAGGTTACTCCAGAAATTCTTAGTTCTAGAACTAACTTTAATTGTTAATTTAGAACTTTGTAAATCAAAAAAGTAATTTTAGTTATGGTTTCATTGAATCATTGGCGTCATCCACCACTTATTGGCTTCAGAAGTGTTGCAATACTGTTGTTGCCCTAGAGTAGTTTTGCTTTGCATGAGAAAGTATCAAAACCAAGAGATTCGATGCTGGTTCCATGAACACGTATAATCCAATGTGTAAGCTTGATGATTCAGGACAAATTTCCACCAAAATAGATAAAACCGAGCGTGCCGAGCACTTTTCGTATTGGTGGTAAAAACGCTCTAAAACACGTGAAATTGGCCTAAATGTAGCTACGAGAGCCGTTTGTTTACGAAATCGTGCTCTCCTATTGGTGGAAAAGCTCATGAGAATTAGTTCTGCTAACCAATCAAGATTTGAACGCTATGCAGCCGGCCATATGCAGAATCTGACCTCTGACTCTGGAAATTTCCATTACGTAAATACTCGTGTCAGATAGAGAAAAGCTACTGGTATGGAAGGAGACACTAGCAAAAAAGTGATAGTAGTAACTGGAGCTACGGGTGGTCTCGGTTTGGCTCTCTCGGAGTATTTCATTAAAGCAGCCCATACTGTTATTGGCTGTGGCAGAAATGAGTCGAAAATCGACGAATTGAATGGAAAGTTTGCAACGGAGACTGCTAAGTTCTATGTTGTTGATATTGCTTCCGACAAAGCTGTACAGGAATGGGCAAAACAGGTTGTAGAAAAGTATGGGCCTCCAGATTTCCTTGTAAACAATGCTGGGGTAGTTAATGAGCGAGAGAAACTGTGGAACATCAGTGCAGAGCAGTTTGATAAAGTCATCGATATCAATATCAAGGGTACAGTTAACTGTATAAGACATTTTGTACCAGCAATGGTCGAAGCAAAGAAAGGGGTCATTGTAAATGTCACATCTGCGTGGGGAAAATCGGCCGCGAAAGAGGTAGCCCCATACTGTTGCAGCAAATGGGGTTTGGAAGGTCTGTCGAAAGCACTAGCGATGGAACTGCCGGCCCCTCTCGCATGTATACCACTCAGTCCAGGAATTATCAACACTGATATGCTGCATACTGCTATTGGAGACAGTGCAAATCTTTATCCAAGTCCTGAACAGTGGGTGGATAGAGCAGCCACGCGTATTCTTAGCTTAGACAGAGGGGATAATGGTGAAAGTATCGATGTATGAAAATCAGATCATTATTGTCCCGACTGTTCCAACTAAAATAGCCCCATTTTTATCAAGTCTGTCTCGTTCATCCAGTTATCTAACAGGCCGGAAGTCCAATAAAATGACAAAAATATTTTCGCTTCTGCTTTATTGATGTTGGATTGTTCACCAATATAAATTATTGAATTGCTCGCTGTTGCACGACTGAGATTTCGTCAGGAATTTTAATGCTTCATTATGATTGTGCTGGGTGTTTTGTTTTATTTCATAAAAAACCATTGGAATACAAAGCACTGCTTTAAGGCCCTCTTACATGTAAATAAAAAAACTGAATTTCGAAAGTCAGCATCAGACTGCTGAATTCGATTTTTTAAGGATCGAACATGTTCTATTCCTATCGACAAATCGAATGGCAAATGAATGAAATTTTTTCCTCGCCCACGCCTCCCCATAACCTGTACATGAAATTCCGCACTTAATCACGAATCAGCGTGGCCAAAGTGCAATAAAATGAAGAAATAGAACTATTCATTGCAGAATACGAAAGAGAAGAGGGCTCAATTAAAGTGAAACTTTCATCAAAAGTTTCGGGATTTTTCGTGTAGCCTTTTTCTTCGACGAAGCACAACTCCTTCAAAAGTGTATCGTAAGCCCCAAATAGAGGACGCTGTATTACCCATTCTTTCGTCAATTTTAAACATTTTCCACTCGTATTTCTTCGTCTTTAAAAACCAATACTATTAATATCGCAGCTGAAGCAACCTGGTCTTCTGTGTTTGTTGCAAAACAACAGTTTAGCTGTTTTCTATTCGATTCAAGCTGATTAAGTTTAGATAAAATCTGACCGTGTAAAAGGGGCTGTCGAGTCGACAAACCTGAAGCATGGCAAGATTCGACAAAATCGAATTCGACGAAATCTGACCGTGTAAGAGCGGCTTTACTCTCACTTCAGTCCCTCGTTACGCCATTCGAAAGGCCCCCCTCTTCTTGGACCCCGTTTACACTATACCGTTTTCACTCGAAAACGATTTTGAAACGGAATGATTTGAAAAGGGCACGAGTCGTTTCAGGGTAGAGAGACGCTCGAAAAGACGGTTGAGGAACCAGTGAA
Organism: Mastigias papua; assembly: GCA_964019165.1. Classification (NCBI taxonomy): domain Eukaryota; kingdom Metazoa; phylum Cnidaria; class Scyphozoa; order Rhizostomeae; family Mastigiidae; genus Mastigias; species Mastigias papua. The sequence continues at coordinate 13,697,772 of OZ025275.1, forward strand.
GTGACACTTGACGAAAATTGCCATGCACGACTTCCGAGTGTACTCGTTGTACATGTAACTATGCATTTCCAAACTTCGTCGTTTTTCTCAGGAAAAGTGGCATGATGTGCCATAGCTGCAGTTGTAGTTGACAAATGGTGAATTTAGTGGGAAAGTTAGACCATGACCGGAATCGTGGTGTTACTTTGGTAGCGTCTCTTTTATGTGCTGTATTAATCATGGACATTAAGTAAGTCATGGACCTAAAGCTTCACTACTGCTTATCAGCAGGAAGCACTACTCTGGTTATTTCAAAATATAACCAATAGCAAACTTCTGTATACTCTAAAACAGTGAACAATAGTACAATTGCCATATGGTAGTTATTGTCATTTAATAATGATAATACCACATGTACTTATATCAACCTTGTTTAATCACTCCTTACTATCAGTTCATTCCAACCTCCGTACTTGTAAATTCCTGTGCCCTCTCCAATACGAAGAGTTTTTTTAATACGAAGACCTTAACCCTCAAAAACGGAACAGCTTCATGCAGGATTGGAAGCGAGGCCGATTAGTTTAGGAGACTTATCGGCCTCACTTCCAATCCCGACTGAAACTGTTCCGTTTTCGAGTGTCTACTCTGCAACGACTCATACCGTTTTCAAATCGTTCCGTTTTCAAAATCGGTTTCACTTGATGCCGGTTAGGAAAACGTTTCCGTTTAAACTGAAGGCCAAAATGGAATCATCTCATACCTACCGTTTTCGAATGAAAACGGTTTAGTGTAAACGGGGCCTTAGCCCTATCCAAGAACCACAAACCGCTTATAAGCCTCTTATGAGTAAGCCCCCATGACAGTACATGATGAAGACCTTGCTACAAGCAGATGCTGATATTTAGAAGGGATTTCTTGGGACAAAATCTACATGTGCAATAAATCTGTAAGCCCCTTCGAATAAGCATGCTTTTATAAGCCCTCGTCTAGATATGTCAGAAATAAACATGTTAACTTACGGATTTACGCTAAAACAATTTAACCGTTGAAATCAGGAGAGAAGCCAAATGATGAAATCTAATTCTAGATATATCTATCATGTGTTATTTAAGTTTAAATTTTTTAATTATAATATCCGTGAACTGCCTTTGGATGTAGTGCAAAATGTTTAAAATGAACATGATAAGCTAGCTGGATAAATTTACATCGAGAATACCCATAAAATAGTCCCAACAAATAGATCATAAACAGCCATGAAGTACCAAATACCTTTTAAAATGTCTTTAAAAACACCAAGGACACAACATTTACATATAATAGGGCTATTTGCTAAAGATGAGTCGTTTTCTGCACAGCCCGTTTCCCCACCATTTGAGGCCCACCAAATTAGGCCTCCGATCACAGTAACCGGCCTAAAGGCCTGGCTTAAATGAAGTCGATGCTTTTGCCTCTGTAAATAAAAATGGAAATGGACTCCTGTGTCTGAATACGCCGATAGGAACTTTTATCACAAGACTTACCCAAAAAGCATACAACGTCCATGTTACCTTTAACATAACTAGGCTGCGAAAATATTGAATGCAATGGATTGCTTAGTAAAGTGCATATTTGATTGTCAATATGCCATGACATTCAAAGAGTCGTTCTGTCCGACTGATTGTAAAAAGAAATAAATATATCTGTTAACCTCGCCCCAAGAGACCTTTTTCCATTCAAAGTTGAGCGCTTAATACACCAACATCTTGCATCAATAAATATAAAGCTTTTCACTGTGCATCTTGACTCAGATATCGTCCTCAGAGTCTAAAAGTGTCGTAGTTTCGCTCACGATCTCGTGTTTTCTTTTTGCGTCACTGTCTCGTATTGTAACTTGGTAGCTTGTACCTTGTTGATCATCAGTGGCAGACGATACTTCGGCCTCCTTGATAGCATGCGCAATTGCGTATTGTTGATATGCGGGAGAGAAGTTATGAATTGCGTCTTGTACAATATCATTTGGGTTTACGGTTTGCCGAAAGTTTTTCGAAATACTTCTTAGCGCAATGCTCTGACCCTTCTTATCTAAAATCTGCTGATGGCGGTACACGGATGACGGGAATGCAAACCGCAACAACACTGCCGCAACTAGCATTTCGAAGCAAATGATAAAGTTTTGGTATCCAGCTGCAATGGTTCCTGCTTGAATGCCATGATAAGTTCTGATTGCCCCCGTCTTTTCAAGAATAGCGAGCGCAACCCCTGATTTGAAACAAAAATGTTTTCAATCATCAATGATCGTCTTTTAGACATCCAATCAATATCATAATCATCCATCACTATGATAAGTACTCGATCAGTGATATGATAATCACTCGATCAATGGAACATAAATAAACTAACTTCAAAAATCTAACAAGAATCACTAAATCAACTATAGGAAAATCATTCGATCAATGGAGTAAAATCTCACTTCAAAATCGAAAAACTAACGAGCCAATCGATGAATCGACAAAACAATAAACCAATAAGTCACCCAAATGGTTGATAATAAGTCAGAAATGGTTGATGACAATATCAAGGTGTAAATCAAATCAAACTTTGATAAGCAAATAATCAACAATAAATTAAACTTGTTGTTTAAACAGACATACCAAATGCCATGCCCACCCAGACAATTTGTATTCACCAAGGAATCATTTCATAACTTTAGGAGGCTGCTCTCAGGTTCGGGCCCAAAGACAATCTGACCCCCCTGTTTCCCTCCCGGTAGTCCCTACCAAAGACTATTCAAAAACTTAAACGACCAAGCAAATGATCATCCACATTATCGACACCATATTACTATCCTTTAATGACCCTCCTGGTCGACCGACTGGTCAATCAGTCTATGAGTAAATGAGAGTATAAGCAAAAAGTCAGCAAGAAAGTGCCGCAGGACTACTATGAGCAAAACACGCGCACAAACAACAAGCACTGAAAAAAACCTAGGACTAAACTCACCTTGCCAAAACGACAAAAACACAACAAATTTAACTGTGAAGAACTTGAGCACAGGGTAGTAAGGACCAAGGAGCTCTCTAGTAGCTGAATAGAATAGCAATAAACCGTACAATGCCACCGTGTATGAAATGTTATAAATGACTGTTATATACAAGTATCCTCTGTCCGCCCTGAAACAAGAAAAGTATGAATCAACACCGATCTGTCAAAGGTGCTGACACACGCACTTACTCTCAAGATGTACATGCTTCGATACATACAGTATTCTCCCTAAAAGTGCCGTTCTCTCCAAAAGTACCGCCTCTCGAATGAACCCGTCATAGTTCTTTGCTTTTAAAATTTATTCCTGCCTCTCTAATAATCTCGCATGGCGCCCGATATTTGCGGTTCCGAAATACGCGTAAAGAGTTCCTACATCTTAAAATTTGTATTTTGGAGCCTGCTACGAATTCTTTTCACGTTCAATCCAATTTTGTTACATATTCCTAAGTTCTTGACAAAATAAGCCCGGTATTTTCGACCGACTTCAGAAATTATTCCCTTCTCTCAAATAATACCGCATCTCTACTTATTCTTCTTAAAATTTAGAGGTTGAATAAATTAACCACAGTGATACAATTAGAGAGAATATGGTACCTTTGTCAGTATTGATGACAATATCGCATGATATTATTGAATATTAGTTATATTGACAACTATTGTGTATTAATGACGACGTCATCTATCTGAAGGCAAACTTTATTTTTGTGCCGACAGAAAGACTTGAATTCTCGTATCTTAAATAAAACGGATACCGTTCGTCTGAATCGTTTATGGCAAAGTTCTTAGGGCAAAGTAATCATGCATAGCTGCCAAATGTCTGAGAGCTCAGATCAGGTCCATTTTCTCCCAACCTAATTGACCAATCATCATGCAAAATGGGCCTAAATTTAACTGTAAAATGCATCTGTGGGCAGAATCCTGTATGACGGTTGGTCAATTAGGTTGGGAGAAAATAGACCTGATCAGAGCGCTCAAACATTCGGTGGCCATGCCATGTATTCATTGGTTTTCCTACAGTGAGTCGAAATATGCAATGCAAGATACTACTGATTAAATTATTTGTAAACATACCTAAAATTTCCTTCTGAGTAATATCCAAGTGGCTGAAGAACTAACGTTATGATTGCCATAATGGGTTTTGTGAAACAAAACTGCAATGTGGCCTGCACAAAAATGAGCGTTTTCAATACAAAAAGCTGCTTTTCATTAGATTCTTCAAATCTCATAGTAAATAAATTTACACGCATATGGGAATAATGGCTCCCAGCATCGATGTCATGACGTATATCAGTAATTCCTCCAGCGGGTTTGAATGGAATCTTAAACTAAATCTTACACACAGTTGACATTCGATAACTCGAACTGTCATAGGAAATCGAAATCTGTTTGAGGTATCCAATGTTCGAGGTATCCGTCAGTCGATTTATCGAATGTAACGCAGCGTACAGAAGGGATCTTACCTGTTTACAAAATCTAAAGAAGCTAATATTTATCGAGATTCCAGAGAGGCAACATGTGCATGAGAGCCAGCTAGACCTAAAGAGCAAGATGAATGATAGTAAATAAACTAAAAATCTATCAACAAAAATCATTCGAAAATTATAACTAATGGTGCAACATCCGCCATCTACCTATGACTTATGCCAAGTGATACACTTATGTATTTTTATGACATAGTCAAAGAAGTTTTCCTTCAGTATGTACCCTACAACAAATCTAGTTACAACAAAATCTTCCCTGGCTTTCATTAAAAGCTAGGAAGTTCTATTTTTTACGATTTCTCTGCGAAGGGAATCTTGTCAAATCCAGCCTTAAACGTTTCTTAAGAATCACGAAATTCCAAATAACAACAAGGCAACTGTGAGGCGAGAAATACAATGCGTAGTTAAAAACACCCGAAAGATGGGTGTTGTGCGCATTTTGTGTCCAATATAAATGAAAAATTTTCCTGTAAAGAACAGTGTTTTTCAAGTCTACTTTTGAAGTTCAGCCCACCTGTGTTTCCTAAAAATTGCTTAATTTCCGCCTGATGCGAGCCTCGTGTTGTTTATATACTTGTTTCTTATTAAAAAAGCTTTGTAGCGAAGAGAACTAATATTGCTGCTTTGCTAAAACTGCGCAAGCTACAAAAAAAGTAAATCAGGCGTTATTCATTCACAAACAGGGTTCTTGTTGTGGTGAGAAAATAAAACTTAAGGACTTTTATAGAGTTTTTAAGGACCAAACAAAATTTTTAAAGAGAATTTCTTGTGTCTTTCCTAGACACGAAGGAAACCATTTCCTAAACAAACAAGCCAATTCGCATTCCAAAGATTTTTCAATAAAAGTTTTATTTTCAGTATAAGAGTTTGACGTTGCTGAGTGGAAATAGGGAATGTTTAAGAATATTTTCCTAAAATGCACGAATTTAAGGAGTTTTTAAGCGCCCTTAAAAACGCAAATTCAATCCAAGGAGTTTTTAAGGAGTACAAGGAGTAGCACGAACGCAAACAAAGGAAGGATGCTCTTATTCATCCAGCACACAATATTTACTTGACAACTGTACTGACAGAGACAAAGGGCAATGTGCTTAAATTACATAATTACTGTTAATAAGCGAGCGCTTTATCCGATCTTGTAAGATTGGTTACTATGAAAGCAGATAACGTTTATCTATCGCTAATTAACGTTTTTACCATTAATGTCTTATCAGCATAAATAAATAACTACTACACTGAAGAAACTCTTTAATATAATTAAAGAAAAACGTTGCTGCTCTGCCTAGGGATCGTGTTTTGGAAACCTACTAACTTTGTAGGGATTCCTTCAAATTTCTTTTGAACAGAAAGACTGTGGGGCTCACATCCTGACGTTCCTTGGAAGTTCATTCCATGTTTTGGCACCAGAGTAAAAGAAGTTTCCTTAAGAGAATTCCAGATTTTGCCTTGGGATGTCAATATCAATACGGTTCCTTGTTGAATAACTAGATATCTCCGATCTCATGATTAAACCTACCTCTGAGGTTGTCTGGGCAAAGACCGTTCATTTCTCTGTAGGTCATTATGGCCCTGTCGTTTCTGGTTACGTCTGAAGCTTCGACTGTGGGAGTACATTTTTAATTTTTCTCAGTGAAGAAAGACCGCTTTGAGTAAACTATAGGGCTGTATTTTCCAAATGCAAGAAACTTGTTATGCTGCTATGCTGCACAAATTTAAGAAACTAATTTGACTACTTCACAATTATGCTCGGAGTTTTTGTACCTCCAGCAGTTCCAAAATCTACACATTGATTTAAGAAACTGACAAAATATTTTAGCTTTAAAACAGCGAAGAATTTAAGAGACTTCTAGCCCTAACCTTCCAACCAAGATTCCTATAAAATGAGTTTATACATCTACTGGCAAAACACAGCCTCCTTCTATTCTTAGGTCATATTGATCACCATATAACAGAAAGATCCTTCAACAGACCAAATGAAATGTAAAAGAAAGTGAAGCAAAAGAAGGCATTCAAACATACTTGATTGGCTCTCCTCTGATTTCAGATAAAATGGCCATCTCCCCACCAAGGTATTCATACAGCAAGCACAGGAAATTGTAAATGACAAATGCTACAAGGAATTTTGCATAAATGAGACTAGTAGTAAAAAAAGGTTTATAATCATTAAAAAATGCCAGGATCACTACACTGATACATAGAAAGATAAAATAATAAAAGGACTATTCATGTCACTATTATGCAATTCACTTCTCCAGTCTCTACAACATTCATTGAAATTGTGCTTGAGTTAAGAGCTATGATTTTTCCTCAATTGAATATGATTTACCTGAATTTTCCAATTAAGCTACTAAAAGGGGGGCATAGCACCTTATATACCCCCTGGCCACTATGTCCTTGCATATACAAAAACAAAAATATTTGCCAAATGACAACTATCAAAACTTTGCTATTATCACCACCACTATTTACTGTCATTAGTCTGGTTTTACTATTATTATTATAAAGAAGCAAGGAACTAAAAGAAGGCTACCAAACACACTGTAATAGTTTCATAAACACTATGGCATAAGGCTCTGTTACAAATAACTTTGACAAGCCACAAAGGTTAACAGAGGAGCATGATTTTAACTATATAGCATTAATAAGTAAATATTATTAGAATACTATTAAACAAGAAACAAAACTTTGTAGTTTTATTCAACACTAACATAGTAACAATAACACTTTTAACATGAACAATAGGTCCAAATGAATGAATAAGCCATACAAAGTCAGTGTGGGTAAAACAAACAACTTAACAAAACAAGCATAACTCAGCATAAATTATCATAACACTTCCAACAAAAGTATAGAAAGTGTATTGCAGGCATAGAACTATATCTTCTGTAAATGAGACAAGGATAGGATAGGCTAGATATGATATCTACTGAGAGATATGCATATACCCTCTATATGCATGATACATATTGACAGTTTTCCTTAATTTGAGTGGATAAAATCAATTCATGATCATTTATAGTACTATAGATGCCCTGAAAAATCTTCAGTTGCGCCAATGTACAAATTGAGCAGGATTACTACAAAGCTCAGTGACTGCTCCACCTACTAACATCTTTTAATTAAAAATCCATAATTAAGAAGATTAAGAAGATTAAGATTAAGATTAAGAATAAGATTAAGAAGTGTTGTATTTTTATAACTATCCATGAAATAAAAAATCAGACCATTCTAAACATCACATTATCTGCATTTACCACATTCAGAAATAACAAAAGCAGACAGATACAATAAAAAAACAAACAATATCATAAACCAAGTCTCCATTTACCTTCATAACAATCTCTCAAACTGTTAAAGTAGATATAGTAGCTCTCTTTGAAGAAAAGGAGGCTCAGCCATGAATCGAATGCATATATAGGCACAATAAACAGAATCCGAATAATATATCTTTGCTGATCAGAATTGGTGTAATATCTAAGGTGTGTGTATATCTGTAAAACAAAAAGAAATTATATTATCTGAAAGACTGCATAGGAAACTATTGGATATAATTATGATAATTTCAACAAAGGGGATTATCTTTGCAACTTCTTTCAAAGTGAAATATCAGATAAGGGCTTAAAATGAAAATGTCAGATAAAGTTCAGAGAATGCCTTCATATCATGATAAAAGTCATTGAAGGAGATTATATATTACAAAAGAGAGCACTGTTTGCAAATTACAAAAACACATAGCATTGCTTTGTACAGAAAAGATGTGGAATTCAATATACAGGATCTGCTTCAGCAACTATGTTAGAAGCATAGGCCTAAAGACCAAATTGCATTTTTAAATGGGCTTCTGTTTATAAATGCAACATAATAGAAATTAGTGATATATCATAAGAAGCTACACTTGTGATATTAAAAGCAAGGGAATTAAAACAAATGCTTAATGTTTATAACAGAAAAATTGAAAGTGCCAGGCAGTCACTGATAGGAACCACCCAACCCATATCAAAATGCTAGGAATGATTTGATAGCTGAGCAAACTAGCCACCATCTTTTGGTAAATATTGTTTTGAATTTGTAAAGGGTGGGTGCCAATTTGGCATGAACAGAAAGGCTGCTCTATTTCCAAACACCTCTGAAAGCAAAAGCTCCTTTCCTTGAGCTGTGTCCTACTTAAGCAGCCAAACACCAATCAGAGACCCTGGGAAAAACTATAATATTTCTGCTGAAAAGATCACATTGATTAATTAATTTAATGTATATTTAAATTATTGTATTGCTATTTACCATATATTACTATTGCATTTATCTTATGTATTTATACTGAAGTGCATTCTGGTATATTCATCAATGAAAACTGAGCTGAATTAAACTGAACTGAACATAGGTTATTGCTATCCAATATAAATGGGAAAACATATATTAGATGCAGAGTGCCAAAGCAAAGGGGTTTAAGCATAGGAATATCAGGGGCCAACAGCCCAATGACACTGCATGTGTTTTTAATAGGAAACAAGTATATAAGAAAGACATGGTTCCAACAATACAAAAATTATGAGATATTTTAGAAAAACTTACAGAGTTCAGCTAGAAAAACTGAAAGACTCCTTTATTTAAGATAATTTAGTGGCAAAGAAAGTTTTTAAACCTCAATTACATACCTACTTTACAGAAACCTGGCATCCTATTTCTTATCTCATAGTTGCCACATCGAAGTTTTAGGTGTTTAGGGAAGTTAAAGAGTTTTAAGAAACATTTTAGAAACACGTATATCTGTATTTGATAGAGTATCCAGAAACTCTAGGCTGAGGACAGAAAGCCTGCTTTTTATAGAATGAACTTGTACATATTTTCACAATCAATGTCTTATAGGTAATAGTCCAGCTGCCTTCAAATGGTCATTTATAACATGCATCTAATGCTTTGAGGCAAACTTAAATCTAAAGCTTAAGTGTAATAGCACTAGTAAGGACAAACCAAAACTAATATGCAGATGGCAAAACGTACAAGAAAAATACAAATATGCATGTATTCTATAAGAAACAAAACAAATTAGCAAATGCATTGCTACAAATATGTGCCTATATGACAGTAATAGGGGTATTCCTCAAAAAAGATTATTACCCTAATAATTACAAATGTTCAAGGTATGTATGAATCTGTAGCCTTCAGCCTCTACTTACATTTTCTTACATGGGTAATACTAATTAGCGTAGTAAGTAAATATCCAAACAAAAAATTTTCATCATTTGGAGTTAAAGAAATAATGAATAGAAGCCTACCTGATGTCCAGTGATGAAAAGTGCCAAAAAAGTGCATAACCCTGAAACAGCTTTGGCAGCTGCTGTATCAAAAAGCAAACTACCTTCGTGTGTTTTGTTTAGCGTCATCATTCAAATAATAACTTCCTACAAAAGATATTTTCAAAAATCAACGCTTAAACGAACCGGGGAAAATAGTATCAATGGAACAATGTTTCTAGACCCTTATCAACTGTCTCCCCTCAAATTTCAAGAAAATGTGCAAGAACAGTATTTGTTTCAGCCTGCAAAATTTATCACTCCAGCCAAATGATTTTCGGCGAATCATTTAACTTTTCATAGGGCAAGATGCTTTCCATCAGAGCGGTCTCCCCCGGGAGTACCCCAAAGAGCGCCAAATAAATTCCGATAGCTAGATAATGCACCTGAAGACAGTCAAATGGTACATACCCAACACAAATAAACTAAAACCTTGCGAACTACCGCTGCAAAATCACAGCAAATACGTACAGATGGAAAAAAGGTAGCTATGTGATATCAAGGCAAGTCGTCAGATCAACTAAAGGCATTCATGTGTTCCATGGATGGACTAGTCAATATGGACAAAAAGAAAACAAATATTGAAATATATCTTCAAGTCAAAATAAAGATGACTACCTTTACCACATAATTTATTGCTTGATTCTATAGATTTTAATCATGGTTTATAAACACTTTTATCGAGAACTTGGCAAGGTCTCGCTTCTATTATTTGTAGCATCTGCCTTCCATACTGAATGTAAACTTGCATATTGCTTGACAGATCGCAATCATCCTCCTTCGCAGGGGCATATTCTCCCCTGCTTGCAGGTGTAACCATACCACGCAGCCGGGGTGTGCCCCATTCCTTGACAAGAGAAGACAACGCTTTTCCGAGAAGTATATCATGATATAGTCACACATTGTGGTCAGAAGAACAATGCTACTAAAATGTGCAGGCTTGTAGCCACTGATTATGAACTTTTAGCATCTGGTTTTGAAGATTACTCATCGATATGGTACATTTACCCCACAAAGTTTTTGAGTACTTTTTATCCAATCAGGTTTTATTCAATGTTGCTGTCGGACCTATTAATCTATATCTTATTGACATAAACTGTGAGCCCTTGAAAGGACCATAAATACTATACTGCAAGAAAGTGCTAGAAAACATGTCTTCTTTCATGATTCCAAAAAGAGTAAAACAAAAATTATACTCTACTTTACAACTATGAAACATCCAAGTTAATAAATTAACTAACAATTAACGTTGCAATTAACAATCAGCAAATGCTATCAACTGTTGCATATGTTTTCGTAAAGCATCAGATGTTTGTTGAGTTGAAAGAATGTTTCTCACTTTTGTATTAGCAGTACGATCTTTTATAATTTAAAAGAATTCTCTAAGAAAAAAGTTTAATCTTTGCATTACTGATTCAATGCCAAAATTCCAGGTTTTAACAGGGATATACATCTTATATTTAAACATAATCACATTCTTGCATAAAATTCACAAAAAGTCTGGAAAACCTGACCCTTTTTTGCCAACCCCCTTGCATTCTAGATTGGAAAGTAGCCCCTTTGAGGTAGACAGCTTGATAACAAGCCCTCTTTGGCATGTGGCGAAGCGTAGAATTTTTTTTCTATATAGAAAAGAATTAAAAGGGACTACACAAACTTACATCACCCGTGGCTGCCATAGAAGGAAAGGGCAATTTGTCAGCGAGTTCCATCTACGACTGCCACTTACAATAATTATATATTACAATTTACCAAGACAAAGGGAACTTGCAAACAAAACAACTCTAATTTCAACTAATTTCACCCAGGTGTCTCAAAAAGGAGACTCTATCACCTTAAAGCACCTTTATCCAGTTGCTTGCTCAAAAATTTGGATGTGTGTGACCACCCAATGGGATGTCAAAAATTTTTATAATGATCTAGGCCAAGTGGGCCAGGTGCAGATGGGAGCACTCCTTTACAAGACACCTGATAAAGTTATAACAATAAAGCAATGAAAGTTAACTCAAGATTGCTGCTGCTGTAATTTTACTCAATTTGTATCAGAAAACCTTTTCGTATTTTTGATAAAACAAATCGTTGCTTCAAGTATTTTTCAATTGTTAGCAACACTATATATTGAATCTCCAAACAGAAGCAAATCACACATAGATTTATCATCTAAATTTAGAATTAGACCAGGGATGTCAGAGAGCTGACCAAAGAGATTGTGACCCACCAAATAAAACTGTGAGCAGCATAGGAAAAAGTGCTCATTGTCTTCTTTGTCAATGCCACAAGCGCAGAATGGTGTCGGACTATCAAAGTTGTGCCTAAATCTATGTTCATTTAGCGTACTAAATTTTAAACGCAACTTTGTGAGGTATCGAGCACCTTCAATACCACAAATATTATAAGTGGATTTTGTCTGATGTCTAATAAATTTTAGTAATTTGCTTTAGAACTGAAAAAGGGATGCGGAATTTTGCCAACGTCTCATGATTCTTGTTATAAAGATAGTTTCTTGAACAAAGCAAGTGAATGATATTATGCCCTCCTTAAATGATGAACTGGAAGGCTTACTGTTTCTCCTTCCTCAACAATTGAAAAGGTCAGCCAGAGCTAAAGACACAGCTATTTATCTTTCACTGCAAGTCTGTTGGCTACAATTACGGCTTTAACTCCTTTCATAAAAGTGTTCTTTTTTATCAGCTTGTTATTGTAAGCTATATCTTCATCATCTGCATCTATCAGATCATCAATATCATCAATCAGATCGTCTACGTCATCAATAATCTCATCTTCACTTGCGGCTACTTCTTCCTTTTCTGTAGGCTTTCCCCGTTGCTTAGTAATTAAACGCTCTTCAGCAAGTTTCTCGCGTGTCCTGTGTAAATCCATTGCTGGCATTCCAGGTACAGCAAATTGTTTCGACATTTCTTCTAATTCTTCATCTATCAGCAAGTTCTCAAAATTTGGCTCAATTCCTCCAGATTCATCTTCACTCTCAGAATCATCAGTTGGCACTTTGATCTTCGTTGCTCCGTTAGTGATATTATCATCCTCTTCTTCTGCACTGTCTTCCTTTTCATGATCTTCATCTTCACTACTCTCATCCGATGAATCTTCACTGTCTCCATCCTCTTCAGTATCATCATCACTATTCCTTTCAATAATTTTCTTTTTTGATCGTCTTCTTTTAGAACTACTTCTACTAACATCATCTTCACTGCAGTCATCACTACAACTATTTCCATCTTCCTTCCGATCCCCTTTCAACATTGTTGCATTTCTGTTGCGCACCGATGTCCGATTCTTCCGAAGAGGCCTGACAACTTCAATTTCATCTTCGTTATCGCTCTCTGAGCCACTTGTCCAGCTCTCCTCCTCTGTACCGACTCCCTTGGTCTCATCTGGTTTCTTAAAACTACTGTTGCTTTGATTCTGCTTATGCAACAATTCGCTCTTTTTCGTCATTTTCCTAGTATTTTGTGACCCTTGATTATATCTCGTCGAGCTAACCACTCTCCCATCGTTTACTCCTAGCCTTTGTGAATTATTATGTGAAGTCTGTGGTCTTGGGCCTCTTTCACCTGGGATACTTATAGATGCTCTCCTCGGGCATTTTCTAACATCCAGCACTGAATTCGCATCTGGCCTATCGCTCTCCTCATCCTCTGCAGATTCATGATATATAGTGGTTAACCTGTTTGCACTGGCTGCTTTCCTCAGAGAAGGCAGTGATCCCTGCGTGAAGAGAGGGCAAGTAACAATATCAATTTATGTTAATGCATTTGAAGTTGACAGCATGGTGATATAGAAGGGAGATTTGGTCTTGGGTACATTGCCCTATTGTACAGTGGTCTTGGTCACACATTATCTTCATGGAAAATGAGACTGTCGTGTAGATTTTAAAACTCTGAGGTTTCTCACCTTAGTTTACCATGGTTTCTTACGGTAACCGGTTTGCAACACTTCATTGTATGCCAGAAAGACCTTCTAGTCATATAACAACAACAGTCATAAAAAGTTCTTACAGGGCGTAGCCAGACTGTATCGTAGCATAGCCTTGGAAATTAGCTTCAAAATAGACACTGATTTGGCAACGTCTTGATCGAGGGCGTATGTAGGAACATTCATGAGGGGACCGGAAACGTAGTTTTTCATACAAAAATGTAGTAGGGTATACTCATTTTTCCGTGGTCGATCTATTGGGCTAGTCAGCTATATATGAGGCTTATCGTTCGAAATTTAAAAATTAGATAGAAGAGAAAATAAGACTGCTTAGATTCTTCGACATGATCAAAAAATGTCAGTCAAAATAGTAGTCAAACTCTAGAGAGGAGTTTTGCCATTCGGCCTCCTCTATCAGCGTCTCTAACCCTGATACTGATAATTCGAGACAATGTCTATGACTCTCTTCGTAAGCACCTTTGATGTAAAGCTGTTAGCATTTTGAAATCATGCTTGTTAGAGATTATTATATTTTGAACAAATATGCGAATCTCAACATTCATTTTTATCTTACCTTCCTCTTCTTTAGTAACAAGGCAACCACTGCCAACTTAGCTGTCACACATCTGTTATGTCCAGAAATAGCCGCCAACTGATTGAGAGTTCTGAACAGACCTAGTTTCTCCCAACCTAATTGACTAATAATGGAGGGATAAATTTCTCCCACTAATTTTAGGGCCATTTTGTTGGGAGAAAATAGATCTGACCAGAGCTTTCAAGCATTTGGCAGCTATGCTAGCTTTCACTGATTATGCTGTACTAAACAAGGCCTAAAATCAGTGCTAAAAATTATCTTGAAGACCCAAATAGTGATCTTGCAAGTGCACCTTGATTCTTTTAGAAAACGTGGTTGCTACAGTTACGAGAATTGCTTGCAAGCTACATAGAAATACAATGCACTAAAAAGGCGCTCCTTCCAGTATATGGGTGTGGCACTGGAGAGTTTCCTTCGGGTTCCTCCTATAGACTTTCAATAGCTGATAAACAATAGCCTTGTAAATTTCCTTAATTTAGGCCCGAGTATTTTAGGCCTGAGCAATTTAATTTACGTCTTTAAGCCTGAGTACATCGTATTTAGTTCAATAATATTTTAGCATTTGAAATTTTACATGACTTCACTCTCAAGCAATTCTCTCTACTTAACACGCCGAAACCTCAACCAGCTGTTATTGTTCCTCAAACTTGAATACACTTGCATACCAAAAATACTCTGTCACAAAGGCCTCGAAAAGTTTCCAGCTTACGAAGCTGACGATGGAGTGACAAGAATTAGCAATGCTTGGTTCTTTTCCCTTCGAATGGTTATTGCTATGGCATGACACCAAAAGGTTTATGTGACGATAAAAAAATTGAAAGCTTCCAGACGTCTAGTAAACGGTTAAAAGCTATAAATCCAGAACTTAAAACAAGATTTTTACCTCATTGTATTCTCTTGAAGTGTTCAGATCAGAACTAGTGCCTCCGCTGTATTTCCTTAAAATATCCTTAGCTGCGCGAGACTTCTGCTTCAGAGTTGGGGCTGGCAGACTCCCTCTACGACCCAAGTTACTTGCAACCGGGACCAGTAGTCTATCCGAATTTTCCGAATGTGGTCTTCTAGTTGGATATACATTCGATGCCTTCCCTTGGGTACCAGCACTACCTGCCCTTAGCAGTGGAGAGCTAGCTGGATCTTTCTGTTGAGACTGCAAATTTTTAATAAGGTCAGCAGCCAGAAGTCCCTTACCGCTAAGATTGTCTGTAGAGCGAACTTTTTCCTGAATTGTCTGAGTATTCTCCGGCCTTTTCATAGAAGAAAATTGAATGCATGTTGGTGAGCGACCACCTGTGGTTAGAAATGTTGGACTGGACCTAGTTGTCGTCCGGAGTTTCTCTAGAATCTCCTGACTATGTTTTCTTTTCTCTTCTGGAAATGGTAGTATGATTTTATTTGTCGGCGAAGGAGTCCTCTTTATCGGAGATGGTGGCAACTTTAATCTATCTGATGCCATTTGATGTCACATAGCATTAACTGTTTTGCAGCTGAATTTTTTCACTTTGATGTGACTAGCAAGGAGCCCAACAGCCACTTGTATTCACCTACACCTTCACCCTATGGAAAAGGAACTCTTATTTGAAGTTCTTCTTTTAATGCAAATTCTAGAAATACGAATAAAAGTCTCGCATATACATATCATATATGATGTATATGTAAAACTGTAAAAAGTAAAACTGTATGAAGAGGCATTGGCAATTAGTAGGTTAGGAGATCCGGACTAGTCCATGGTTTATTACGCATACAAAAGATATGGTATGTAGTACGTAATATAACGGTGGTTAATTTCACAACAACGCTGCTAAGGTGCTTTTTGTCAAAATCAAGATCATTATACATTTGGATAAAGGTGTCGTAGGTTTTTCCAAAGATTCCCAGAGAACTGATGGATTTATTTACAGATTTAACTTTGTGATGCTTAGAGCGCAAAATATTCTGTATGATATTTTTTATACGACAATACCATTCAGGTAAATAGAACTTAAACGAAAAGTAGGAAGATTTTCAATTTATAATCATTATGGAAAAATTGAACAAAAATTGTATAGAAACATCTACTGCTGATCTTCCAGGGTGTGGTGCTAGTATTAATTTTCAGCTTAGTAAATAAACTTTTCACTGTTTTTTATATTGATGCAAAGTAGGAAGCTCCTTAAATTTTAGAGGAATCCCAATCTATGGATATTTAAAAATCTAGTATAACGAACTGGATTTGATAAATATGCAGTCGCATGTGAACTTGATATCAGCTGACAGTGTGAAAACTGCGTAGAATGTGTGCAACACGTAGAAAAAATGTGCGCATATCCTGTGTTTTCTCCGAGTTCTTCAATTCTGCTCATAACAATGCAATGTTAGCAACTACCTCACCGTGGAATGAACATAGAGAGAGAATATTAGCTGTGCAAAAACTTTTATCAAAAAATAACTTCAGTGTGCAATTAAAAGTTTCCTAAATGGTCAGCTTGCATGAGAATCAATGTGAAAGGAACCAAAGGCAGTAGTTTTTAATCAAACATTCTAACACATTCTTACATAATGATTTGAAACGATTTTACCTCAAAATGTTATCTCAACGGACAGTTTACGACTTGCGTGAAGATGAAAAATCTATGATATACGGAGGTCAACATACAGTAACAACCCGTGTATGAGAACCTATGATTTTGAAATGAGCCTTTTCATGCTTTTATGAGATGAGGTAATTCCAGCATTCTGCGTGCAGGTCTTTGACACTAAACCTATCCCCAAAGACCCTGCCTACCATCGCTATTTATGTGTTTTTTGAGCATCCACGAAAGTGGTTGATTGGCGAACAAGCTGAATTCATTTCCAATAAATGTAGAATAAAACAATTGATATGAACCTAGTTGGCACACCCAGTTGAAAATGTTCTATATAACTTAAATCGAATTTAACAACTTCAGGCTGTAAGTTCTTAATAAATGAAGGTTCATATATACGGAGGTTTACTGTATATCGCACTTGCTTAATGCGTCAACGTCAGTGTCTCAACGTCATCGTCTGCATCTACCTTACACAACTGAAGACTGAACCGTAATTTAAAAGTTTCGACAACATACGCAAGCGATCTCTATAAAGATGGTTTAATCAAAACTTAATTAATTTTGATTATGTTTAACATATTTGCAATAACTTCTATGTCCTTGAAGTATGCAAGTAAGTGCAGCGAACCATAAATATGACTTACTTATGAATGCCCGACCGCAAAGGCAATCCAATTTTGGTTTCTGCTACTTTTCCTTTCACTAGCCCATTGCTGAAATGAAACTAGTTTGGCAAGAGATTAGAATTTTGAAGCATTGTGACTCCGAAGTAGCGATAGCTTCGTAAGGTTTTTCTCGCTTGTCTAGAAGATACGGCTATTTTTGCGGTAACCGAATTCCTGTAGTATCAGTCCAGCCACCCGCTCTTATAAGAATACTCCAACCTTCTAATAACAAGCGTGTCAACAGATTCACAATCTCTGCGGCTAGTCATGTTTGCACATGCTGAAACCAGAAAGCAACGTATTTCAAAAAGGCAAAGCTGCCAAGTTGATCGATACACGTATACTATTTTTCCAGTACCCCTCACTGCACTGATTCAAGCGTTTCGCTTTCTAACTTTAGATGAAATCAAAGCTGAAGGTCGTATTACGATACAGCAATACTCATCTTTCAAGTTCACGTGATGTCATGATTGCAAATCAAAATGCAAACAATGTCGCAGAAAAACTTTTTCAAACTGTTTAAGTTTAAGCAGTTACTCTACATAAATGGAAAACCACAACTATTGTCAAACCCAAAGACTTAAAGACTTCATATGTAGCAAAGAAAACACTTCATATGTATCTCAAAAGTGAAAATCTCAAACACTTCGGTGAATCTCGTCCATTGTATGTTTCTGAAAGACTTCATAGCAGAACTCCTTGGTTCTCTTCCTTGGAAAAACATAGGTCATTTCTTTCTGTAATTCGTTTAGCTATCCATCCATCCATCCATCCATCCATCCGTCCATCCATCCCTCCCTCCCATCCATCCATCCATCCATCCATCCATTCATACATCCATCCATCCATACATCCATCCATCCATCCATCCATACATCCATCCATCCATCCATCCATCCCTCCCATCCATCCATCCATCCATCTATCCATCCATCCATCCATCCATCCATCCATCCATCCATCCATCCATCCATCCATCCCATCCATACATACATACATCCGTCCGTCCGTCCATCCATCCATCCCTCCCATCCATCCATCCATCCATCCATCCATCCATCCATCCATCCATCCATCCATACATCCATACATCCATACATACATCCATCCATCCATCCATTTCATTCATTTCATTTCAAATTTTTAAGGAGGGTGGCCCTTCAGTAGTCACTGATTTGCAAGGGGCCCTCCGTCTACATTAAATAAATAAATTACATATCAAAAAACCTAATAACAATTTTTAAAAATCTAATTACCTAATTACAAATCTCAAATCTAAAAAAAAACAAAAATACACTATTTAAAAGGATCAGGATAGTCTGTAGATATATTTCTGTGTAAAAGGTAAATACACTGACCTAGGCTAAATTAGGCACTTAAAGGCTTTAATTGAAGTAGTTTGTTTGGCCTCGGTTGAAAGACCATTCCAACATTTCGCACCTCTGTATGAAAAACACTTCTGACCGTTAGCAGAGCTTTTTAACGGCAGCCGCAAGTCAGTATTTGTATTTCGAAGACTACGTGTGGCATAAACAGTGTTTTTAGTAAAGATATCGCAAAGGTATTTGGGAGCAGTGCTGTTTAAGCATTTAAAGACTGTTAGATTTACTTGTCTATCAATCAACTCTTCAATTGTTTTCCAACCTAAGCTTTGGATCAGAGGTTTGCTTGAAGCATCAAAAGGACTATTGGTCACGATGCGTGCTGCTCTGTTTTGGAGCTTCTGCAATTGTAAGATGTCCGTGGAATTGCAACAGCCCCAAACAGAGCAGCAGTATTGGAAGTGAGGCTCAACGATGCTAGTATAAAGAGTTTTTACAATTGTCTCGGGGAGAAACTGCTTGGCATATTTTAGAAAGCCAATTGCACGAGAAGCTTTCTCAGTGACTGATTTTATCTGATTCTTCCATGTCAGATTTTCGTCTATTTGAACACCTAGATACTTAGTGTTGCATATAACTTCTATATGTTCCTCACGAATAGAAGGTTGAAAGGCTTGGTTCGAAGCCATGAGACACTTCTTCTTTTGTTTCGTGGTTATTAACAAGGAGCGAGTTTTAGCTACATTAAGAGATAACTTATTCCCCTTCAACCACCTGTCGAGCCTCCGAAGTTCTTCATTTAAAGCTGTATTTAACTGCGTAATGTTCTTAGAAGAATGATAAATACTTGTATCATCAGCATACATAGAAACTTTAGAGCTCTTCAAGATGCAAGTAAGGTCATTTATATAAACAAGAAATAAGAGTGGACCTAGAGACCATCTATCCATCCATCCATCCATCCATCCATCCATCCATCCATCCATCCATCCATCCATCCATCCATCCATCCATCCATCCATCCATCCATCCATCCATCCATCCATCCATCCATCCATCCATCCATCCATCCATCCATCCATCCATCCATCCATCCATCCATCCATCCATCCATCCATCCATCCATCCATCCATCCATCCATCCATCCATCCACCGATAGTGGACAAGCATGCCTCCAATAGTATGTGGTAGCAATGCACATTTAAACGCATGCAAATTTTCTTACTCTATAACAAACAATGCTGGTAGTACACTCCAACCAAACATTTGCACGCGTAAAGCAGGCATGCAAGTAAACAAGCAAACATTTGCACCAGTAAATCAGGCATATAAGTAAACATGCAAGTTAGTAAGAAGGCAAGTAAGTTATTAACGGAAGTTTATTGTCTCTGGGCAATCCACCCAATTGGCTGGCTATTCTTTACCCGACGAACTGTCAATCGAATTCAATTTACCGCCTGGGCTGTCTAGCATTTATCTAACCTGCCTCCCTTTCACTCTGGCCGTCGTGCAGTTAGTCCATAGTCCCGAAAGGGCCAAAACGCAGCTTTGAAAGCGTATCGAAATGGGATTCGAACAGCGTACACCCTGGTCGTAAAGCAGAGGTACACATCACGACATTATGTTTGCACTTCAAAATACACGGGCCTATGCACTTAAACATACCTGGAAAGGCTGCACGAGCAAAATTAAATTTGTGGTGTGGCCGTTATAGTTGTCAGGTGCTACTGCTTGTTTCGTTACAAAAGCCTGGGATGATATCTATAGTCATTTTAGCGGGAATGTTGATCAAGCAGCAACTGAACAGAGAAGAAAAGTAATTGAATCATTTTTAAGTATTTCATTCATAAAGATTTGTGTACATCTACGTGATTCATACAGTTTGTATTCCTACCGGGATCTGGGTTGGCACCCACCATGTTGGGTTTTTTCCAATAAGGACATTTTAACATGCAACATGGTGGGCTCAGAACAACGATGGCGATAAGGACAATAATGATTAAGTTGATGCTGGCATTGATGATGGCAATGATGACAATGATAATGATGATCACGACGATGATCATGCCGATGATGGTGATGATGATGATGATAATGATGATGATGATGGGCCACCCATGGTTGGAGACCTCCTCGTGGTGGTGGGCGGACACAAAGAGACACTGCCCTTAAGTTGATAGCGAGTCATTTTGCAAAGATTCAGAATTGGGGCAGTTGTTGATGACTTGTGGCAAACGAGCAACCAGGCGCCGGCGGTGAACAACAGGCTCAGCGGATCAGACTGCAGTTCTGCCAAGTAACTGTTGGGGTAACAGAGTGGATTGAGCGTAGCCAACTCAATCACCTCTTTTAAACAATTGAAAAGCAGTCCACTGACCCCAGGGTCAGTCTCAGGCCCCGTGAGGGGCATAACGAGGAGAAGAAGACAGAGATGATGATGATGATGATGATGGCGAGGGTGATGATGATGACAAAGATGGCGATAACGATGATGACGACGAAGGCAATTATGATGAATTAATCCATAACCCCAGCAGTGACAAATGTTATACCGTTCAATTTTGATTAACACAACTTCGAACTTCTGCACACTAGACACCCTAATTCATAACAAAAATGTTTTATTGTTCCTATCGCAACTTAAGTCTATCACAATGGCCTATAGATCACATGACTAAAGACTCCTGCAAGATAACTCAGGTCAAACAACTGAATCAAAA
This sequence comes from Mastigias papua, assembly GCA_964019165.1. Taxonomy (NCBI): domain Eukaryota; kingdom Metazoa; phylum Cnidaria; class Scyphozoa; order Rhizostomeae; family Mastigiidae; genus Mastigias; species Mastigias papua. The sequence continues at coordinate 13,719,344 of OZ025275.1, forward strand.
TCTAAGCTATCATCTGGCATAATACACGAATATACAGTCCATCTAACAACCCACATAAATATATTAATCTAGGTGGCTATTCAATCATGTGATTAAAGCTTGTAGCAGATTTGGACTTAGCAAGCAAATAGGAGGTCTTTTTCTTCCGCAAAGAGAAACCCTTAACACATCCCAAATAGAAACACGACTTTTAGGACTTATTGGGTATGTCCATTAACCTAAGTTCCTCGTTTGATTTCCCATTTGTGATATTTCAAAAGTTTTTTCCCAGATCTGTCTTATCCTTCTTACCATTATCTCTATTATTTTGATGAAAACGCCTAAGCCCAGGGCTAATTCAGTTACGGAAAGGCCTTTAAAAATCTGTACAGACAAGTGAGTTGGGTGACAAAATAGGCGCTTCAAGAAGCTAAACAAGTAAAATGTCTCAGCAAGGGTCAACTTCAAGAAAAGCGCTAGAAAAGTGAAAATAAGTTATCAGATATTGCAAACCCAACTTGTCTATATTCTACAGCTTAGCTTTTCTTCATGTGCAACATACGGAGAAATAAAACATTCCCCCTACAGAAATTAACAAAGAGCAAATATACTACCTACGTGCTAGCCCCAGAAATTAAACATACTGTCCTTCTAAATAAATGAGAATGACTGTGCAATAAAGGTATCCATACAAAAGAGTGCAAAATAAAACAGTGAAAAGTTAGACGGTGTGAAATTAAAGAGTAAGAAGGTAGATGATAAAAAGTAGTACAAGTGTTGTACTTATTTTAAATAATACGAATTTCCTAGTATTTCAGTCAGTAGCAATTGAATATGTAAAAATCAACATCTCTGGTGAATTAATGAGAGATGAGGCAATATGCAATTTAGTCTAAACATCCATGTCTTGTCACTTGACAGACAAGCTCAGGGCAGGATTGACGTATGTGAATCCATCAAAAACACGATGATCGATGTTCTGTACGAAGTTTCTGTCAATTGGAGTTAATCTGGCAGCTTCACCCGTGAACTCTGGATCGAAGTTATCGAACGATCGCTTCGAACGCTGAAAGTGAAAAGCTAGATAATTGAAATAGTATCCAGATGCAGATCATAAAAGGATTTTTTTATTCGTCTACAGCTAGTAGGTAGTTCAGTTTAAAAGAAAAGGCGGGAGAGAACTACTTAAGGTGGCATGATCATGTTAAGAGATGGGACGAAAGATACTGTAAGTAGGAAGAAGAATAAGGAAAATGGGGATTCCAGAACAGAAAAAAGGGGTAGACCAAATTGATATTGGATGGACAACATCAAACAGGACATGAGAGACGTGGTATTGAAGGAAGAGGGCACACTGGAGACACATGGAAACGGAGACAACCAATACGCTGTGATGACCCTACTTGCAACAGTAGCAGTCGAAAGACGAAGAAGAAAGTTTATAAGAAGACTAATAAAAAACAACTTCAAGTACAAAGTACTAAGTACAAAGTTACAGCTATTATATACAAGGATTACATCGATATTTTTCTTCATTCCAATTCCACATCATATTTTAAACATTTCTACTTGGGAACTAAATACTGTTTGAGAGAGCGTTCTAGAATATACTTTCACTGAAAGATAATGAACTTTGTCCACATGACTTTAACTTTTGGCACCTTGAGGAGATTTTTAACTCTTAGATCATATTTGTTTTTTCTAGTTGCGAATAACTCTGAAAAAAGGAAGGGATTATAGAATTTATACATTCATATATTTCAACCAATGGTTGTTGTTGATTTCCAAAATGGATATTTGTTTTCCCCGACTTTACTAGTAGTTCATCAACTGATAATGTAAAATCGCCATGGAGAAACCTCAAGGAACGCTTATGTAGTCAGTTCATCAAAACAAAAAGATTTTAAAAAATGTACTTAAACCGCATGTTTCATAAGTCAGAACAAAAATGATATACTATAAGGGAATGGTAAACATGAGCATTAAGGATAATCCTCAAAACTGTTCGGTTGGGAAAACAGGACATATTGGTGGTAGTGTGGCCACTCTGAATTTCGAAAAATGTGACCAGTCCAATGATACATCATATAAACACTTTCAAAACTGCCACCAAACATGATCTGCTTCATGCCAGAAAAACATATGGCGCTCTACCACAGTTGTACAACAAATGGATAAACCAAATGCACGCAACCGCAAGCTTTTTCTAACTAAAAAGCCTAAAAAGCGAAGAGACTAATCGCTGGCATTAGCTACAACAGTGCTAAAATCAGATTACACAGCAACATGTCATGACAAAGAGAGTCCAACATGTTCCACACACCAATGCTCAGTTAAAACACTTTAATAGTACAGATATTAACAGCCGCTGGGCAAATGATTAAAAGTCAAAACAACTGCCAGGCGCTCGAATACAATAATGCTCTAGCATGTCTACAAAATCAATCTCTTAAAAATTGTTCACTACGCTGTAAAACTGATACATAGTAATACATTTGTAAACACGCACAAACAAACACACACACACACACAAACACACACACACACACACACATACACACACACACACACACACACACACACACACACACACACACACACACACACACACACACACACACACACACACACACACACACACACACACACACACACACACACACACACACACACACACACACACACACACACACACACACACACACTAATGCACAAAAAAGGAAATCTCACCACTTTAGGTTTGAATGGTGGCTGAATCTCTCGATTGGCTAGCTTGTTCCAATCTATGTGTCTAAAGTAAACATGATCCCTAATATCTTGCTCTCCAGTTTCGCCAGAGCCCAGGCGCCTTTGAGGGTGCTTTGTCAAAAACTGCAATAAGAGAAGATGCGGGTGATATCGAATCTAAAATATGGCAAACTGCTGACAAGGTATATTTAACAAAACAGTTCGATGATATTCCAAACATAAATCACAAGGAATGTTCTACACAAACAAGACTAAAAATGGAGATTTGTATAAGTTACTCAAAGATCCAGTAGTTTTCCTGTATATACAGTCAACCTCGCATAATTCGGATCACACGGGACTGGCTGATTTTGTCCGGATTACAGAAAATCCGGATTACGTAGAAACTTTTTCAGTGTTGCACTTTAATAGGAAACTAATTGGACTTAGCAATTCTGTCCGGAATATACAAAAATCCGGATAAAACCGACCCGAATTATGCAAGGTTGACTGTATACATTGCTCTCTTAACCAGAAAGCTACCGTGCTGAATGAATTCGGCATCTCACACCGGTATATCTCATAGTATAAGTTCGGAAAATTTGATTGGCTGAAAGATCTGATCACACCTGATCACACCTAAATTCATAATACTGTACAAACTAATGTGATCAGAGCTCTCAGCTAATCAAAGATTTTCATAGAATCTGGAAGATCTTACGCCTTTGATGATTGAAACAGACTCCTTGGAAAGTGATCTCGGAAATGATACACTTTGTTCCAGGACAGAGTTGAAGAGTTCATCTTCGTCTTCCCCATCAAATGGCGGCTGAGTGAGAGACGCAAGTTATTACAATCAACAGAATACAAAAAAGGGTTATCAATTAGGTGAAAAGATAAAAAGATGATGAACAGAGCTATTGTGATAATAAGGCGAAATTAAATATAAGCTGAAGAGAGTGGCAATAAATATAAAAACTACACCCTTTTTCATCTCCATGTTTCTTAACCGATGATGACTCACGTCTCAAGTCGAAACGTCCTAAGATTGTGTCGAAAATGTAACTGGATTTGTCAAAGTATTTCTTATCGGATGGTCAAATAATAATGAATTAATCAACTTCAACTGAAAATATTATCCTTCTTTGTCGTCGTTCTCATCTTGATGAATATGAAAATAACTGAAATCTCACCTGTCCAGCAAGCATTTCATAGATGAGAACGCCGAGAGCCCACCAGTCAACACTGGTACCATAAGGCTGGTAGGCTATTATCTGCAATAGGAAAAAAATGAATAAATACTCGGACGACATGAAATCAAGCCAGACAACCTGAGTAAAGTCTAGTTACTCTAAATGAAGAACGGCATATAAGATCGCTCGATAAAGTTCTGAATCAAAAACCTAGCTCTTGCGGATTCTAGACCATAAACAATCCGAGCACGCACGCACGCACACATGCAATAAACAAACAAACAAGCAAACAAAGAAACAAACAAACAAACAAACAAACAAACACATATGCATACCATATAAAAACATAAACATGTATGTATGAAAGTCAATGTTTAGAAATTGAAGCTTTTTCTTGAAATTCTATTTAGTTATAAAAACTTCTTTGAGATTGTAGTCATCGAGTGTTTCATAAAAACAAGCATTTTCATTTTCATTCATTTTAAAATATTTATACAGGTTATAAGTTTCATATAATATATGTTTTTCAAACGGATCTGTTTAAAAGAAAGCAATAATACTAAGAACAAGCATATATCTATAAATCTATATGTATGTTTATGTTTATTTATCTAAATATATAAAGAGTGGCCTATGTTACAATATTTACTTTACTTCAGACATTAAAACAAACATATCAATGAAAGCTCGCTTTAAATTGAAAGGGCCGTCCGACAAGTTCATACCTCAGGTGCAATGTAGTCAGGAGTTCCGCAGAATGTCCTTGTTGTCTTTGGTGGGAAGACGTTCTCTTTGCACATACCGAAATCAGCAATCTTAATATGGCCATCACTATCGATCATAACATTATCTAGCTTCAAGTCCCTAGAAGTAAAAGACGGACCAGTCAACTTCGCCTTCAGATCAAGGACTTGAAATGTTTTCTGTTACTGGTACCTAGTAACTCTCTACCAGAAGAGCCAGAGCTTCGCCGTTGGTCAGAGAGACATTGTCTACATCAACTTTACAAACAGCAACATGAAATAATTCAGCGGAGATCTGTCAAAATACTGTCAAAAAATTTCTCTACCTAATCAACAGTTGTCCACTCCTTCAAACCTTTTCGTCTAGAAATAAATCTTCAATACCTCATTAAAAACTGAAATATCTGCTTCTCCTACTCGCGAACAGAAAGACAATGCGAACTCAAATACCTAATATTTCGAAGAATTGAAAGCTGATGTACATGTGGTATGTAAAGGTAACAGTATATGGGAGAAATGGAAAGTGAAAGAGCGAGAAAATGACCGACATGAGCGGGATTCGAGCTCACGATTTCTGGGGGCGCGAGTTTGAATCCCGCTCGGGTTGGCCATTTTCTCGCACTTTCACTTTTCATTTCTCCCAAATTCTGTTGTCTTTGCATACCTTCCTTCAAGTCTATCCATTCGATGAGGCTGCCATGGCCCCCCTGGGGTGGGCAGTCCTTTCTCAACAGCAGGTCCAATGCACATTGCGATGGCGCTGCGATGGCTCTTCTGTGCAAATTGGTTTAGAGAGGGGCAGTGCGAGTAAATGACTTACCTTGAGCAACGATTTGAAAGCGTGGCCTGACAGCTCAGTTGGTAGAGCACTTGACGTACAAAGTCAGGGGTCGCGAGTTCGAAATTCCGCGCGGGTCGGTTATTTTCTCGCACTTTCACTTTTCATATACATATGATTAAATCCATGTAGAATTCAAATTGAAGCCAAAAATCAGCTACAGAGAATAGCTACCTGTATATAATGCCACGTTTGTGCAAAAACAATAAACCCTCGACAATCTCTGCTGAGTAGAAACTGAAAGTGAAAAATCAAATATTTAGTTATAGCAATGGAAAAAAGTAATGGATTGTCTTCTAGAGTAGATGCAATTCATTAACTAATACAAAAAATGCACAAAACCAACAGCAATTTGTGAAACACAGTACTGTTTGTCTTCTACCATATTCTGCAGGATTGAGCGATACTTGCTAAACGAATGTGATTAAATCTCGTACTAAAAATCTAGATAGGAGGATACCCACTAAAAATCTAGATAGGAGGATACCCACTAAAAATCTAGATAGGAGGATACCCATTAAAGATAGTTTCATCTGAGTTGGTTTCGCTCTTACGGCATACAGGCCGAAAAGTAGTGGATCGAAATGCGTCGATATAACGAATAATCTGCTTTTGGAGTGACTGCAAGAGACAAAAATCGTATAATCTTGTCTTCTGTTTGGTAAAAAAAAGAGTGCCACTCTCCGCATGTCGCTTCCTCCTTCTCCAATCATTCTAACCAATAATACTATTTAATATTATCATATAATAATATTATATTTAATTAAAGTATATAATTATAATACAATACTCAATACCCTTAACAAGTCAAAAGGCAGTTTAAATAAACAAGTCTTTAACGACGGTTTAAAAATATCAAAATTGCCAGAAGCTTGACTTTCCATCGGAAGACTGTTCTGAAGACTCACAGAAGCATAGACAAAGTTCTGGTACCTAATGTTTGTTCTTGAAACGAGGAACGTTGAACAGCAGCCTATCACTCGATCTGAGAGTTCGTTTTAGGCACATACCTCTACACCATGACATATAGGTGCCTTTGTTATTAAGCACTTGGCAGTAAGCAACATACTTCTGAATCATATTAGTTCTGACTGGCAGCCAGTACAGATCAAATAAAGCTGTTCGTATATGGTCAAATATACACATTTGGGCTGATTTCAGGGCATGGAACTTCAAACAAAAAACAAGTAACTCTCAGGCACCTAAGCTCACAAAGTGAATAACTTAGAACATGCTAGGGACTTATCGAATTCCACCAAATGATCGTTTATGCTTAAAGCAAATCCTGCTTTCCCTTTACGAACATATGACAAAAAACTTACACAGCTTGCGGCTCCTTAAACTTGCCAACTTGTTGGATGTGAAACATCAAATCCCCACCATTAACAAACTCCATTACGAAATAAAGACGATCCTTAAAAATCATAAGAAAACTTGACAAACAAATATTCTATGCAGGATTTGAAAGCTGAAGGCAAATTAGAATATATTTGAAGTAAACGAGTATACAGGAAAATTATGCGAAGTCTAATTCGCAAAGGAAGGGGAAGGGTCAGGCAAACCAATCTAAGCAAGATAATTACAAGCTGGTTCAGAATTTCTATGCTTAAAGAGCCGTTCAAAACGACATTATGATTTGGGCCGTCAAAAACGATATTATGATTTGCGCATTAGGCCCGGCTGTCATTGATGTAAACAAACGTGTACTAACTACAATACCTCAAGGCATTTGGGGACAAAAAGCAAATCTGCTGTCATATTTAAAATTATATAATTTCACCTACAATTTCATTGAACGATATAAAGTTTGTTCAGGACAGTTCTTCCAAAAAGTAAAATTAGAAACAAATGAAATAAACAGTGAATATTTCACATGAATATACAAAGAGATGCATCGGGTTTCACATGAACTATCGTCAATTAAAAGGTACCAAACATGAGGCCGGCAAAATCTGAGGTGTCAAATAGTCATATAGTGAAAATAACAGTTAAGGGTAACAAACCGATGACTGGAAACATGAGTGTACTGCTGTCAAAAATGGCGGTTTGCCTTGCAATGCTAGAACACGCTTCTCCGTCATTACACAAACTATGTCATCATTCTGAAGGACAACATCCTTCTTTAAAACTTTGATGGCGTAAACCTCTTCAGTTGCTTTGTGCTCAGCGAGCATCACCTATAAAAAAGGTGAAAACATGATAAGATCGTTGAATGATGAATTCAGCATGTAATAATCCTAAAACACTCTTCTGTTGAATATTTTAAGACGAAATGACCATGAAATGTAAGTTGTAGCTCTGGTGCTCCAAATTTCTGTCCCAAACATGCTATTTAAGACTTTAAAGTCAATGCTACCACAACGCTGGTGAGTTATACATACATATATATACTTCTCTTCAATTTCGACGCTTCTAACGTAAAATTTCAACGTTACAAAGCACACAGAATACTACATATCTCTGCACATACATATATTATATACTACACAAGCCTCAACAGAAGAAGAAACTTAACGAAGAGACATGATCTTCGACTCTCCGTTTCTAGCTATTGCACTCGTCAAACAGATTGCTGCGTTACCGCGTTACAGATTAATGGAATTTAAAATTATAAACCTGAACCTTATAAACCTGATTGTATTCTGAAGAATCTACTATTTTTAATAATTCTTGAATATAGAAGGTAAGGTACTTCCAATTCGCTGTATATAAATACATCTCAATGATCAATACGTGTATACTCCAATTCGTACCTTTCCAAAGCTTCCCTTTCCAATCAACTTAAGGAAAGTAAAATCATCTGGTTTTGTGGTTGGCAATACTGATCTGTCACCCTGCGATTGCTTTGGCTCTTCTGCTTCGATTTTGTCATCTTCTTTCGGTTTTAAAAACTGAAATAAATTCCATATAATGTTTGGAAAGGTTAATACGCTGTATCTCTATCTTTTCCTTGGTATAAACTAAAACCCAGTTTCCCTCAAAGCCATTAAAAGTAGGGAACTATCCTAATCTATGGTTGTCGATGTACAACTTTTGAACCATACTAAACGGCATACTTAAGTGCTCTTGATCACAAGACGACAGCCTCATTCATATAACGTACCAGTCTCACTCTTGTAACGCATAACCCCCGTCATTGTAACACACTAGCTTTGCAGAACGCACTAAACCAGCCAAAAATCCTACATGATTAGCATCCGCTGGTCTACCAATCGTACTACTCTGGTGATAGGCCTTACCTTGAATTTCTTACGGAGCTCGGCAAGTGCCGTACCAATATCGTCCTGAATTGGCACGTTGTAAAATTCCCCTTCTTCTTTATTCAACAACTTGAACCAACCCTCCGCTGGATTTTTAATCAACTCCGATACACCAAATGACATCGACCCCATGAAATCATTTGCAGTTGCTCGGTCCCAGTCCCATATTTCAACACTAAGACGTCTGTCAAAATCTTGCTTCGAAATTTTACTACATGAAAGAACAATTGGACAACAAATGAACAACAATTGAATAGCAAAGAGTACGACAAATGATCAGAAAATTGAAATTTTTGCATGACAGCATTTAAAGCGAAACACTCCTATTCAGCTCATCACAATAGGTTAGAAGGAAAATTAATATTAATCAAATTAGCATTATACTCTAATTAGATTTGTAAACATCAATTATGTATTGAATTTTATCGCAAATAGAAGGCCCCTTGAGAAACACCATTTACTGCAGGGCTACCCTCCGTAAACACTTAAAAATTGAAATCAAGTGAACTTAATCACTGTGCGTTTCGCACTTAGCGGAGCCCAAAAGGTGTTCATATGGCATCGAATAAATCGAATAAATATACCAGCAGCTCGTACCGCAGTAACGAGATTTACTGTGGACTACGTACCCAATTATAATGAAAATTTATCACTGCAAATTTTAGTGAAAATAAGGGAACATGGACGGAGCTCTTGATAAAAGCTTTCTGATCACTCCCTTTACTTTCACCTATGTGAGCGATACCATTTCGCAACAAAGTAAGTGGAAAGAACATTAACCAATGATAGCTACTGACAAAGCAACTGTTGCCTCAATAAAAGAAACTATTGATGGAAATGTTCATGTGAAGACAAATTGGTTTTATCACTGTACACTTTATTGTTTACCACTGCAAAGACCATTCTATTACTACGCTAATTGGTTATCACCGCATGCAAAAATTTGGTACGTAGCTAATCACGCAGTAGCGAGAGCGTTAAAAGCTAATGCATCATAACTCTACATGCTTGTAGATGAATTCTGAAGCCAAGGCCGACAACGGAGAAAATAGTACAAATACGCTCTTGTGAAAAAGCTGTTGGTACTACAGAACTTTACCATAGCACGAAAAAGCGGGAACATTCTTTTAGCATATTGAAAGCCTTTTTTCCTCAGTAGCTCAGACGAGTGTCGGACGAAAAGAGCTTTCAGTATGCTAAAAGAATGTTACTGCTTTTTCGTGCTATAGTGAAATACGCTTGAATGCAAACTGTACAACTCGCTCAAAAATAAACTGCGTCAAATGATTTCTTAAAACACAGGAGTATATTGTTATTCGATCCCTCTATCAGGTTTGCTCGAGAACGATCGATCCAAAGTTGCATTCGTGTAACTTGCAAAATTTTGTGATTACTCTATCACCTCCTCACGTTCGCTAGTACACACTGGTGGCCTTCCATTTGCAAATCCGAACTCGGAAACACTTTCACATCAAGTAGCGAAGCCAAACGCAAACAAATGCATAAAAGTGCTGGTCTCAAAAGGTAATACCGATTTGGATTTCCAAACTGGGGTTTCCTTTATTCTAACTGTAATATTACTTTCTACCTGTAATATTCTGACCAACTAGTCCGGAGACGGGCAATCTCTGGCTCTTGGGCAAACCCGGCCCATTATCAAGCTCATAGCAGTCCGTGGACTTAAAAGGACTTGGCAACAAATTAACTATAAGCACAAGTAAACTTTTTTGGCCTTGCTCAAATAAAATCTTATTAATCTGTATGGAAAATTTGCATGGTGCTTACAAAAGCGTCCAACGTAAATGTTATTGATTTAATATTTGCATTGAAATTACAAACAAGGCTTCTACATTTTGTCCTGGCCTGTCAGATGAACAAGCCAGATATTGTAAATTTAATTCTTAAGATATTGCAGTTTTGCTCCTATGGACAAAGATGATGTGATTCCATATATTTGAAATCAAAATATCCTATGTAAATGAAGAATTTTCAATAAATCAAAGAACAAAGACAAAAATTAGTAGCTTATTCTCGTTCTCGTCTGTAGCTATTAGACACAGTCTAAATGTGTGGGCATGTTCCCTGTAAGATACATTACAATCCAAAATAACAATTCAAACGTATGCAACTGCAAAACTCCATAGCAAAATTGTCTATAAACACTTAAAATGAGAAAAATGAAATAGGTGGTTGATCACACTAGGCAGAAACACAACCTTTGTTGCAGTTGAAAGAGTGGGGGCGTTTGAGATTTATCGAAGATTATAAAGCGTTCAATCTTCCTAATCTGGTATTTCTTTTGTTGTCAAAGAACAAAATAACTCCAGCCAACGATTAGAAATGCTTTTCGAATACAGAATTTCAAAATGAAAACAAGTGGTCATAATGGCCAGTCTCCTAGCAATGATAATCGATGGACGCACTTTAAATGCAAAGGCTTATCCCATGGTCAACGGTTTCTCATAAAAACGCATGCAGGATAGACCAAATACTCTTGAAGCTTTGTCTAAACAAGGTAAAAAACCTCGTAAGCATGATTCTGTAGCTATACACAGGAATTAATTCTTCCGAGTAGAGTTAGCTACCCAAGCTTCGGAGGTTTGGGATAGCAAAACTTGCAGCACTTATTAATGAGTTCTCCTGATAAATACTAATAAATGTTGGCACACTGCAATAATTTTCTGCATATTATCACCACAAATAAATTAGTTATCATCAATCCTGGCATTCCTTTTTGTATCACTATTTGACAGGTCTCCAATCAATACCTATCTTTCTTCTTTATATAATTTTTGCTACTGCTTGTATCATATATAAACATATTCCAATGCTACAACAGTTAAGTTTTCTTTTCCTTTTAGTAGACTGTGGCCATATTGCATATCAATCTTTACAATCAAATGAAACGTGTCGGAGCAAACATTTACTTCTTGTGACTCACAATGGTTGTTAGTAAGGCGTATAGAGAAGGATGAATCAAAAAAAGGACTTATACAGTAACACACCAAACAGTTTGTAATATCCCTGGTCTGCAGCAATGACGTATAGTCATTGAATTGTTACTGGACAGATTCGGGCTTCTTTATGCTCCCCCGCTGCTTGTAACTAAAGGCTAGCACGTCCTAACCAGACATTACAGGTCGTTTAATTTTTGCAACATGATATTCTAGTGATTTTAGCGAAGGGGTATATTTTCAATAAATTAAAATTGCGTGAAAATTAAGTTTACCTAACTTATGTATCAATCTTAATTAATTTAAGCTGCCATTGGCCAAATTAAATGTGCGCTAAATTTGCTTTGTTCTTTTTCACTAAATCTAGCTAACACAAAAATTAAACGGCTTAAGGTAGCCAAAGTAATGATAGAAAAAATGAAATCAAAACAATATCAGAGTGAGACAACAACATGAGATAATATCAGAATCAGACAAAATCAACATGCGACAGCATCAAAATGGAAACAGCCTCAAAATGAAACACAACGAAAATGAGATGACGTCAAGATAAAAAAAATTCAAAAAGCAAAATAAACAATATCAAAATGAAACGACAACAACACTTCAGGATAACGTTGGAGTACTAAAATTTCTCTACTTCCCTTGATATCATCTATTATCATTATGGTATTATCATCTCTAGTTAAATTTTTGCTGCTCAAAAATCCCCGACCCAAAACAGTTAAAGCGCAGAACGGCCTAGGTCTCTGGCCCAAGTAGTAGGAATTCTTCAATTCCCTACTCCTGGAATTCTTCAATTTTTACTTTCAGGTTATGCATTGTGAATTCTAAAGAAGAAAAATTTATGATACTGCAATAAAATACACAAAAACAAGAACTCACAATGAAAATTTCTGATTCCAAACAGGATTCAAGCATTTCTTTCTGATGTCTGTTTTCCTTTTTGTCTCTTTCTCTGGGTCTGGCTTCAGCTTGACTTTCACATACGGATCAGAAAGGCCAGTTGGGTCCATTGGAATCAGATTTTTCGCCTCTCTCACTGAAATAAACAGCCAGCACATGTTCGTGAATATGATAAACCTCGTTCCCGCATCTACTTTGGTAAGAGTAGATGCATTCAAACTACACAAACAAGTTACATTCACAGCGCATGCTATCCCATGTGTTTCAATAAAAACTTAACATTTCATTCTACATTTCAACTTTTCAACTCCAATTCTAATTAACATATCTGTCATATGTTCGCATTGTCCACATATATACTGTCATGTGAGCTGGATGATACGTAGTACACGTTCAAGCAAATTTTGACCAAATAAAACAAGCAAGATTAGAGAGAGAGAGAACTCCGCTATGGAAAAATACATGCACACAAAAGCAGAGACATAATTAGCATACTGTTGTCGAGAGCATAGCCACCAAATGTTTGAAAACCTTGTTAGGTCTATTTTCTCCCAACCTAATTGACCAACCATCACGCAGGATTCTGACCAGAAGTGCTAAGACTAGGTTCATTTTGCATGATGATTGGTCAACTAGGTTGGGAGAAAATAGACCTGACAGAGTTCTAAAGCATTTGACGGCTATGCTGATGTCGAGTGCTCCTACAACGCTGAAGCATGCTTCCGCCTTTCGTGTAATACACTCTTTCCTTTTATTAGAAACTGATAGTGTTTCCGAAGCTCAATGCTCTCATGGTTTTGTTAATTTTAGATTCAATGTGATCTTTAGACTCAATTGCTCTTACAATTGATTTTTTCAAGAGAGACATTTTGCATATATCTGAGAAACTATATGCAGTGTAAAATCTTTAAGATATTCGCTCGAGGGCTCCTATTGAAATTAAAGTAACGAGTGCTGATGTTTATTTGCAACCTCACCAGCATTTGCTTGAAAGCTGGGAATTATCATCTGAGGCAGTGCATGTTTCAGCAGTGTTCTTATCTTTTTGGCAAATCGACCCTCAGTGTGCTTACAAAGTGTGCTATTGCACAACGAAGGATTTAATCAAATCGAGCTGCGCTGCAAGCCTCGGCATTGTGACAAAGTGTGCCGGTATAAAACAAAGAGTGTAATGAAATTCTATAGAACAAATAGACAATTCAACTATACAAAAACCCTCAAAATTAATGAGTTCATTTGCCTCCTTTCATTTGCTAGAAATGTGCACATTGAATCTGTATCAAACAGAACAAGGTATACACTGAATGGGAAAGAGCGTCAATCTGTCATATATCAAGATATGCGATTCCAAAAATGACAGAGGGACATTACCATGCGTAGATCACTTGAATAGGAACCAGCACATAAAACAGAGTAACAAAAATCCTCCCAAACAACATGTATATATATATATATATATATATATATATATATATATATATATATATATATAGGCACTAAAATTATGTACAAAATACACGTGCAGTAAACTCAAAAAGCGCCAGAAAACAGAACAATCTATTAAATCATTTGCTGGTAATGATATATATTGCAAGCAAGGCGTATTGTAAAAATGGCAGGTGGGAATTTCTTGCGCCTGATAAGAAGGGTAAATAAGATTTATCAGCCACATCAAACAGCGAGCTTTAATCGCCAAAAGAAGCGGATAGAAACAATTTGCTGGAAGCAAACAATGATCTTTCAAGATAACGAATATCCATCTGAAGTTAAACGTTAGCACAATTTCTATTGGGAGATAAACGTAAATCCTCCACGAAAACAAAACAAAGAATATGATTTAGAAGTAAATCCCAATTATGGATAGCAAATAAATTTACTCCCCCATGAACGAGATACGTGATGAAGATACTAATGTAAGGTACACGATGCGTCAGACAAGCAAAATTCGCAGCCAGATGGTCTTCTAACTGCTGATTTTAGAGTTGCAACTAAAAAGACAAGTAAATTTCGGCCAATCCCACTGCGCAAAGCCTACCCACCACCTGCGAACAAAGCTCAAAAATGCCGCTTAAAATCAAAATATAATCTTTGCCTCACTGGTAGAAAGCGAGGTATTCTTCAAATGAAGAGCTCAGAGAAACTTTAAACTTTGGAGCATATAGTGTGATATATTTGTTTTAGTAAGTAATGTCAGGGAAAGGCCAATAGAGCCTATAACAAAGCTCTGAAAAAAGGAAGAAAGAAAAAGGAAAGTTAAGTAGATAGGGAGATGAGATCCAAATTGTTGTATAACCTTATTTTTTGTTATTGGCATCCCACCTGTAATCAACTCGAAATCTGGTTTAGCATCATGTATAACATTAAATCTGTAACCATAATAGAAACCTTTTCAAGAAAGAACAAGCATTGAGAACGGAAACTTGAAATTCATTTTCTCTTGGTAGAAAGCCATCCTAAAAACAGTCTTAATATGGAAGATTTTGGAGGGAAGAGAGATTAATACCCCTGTTCTACTCCCTGGTAAACGAGAATTTCAATAGGCTTAAATCATGCACTAGTAATTGTTTTCCGCTTTGTATCTTAACAAGGTTCTCTTTTTGAATTATTCAGACCACCTGCCTAAAAAGCAGCAGTACTCTGAGAAAATCGTAAGAATTTGCGCCGATTATACGCGCTTTCATATTTGTAAATTCTAACAAGACTAAACTATCACTCCAGAATTCATTTCTGCACTAATCCCGAACTGCAGGAGACACTGGCAATTTTCCCTGCTCTAGACCATACATAAGCTCCCAAGATGACGTTTGGTTCTCACAATCAGCAATCCACTAATTGCAAGAAACCCCTATGAATAAACTACAACTTGCGGTTATTCATTTGTCTTCACTTCCCTGTACATGCAATGACCTATTGGTTCAAAATAGCTTCAGAACTACAAGGAAACTACCTTCAACCTCCAGTTTTCCACTGTTGTTTGCCTCCTCTGTGAATTTGATCTTTAAGTGGACTCTTCCACGCCTTTCCGTATGATCTGCACCGCACAGTTTAGGTATACAACCAGATTTCTCGCATCTCTTATGGACGTTCATTTCACACGCTAGCAAGAGAGACAACCAATCTTATGAGTTAATAGTATTCAAACATGCTTTTACTTGACAGCACTTAGAAAAATCTATGCCGGAGAAAAGACTAAAACGATAATCTAGCTATAAATGGCAAATCATGACTGAAATATAAAAATACAATGTTCCAAAGTACTGTTTTCCTTTCCTGTGTCTATCTAAGCACAATCATTCGATATTCAGAAGAAAATGGGGAACAAAGTAGACTTCTTTATTAGAAAGTGGCTCATAATAATTTGGTGATAGACTGCTCGAAAAGTTTAGAAGTTCAACGCTGGAGTTTTGAGATCAAACAAAGTTGATCAGTTCAAATATATTCAAGATTCCAATTTTCACACAAGCCCAACATCTCTCTTTCTTATACCCAATTTGTATAGAGTTCTTCTGTTAATCTATATATTTCATATCTCCGTGTTCTGTTTGTCTGTGTAATACTGCAGTGTTAAAATAAAAAATTCTTGCTACGAAAATCTTGACAAAGTTTTAGTATTGGAATAACGGAAAAGCTGATAAAGTTTCATTGCCGGGCAAATAAACACTTTCCGATAAGAACACCATGTAACAAGATTAGAAGTAATGTTACGAGTGAATTTTCAGGAAATATACGATAGCAAGGTAACAAAATTAACATGTACGAAGAATGAAGCGATAACTCAGAGACAAAAATGCGTGTGAATCATTCGAATGGGCTACATGGGATCTGGTGCTGTTAGATCACAATCGAGTCAAAGCCATAATTGGGTTCACAACAACAGTCTGTGCACAAGAGGATTGACAAGCTAGGAGGGCAGTGAAAGAAAAGGAGTCCAAGCAGAAAGGATGATCTACTAACACTTACGACATGTTTTATTCATTGAAAAGAAACCTTTCAAATATTGCGATTGATAATCCCTACTAATCCATTTCCATGGCATACTGCTACTATTGATGGCAGACCACAATTCCTTCCCTCCTGCACAAAATTTGCAACAGACGAACTATACGGTGGTCAATGAGGTCATAAATAAGACGAAAAAGTCACCTTGACATTTCAGCCCTTGATGAATCAAGCCGTACAAAAGAGATCCACAATGGTCACAGAACGTAGGGCTTGTGTACGTGTACACCTTAAACCGATGAGGTGACTGTGGTGCCTAGAAAGAATCAAAATATTTTTAACATAACTACCTACTTTTCGACCAATGCACACAAAACTCGCAAAACCTGCATGTTACTTTAATTCAACGAAACTTGAACTCTCTGCATATGATACGATGAAAGAAGCTCGAAAGATACAAGACTCTCGTGAATCATTTAAATCAAGGCCAATAAACTAACCCATCCTGAAGCCTTTGTCTTCTTTATCTATTTCCAATTTGTTTATAGTTAGCGAGCTACAAAGTTACGAAGATACTTCATCCCAAAACGACAATAAACGAATAAAGCAAATACAGGCATATATATATATATAAATATATATATATATATATATATATATATATATATATATATATATATATATATATATATATATATATATATATATATATATATATATATATATATATATATATATATTAGTGCAGCATACTGAGGCCAGAGGATATAAGTATATATACATATATCCTCTGGCCTCAGTATGCTGCACTAAAGTAACAATGACAATAGCTAGACTACGCTACGAAATCACGCTAGTTTTGGTCTACTAACTGCACTTGCCACATTGCTCGCAATGCCAAGCAATTTAGTTGTGTAAATTAATACATACCGTAAATCCTCGAATCAGCTCCATAGGGGCTTATCTATTTTGATACTCTTTGGGTGGGGGCTTATTTGAGGGGAGAGCTTATTCGAGTGGGACCTATAGAATTACTTGACATATGTTCCATAAAAAGCTCTTTGCCAAAGCTCCTTTTCTCCATGATATTAAAAGAATAGTATAAACTTAAGCTGTAGTCTATATCAAAGTCTTCATCATCATCAGGGGTGGAGGCTTATTCGAGGGGGGTTTATAAACAATTTGAAGTTCTAGCATGGGGGCTTTTTCGAGTGGGGCCAATTCGAGGATTTACAGTAGATAGATAGATTAGAATCTCAAAGAAAGTGCCAATGATGACTTCACGCACAAAGTAGTGCTTTAAGTCTCATAGTAAGAAGTAACTTTGAAACAAATGGGGATAGAAAGGCCTGCTACCACAGAAGATAGGAGCCGTGAACAAGACGAAAGAGTGCAGTCACAGTAACGCTATGTAGCAACAATTTTTCTTCTTTTTCGAGCAAAGGTGCACACTACACAAAGTGCAGGCGCAACAAATAATTTTCTATGGAAACTATTCTCTGATGGGCAGCATGGGCGGATAAGCAAACTGAAGACAAATTGAAAGTGAAAAACTCGTGAATTTGTAGCGACCGCCATATTTAATACGCTTCAGTGGTTATCATGACGGCCAGTCTATATTCAGGCTAGATAATTTAATCTCTTTTAAGGAGCTTAAGATAATCATTCGGGTAGCTTAATAAACGTAATCCTCTAGGAATTATCTGAGTCTACATATTAATACCTTCGGAAATTTGTACCTACAAGGACTTTTAACTAGAACGCAGGTGCAAGGCGAGCCTAAAACCAAAGGATTTCATCATAAAAGGCGAACTCCGAGTTCTTTGGCACAGTCGCTCAGCAATGACGTCCTTGAGATGTGGAAACTTAACAAATTAAACAAGGCTATCCAATGCTTCAGCGCTGGAGTTCTCACACGGGAAGGCAGTAATTTAATGATATTTGAATTCTATGACGTAGGAAGCATTTGAAAGGCGGAAGAGCGTAGGAGTTGAAGGATAATTAGGCTGCAACCTATGGTCTAAGATCCACACCAAATCCCACTAAAATAGCGTACTAAAACAAGCTTATTATGAGGAAGCTTTTTTCGTTCAGTACTGAAACTTTCTTGGCTTTTTCACGACTTCAATGCTGAACTTTCTTAAAACCTCCATAGCGAGAAAACTCGAGTTTGCGTAACAGACAGACACGCACTACGCAAAAATAACACTCTACCACGTACAAGCAAGAAATCTGTATAAATTAACCTAAAGAGCCAAGTTTCTTGCGCCAATATCAAAATTTTCGAGACATATGATTTATCAATTTTCTTCGGTCTTAGAAATCCAGTACTGAATTTTCTTAACCTTGTAACAAATCAAGTACTACATTCTTATAAACCTGAAAAGTATAATAAGACTATATTTGTGTGAAAACAGATGAAGACGGGCACTCTGCAATTTTGCAAGGATCTCACATACATGTTTTTCGCATATATGGAACACATTTTCAAATTTTGTGGGCATTTTTTCCAAAATTGCAATTTTGGTGCAAGTGTACCAAGTACCCCCCGGCTCCTACATCTCGGTATGATTTCCTACAATCAGTTCACATTATTCCTTATTTCTATTCCGATCTAAACGTTATCATGAACAATGAAGTTCTGAATAGATTGTTTTCTCGTTAATGAGCACTCATTCATTCGTTGATATTTCCATAATGAACCCAGTTGGTATTTCCAAACACTATAACGACTTGCTTCTGTATAAGTTTAAATAACAAAGATGGGAATTTCCCACACAATATCTCCCTTTCTACATCATATGTCGCAATTACGCCCTTTCTCGATTCTTTATATGGGAAAATGTTGAAAATAGAAAGAAGCACGTGGCGCATATGATATCGATGGCAGAATCAAAGCAAACCATAAAATTGATCTTTGCTTAATATACGGAAAAATTAAGTTCATACTTGTTTGGTGGATGGGAAAATTGAAAGCAAAGTTGCCTAAGCTCTGTTTGGCAACTGATAGATAAATCGCAGCCGACAGACTACAGTATACC
The DNA here is from genome assembly GCA_964019165.1 of Mastigias papua. Lineage (NCBI taxonomy): Eukaryota > Metazoa > Cnidaria > Scyphozoa > Rhizostomeae > Mastigiidae > Mastigias > Mastigias papua. The sequence goes on from OZ025275.1 coordinate 13,738,924, forward strand.
ATAGTATATTTATTTGTTTAAAACAAACTGGCTTATAAGACGCGACTCTAAGCAACTTCCTACTTGCAACTGCTCAAACAAATAAAGCTTAAATACAACTTTGACATGTCACTTGTTTCGACCAGGAAAAAGATTCCATCAATATGGCTAACTCCATCCATTCCGTTCATACATAAAAAAATTGTGTTCGAGGGTAGGTTAATAGTGGCTATCCTCTTAAATGTTAATTTAAGAAAATCATAGGCAACTTTCAAGCGTTGAATGGTAAAAAAGATTTCCTTGTCCAAAAGTTCCTTATAAAAATGAATGTATGAATAGGGCACCTAGCTCAGTGGTTCTCAAACTTTTCAAATTATTTTGCATGGTGGTCTCCTAAAGCATATTTTTTCGAATCATGGTCTCCGTGGAGGGACTAATAGATGAGGTGATTAATATACTTTCACGGGAAACAAACATTAGCAGTGATAAAGGCTAATAAAACAACAAGTCGAATATGCTAAAGCAACCTCCCGAGGTCCCCGGAAATCCTTCGAGGTCCCCTAGAATGCTTCGTGGTCCCCCAAGGGACCGCGGACCCCAGCCTGGGAACAAATCACCCAGCTCTTTTACAAGTATTTTTATAAGAAACTGGACATACAAAGCCAAAATAGTCTTACGAATCTGGAGGGCTATTTTGCTCCTACCCAAAGAAAAACTGGTCACTGGTCAGTTGCATACAAGACAAATTGAATTTCTAAAGTGCATAGTTTCCATAAAACTTTCTCATAAAGGCACAAGATTCCGGTAATGAATTTACTACTTCATTTCACCCAATTTCGAATCAAGCAACCATTAAGGCACTTTTAGAAATTAAATCCCGAAACTTTAAGAAACTTTCAGTCCTAACCCCTCATTTAAAGGTTAGTCCCATATATGATTCCACACGTTGGGGAGTGCCCATTAGAGGGGACACTTATCCTGAGTTGCCGGCATAGTGAGGTAGGGTGGCCAGTTCCTTTCCTCGCCGCCTTTAACTTCCCTAGTGTTGCCACCAGGTACCTATTTGCTGCTGGGTGGACACTGAGCGAGCATCCCAATTATGATCCGGGGGTTCGGCTCGAACCATCGACGTTGTGCTCGGCAGTCAAGCGCTCTAACCACTTGGTCACTCGCCCGTAACCCCTCACTAAAAAGTTTCCGAAAAAAGGGAAACACGTGTACTGCAGGACACAATTCTTATTGGGAATTTCTGAAGACAAAGAAAGCTATAAGTTGTCCTTACTAGACAATAGCAAAGGATAATTTACCGCGGCCGAGGAGAAAACGTCAATGGGTGTACAAACAATAAAACGCCTTGATTTTACAGAAAAGACTAGACATGACATTTGGCCCAAGGATTTTGCTTTGAATTTATACAACTGCCATGTGTATGAACAGGTAGCGTGTCATCAAACCTAATGTTGATATAGACCAAACGAAATATACCCAATAACAGATCGACGATAAAAATGCCACAAGGACAACAAAAGCATATATAGCCACTAAAAAAACAACTTTTTCCCATGTTGAGTAATGCGTTTATAATGAAAGCAACAAAAGATTCAAACCTGAACTTTGCGTGCAACAATGTAACAAGCAAAGACGGTAGTGGTTTGATAAAAGCGACGTGAGAGTGGTGACGCCATCTTTTGAAAATTCACATTTTATGTGAATATAAACAATTCTTCCCTCCTTATCGCGGGCTATGTTCTAAACACGATTTACAATATGTGAAATACGCGAAATTGTCAGCCTAATTTTGAACAATACCGAATACTCAAAAAGTGCAAAGAGATAGCACTCTTTTGAGCCATTTGAAAATATCGCCAGGGCTGCTATTTGAAAAGGCCTGAAGTACGACTTGCACAATTTGTACAAGACTTGCAAATATCTACCCAAGCCATTTGAAAAGCTCTTTACGTACACAAAAAGTACATTATCAGGAGCTGCGTTATCTAGATCCAAGCCTGCTCGCCCTGAAGCAGACTGCCAATAATGCAAGAAAGTGTGGAAACATTTTCGAATCATACAAGCAGGTTTAAAAGTTTAAATACAGATGAGGCCATGGTAAAAGAGCGAAACAGCTGCAAAAGACATTCAAGGCAGTCAAATGTCACGCAACTGAAACTAGGACAAGTAAAACACACCCAAGGCCAGACAACATGCGCCTTCACACAGACACGCGTCTATATATATTCACGCTACTTCACACCAAAATACCTGTCAAGTGTTCACGCATAATATCTCGCATCCATGGTAGACTAGTGCGGGACGCGTGTTTGTTCTGCGATACACCATGAAAGAAAGCGACTGAAATCGGATCCCCTTTGAGCGGGATCATCCTGCATGGAAATAGTTGGAAAATCTACTTGAAAATACTACTCATAGAAACATATACAAACAATTAAACCAGCATGATGTTTTAATTTATTGTGAGTCCTTCTTCTAGAGCAAGCGAGTTTGCTTCGTGCCCAATTTACACTACAAACACTAACCCAGCTTCGTAACAGGTTAACCTAACCATGGGCTGACTTTTTGTAGTTGCAAATGCAGCTAACCTGGCTTCACCCTGGTGTGAACAATCCATCTCTTGCTTTTGAAGTGGGCTAGTCGGTTCTAACCCAGAGCCAGACCGGGTTAGTTGCATTTACACTACGTAAAACTAACCCAGGTTCGCCTTGAGTTAGTTTGTGAAGTGTAAAAAGGGCATTGCATGACGCAGGATTTACAATAGAGCCATTGTGTCCAGGTGTGATAAATGATTCTGTTTGTTTGCGCAAGACTGGGTTATGAGTCTCTATGCAAATTGCTTCCAGAAAATAGATCATGCATCCTACGGACCCATTGATTAAAGTGAATATGGATATAACTCACGTCTGAGTCCTTTTGAATATCGGCACCAGGGCATTGAAACGAGACATATTCATGGCACCGCTTGTGCACAACAAAGCTGCAAACTAGGATAAAAATTAGATGAGATGAAATAACATATATTTCACATTAAGTAAGATAAGATAAATAATTTCTGTTAAATAACACTAACAAGCACAAAATTAACATTAAATAACATTGAGCTACCATTAAACTAACTTTTGGACTGAAAATGGAGGAGAAATCACAGGACTTTTTTCCTTTTCGTGATCCAAAAAAGTGGAAAGCAACTAGCAGGCTTTTGTTGGCTTCATGCCGAATACAGATTCGAAAGAAGAGGAAAGACAATCAATAAAAATCACTATAAAATTTCGCCAGTTGCGAAATTGTACACAGATCTTAGATACACGTCCGTGCACCTCTACCAATAGTACCTGTTTGTTTCGTAATCCAGTATAGCAGATAAAAACCATAGGATATTACGCCTCATAACAAAATGAAATTGGCTGCAATATCCTAACAAATATAGGATACAAAATCTGAATTTTCTGCTGTTTTTAATAAATGACGTTTAGGAGTATCCAAACTGGAGGGAGATTTGTTCGAACATTCAAATGAACTTTGATTCCTTAAGTAAACAAGGAGGAAAAATCTCATCACTGGTCAATTACTAAGAAAAACATTGGGGGTAATTGATGTAGCTGGGTATGCAAGCTTACAAAAATTTGAGGAAAAGGAAACTGAATGCGTGAAGGAGTTAATTGATAAATGAATGAATAAAAGAATGAATGTATGTACTACTGGACGCATGGATTAACGATTGGCCGAATAAATAGATGCATGTATGAATTATCGAGTGAATAAATGAATGAGTGAATGAATGAATGTATGAATGAGCGTGTCTATGAATGAATGAATGAGTGAATGAGAGAACTCAAATGAATGAATGGAGAAACAAAAAGGAGAACCCAAGGAATTTTCGTATCATCAGGTGGCTGAGCAACAGGATTAACGAATTAAAGAGAAAATTATGGAACAAAACGGGATACAACATGCCGAGCATTCTCGAGATTTAACAACCACTCGTAAGAGACAAACGCTAACTTAAGGATTCAGGATCTATGTACGCTGTGAGTACACAGTGCTTGGAGCAGCTCGACTAACAGAATAAGAGCGCATATGAACTGCGCTTATGAAGGAATTGTCAATATGATATGATAAATGATGTGAATGTATGGGTGAATAAGAACAATCTGTTTAATGGAGATCAAATATAAGCAGATGGAATAATAGTTTGTTCTAAAAGGTGTCTTTTTTGCTTTGCTAATATTGAATCGTTCTGTCGTCTTCGACTTCAAACATAACATGCCATAAGTTCACAACAAATTGATATGAATAGCTTAAACTCAATTGTGAAGATATGACATTAACGACCATCAATAAGCCAAAATGCACATCATCATTGTGAATGTCAGCATTAGAATCATAATGAGCAGTGTAAAATCGAAAATTGATTTTATGACAAGTATCATACTATTATGATATAATCATGTTTATGGTGATTATGACGATGATGGTGACTGTCAACATGATAGCTGTGATGATGATGATGATGATGATGATGATGTTGATGATGATGATGATGATGATGATGATGATAATGATGATGATGATGATGATGATGATGATGATGATGATGAATGATGATGATGATGAATGATGATGATGGTTGATGATGATGATGGTTGATGATCTTGGTTGATGATGATGCTAATGCGAAGATGACGATGACTACAATGTGAGTGATAGTAATTACTATTTTGAAAATGCTGATCATGAATAATGATTGACAATGTTCGTGATGAAGATAGCGTTGGTGATGAAGATAATGCTAGTGATGAAGACGATGTTGGTGATGACGATAACCTTGGTGACGAAGATAACGTTCGTGGTGAAAAATGTTTGTGATGAAGGTAATGTTCGTGATGAAGGTACGGTTGATGATGAAGATGATATTGAAGATGAAGATTATGTTGCTGATGAAGATGACGATGGTAATGATCATAACAATGTTAATGATAATGATAACGAAGATGATGATAATGATGGTTTTGATGATGTTGGTGGTGACGACTATGAATGATGATTGACAATGTTTGCTATGAAGATACTGTTGGTGATGAAGATAATGCTGGTGATGAAGAAAACGTTCGTGATGAAGATAACGTTGGTGATGAAGATAATGTTCATGATGAAGACAACGTTCGTGATGAAGATCTTGATGATGAAGATGCTGGTGATGAAGATGACAATGATAATGATTACAATGTTGGTGATAATGATAAAGAAGATGATGATAATGATCGTGTTGATGATGTTGATGATGAAGATGATGGCAATTTAAATTTAGGTGCTATATCATAGTTTTGCACAGCGCTAAAGAACATATATTTGATAGACTTTAGCGGTCAATAAAAAGTATGACTATGGTGATGATGATTATGGAGCTGATGAGTATGATGAAGATCATGATGAAGATGATGCCGATGATTATTATGATTATAATCATCATGAAGGTGATTATGGTGATGGTGACTATGCTCATGTAGGTGATGGTAATAAGGGCAGGTGAATGAGGATGCTGACAGAGCAAACTCTTGAAGACATTGTGCTAAAGACAAAGCCACAGAAAGCACGTAAAATGAACATTCTCACCTTTACACTGATACCCTTGAGTTGCTACAAAACCCCTGGAATGGAAGACAGTGAGACTAATACAACAACGAAGCGAAGGACAAGAATAAATGCTTCATTAACATCATTCAACACAAAATACTGGAGAAGCGATGCTTCGCTCTATCTCTCTCCTTCCCTCCATCTCCTTCTGGCATCAAAAAACAGTAAACAATAAACCGAAAGAAAATATGTACTGTGAGATACACCATAGCAAAATCGTAGAATCTACTGATACATGCAATCTAATAAAGTCGGAAGAGCTATTTAAAAGATATTTACACGCAGTTCAATGATTTGTCACACTCCTACGCTCAAAATTATATTGACATCATTAAATCTCTTCGGCTAAAGATACTGCGCTTTACTAATTAATTGAGAAAGATTAGAGGTTCCTTTGATATGGAACGTGATTCCGCCAAAAGAGCTGCCGGAATATCTTTATATAGAAGAAACTGCTTGTATTTCTGTTGAAAAGGTCTATCAATCAAAAGAACTACCAAGATTACACCCATGAGCACATAGATATGCAAATACTTTGTATATTTTCGGCGATCGCTCTACAGACAAAACGAAATTGCACTGAACACAGTGGCGTGCCAAAGAGACTTTGATGGGGAGGGGGGTGTACAAAAAAGAAATGTACCTACAAGCAATGATTGCTATACTAGCCTACAGTATAATTGATGACGATCGAAATCGAAACGTTTGAAGTTTTATATGATACCTATTTATGTTTAGCGATTTCTTGGCGGTTGTGTAAATAAATAAACAAATAAATAAATATCTATATATATATATATATATATATATATATATATATATATATATATATATATATATATATATATATATATATATATATATATATATATATATATATATATTTATATATGCAAATATATATAATGTTGTACATAACTATAAACGACAAAACCATATAATATAGAAGATACTACAATGTAAAGTGTACTTCAGGAATTTGGGCAATTTCTTTTAGTATGTGAAAAATTCCTTCCTGTTTAGAATGCGTCACAAGTTTAAACAATGCTCACGAAACCCGTAAACACCGCTGAAAACCATGAAAGGTACGGGGGAGGGTGGCATTTTGCGTAATGCTTATTCTTGCTAGCTTAGAAGTCTAAAGATAAGCCTGCCTGATAGATGCGAATACTTTTGGAAAATCAGCCTCTATGTTTGATTGAATTCGTGCTTGCTGGAAAATGCTAACCTAGGAAAGTGAGGACGATATCGATTACATCGAAGAATTCTGCTAACAAAGTCTGCTTTGGAGGAGGCCTGCAGCAGGGCGATGCCTGTGATAAAGAGGAGTTGAACTTTAGGATAAGTGAAACAAGGCTTTCTCTCCCGACAACTGTTCAGAAATTATCGGCAACAATCCTTTAACAGATAGATTGCGCAGGTGTTCAGAATTCTATTTTACAAAACTGGATTAACTTCACAGGTCAGGCATTCGCTGAACGAAAATGCTGTTTAGGCAAATTGAAGTCAACTTTTAACTAAGTAATCGTACTTAAATTCAGTTGCGGGAAAAATTAAGTAAAAATAATCACTTGCAAAACAAAGAGTAAAGATTAACAGACAAATCTATCCAGCTATAGAATCGTGAAGATTTCTACTAGTTCGAGAAATTTACGAGAATTAAGCAAGTGTTCTATTGATTTCCATATTAGAATCTAATCTTCTAAACTTCTTATCCGCTAATTTCCTCTAGGTTATAAACAAGCTGAACATCCTCCGCTTAGGCACTCAAAAATTTACTTAACAATGCACATCTCACAACAAAAGTTTGTTTATATTTGCGATAAGCATTGGCTGCAGGCCTGCAGTTTTTAAGCTAAACCATACTGTGGTGAAGTCTCTTCAATTGCACACGAGAGAGCAACCTGACTGGTATGATCTAGCGTTTTCCTGAAAGTCCCATAATCCACTTGGCCAGGGTGGACGATACACAGTTAAACAATTTTACTTTCGTATTTTCACTTAGCAATTTTTCCAAATGCCAATGTCTTTAACTCGTATTTAGTGAACAGATACAATTGCTTGAAAAACACGGAATAAAGCTGGCGACTGTTGTACATATATTTGACATACACTAAGACCAATTGTTCACTGCAACAGGCATGATTCCTGTGAATCAAACCTGATATTATCTACAACAAAAAACTATTGACACCAGCAATTCCAAGAAATTAAACATACAAAAACTAGTTGAAACTTCAGGATTCCAACAATATTGGTCTCCAACATCCAGTGACAATACGCCCCACGGTTGAAGCTACTTTTAACTGGGAAAAACGAGGAAATTTCAACGCAAAATTGAAAATGAACTGTATAGATATTCGACTGGGTATTTCAACATACAAGCAGAAGACTGCAAATTTATTACTTTAGAATTATTAATTAATTTAATACACAAAATAAAATTCTCAAAAGAAAAAAAACTGTTTTTATTTTCGGAAATTTCTAAAGGTGCTCCAGGTCATAAGATTTCTTCAGCTGTAATTTCCCTGAACAAACTCCTTTTAGTAAACAGAGGAAAATCACTCATAAACCGTTACTCAACAATTCATAATCTATGCTTGATAAATAATACAGTAAGAGTCCATACATAAGAACCTAAAATGTTGAAATGAGCCTGTTTGTGTTCTTATTTGGTGAGACACTTCTTGTTACCAGGGTGCAGGTCCTTAAAACTGAGGCCTAAACAAATGCTATCAAAGGAATAGTTTTGCATTGAAATTTTATAGCCACATAGAGTCTGTGATCCTTTAATTTTATTCAAACTCATTCGTTCTCGGCCTAAACAATTTTATACCAATCTTATCCCCGCAGGTCTTGCCTATCACAGTTATGTTCCTAAGGGTTTTGGAGCATCATTGAATTGGGCTGAATGGCAAAAAGATTGGGTCTACTTCTCGTTGGATGGAGAATGAAGCCATTTATCAGAACCTAGTTAGAATATCAGACTGGAGAGGCTCTATTTAAATGGTATCAAAATATGCAATTTCAGGCTGTAGGTTCTTAATAAATGAAGGTTCCTTTATGGGTTTTTACTGTATTATACTACAATGATGATTTATAGCTGATAACATGGCCGCCAAATGTTTGAGATCTAGTCAGGTTTGTTTTTCTCCCAACCTAGGTGGCCAATCAGTATGCAAAATGGGCCTAAATGTAGCTGTGGAGCACATGTGTGGAGCGAGTCCTGCATGATGATTGGTCAATTAGGTTGTGAGAAAATAGATCTGATCAGCTTCTTAAACATTTGGAGGCTATGCTATAGCTTATAAGATGTAAATGACTTTAGACTTTAATATGTTTGATGACATGAATAATTTATTGCAATGACAACTGCTACAAACAATATTGTCATTCAAAATTTTTCTTTGAAATTCGTTAGTATCGAATCATGACATAAACTCAATTTACTGAAACCAGCCTTTAAGGCAATGCACGACACCAAATGGCCGACAATAAATAAACTTTTTGAAACTGTGGCAATTTAGATTCGTCAAAAAACTTCATAAAAATTCCATGGTAAGGGTAGGTCCATGTGTATAGTCTCGTTTTCCTTGTCACCTGATGTAATAAATGGTTTCACCTTTCTGAAAACTCTTCCTGTTCACTATAAAACTCTTATTGTAGTGAACTTGGTCTTGTAGCTCGTTGTCATTTGTTCTATCGAATCTCCCAGAAGCTTTTCAGTGTTAATGCTAAGTTTACTATTGTAAACGTACAAAGTAAATCTTCCATTTTGCATAAAGCCTGAGAAATTCGGTTCTTGGTTGGGAACAACCAACGCTTTACTGAAATGGCGCCTACATCCGTAAAGTGTACTAATGCATGTTACACTCCTCTGGCTAGAGCAAGCTCAGTCATGATGGTGTTGCAGGCCTTTCAATGAGTAGATTCGATGCGCGCTGCCGATCACGCGCGTGAGCTCGTTTCCGCGCGCTAATTGGTAAGAAGGAAAAAGGGTTTCTAAGGGGCAGCAGAAATTTCTTCTTTTCAAACGCAAAGACACCACTTCATCTTGGGTTAATTTAGCAGTTCTGACCATTTAGTTGTGAGAGCTTTCCTTCGTACCCGTATGCATATTTTTGAAAAAGCTATGCGTACGCGATAAATCGAGCGCATGAATTGAGCTGGGCGCGTGCCTGTGCGCTGGTGTGCGATCGCGCGCGTCCAACTAAAAGGCCTGATGTTTGTGTGTGTGAGTTTTTTGCCTGATAGAGTCCACTACCAACGAATGCCCCAACATTTCTTCACTTTACCAAATATTATGCGGGAAAATCAGCAAACAAGATGTAAAGTTTCGATATAAACCACGTTGGATACCTAGAGAAAACAGTCAAAATCCAAACAGATGTCTTTCCGAATGTTGGGGAAACATTATATTTATCGCTAAGTCTTCCGCATTCTGACGCATCAGCACCATCATATAGATTCGAAAGTCTGTCCAGTTTCACAGATCAACAGATCTTGATTCCAAAGTTTCCCGACATTTATGCATCCACCCTACCATCAGTACTTGAGAACCACTGCCGACTTTTAAGGGATCCGCCCACACCATACAGACTCGAAAGTCATCCCAGCCTTGACGCAACCACCCCTGTTATCTAGCCTCGAAAGTCTTCAGAATTTTGACGTATCTACTTCACGTGGTACCTTCTGATAGCAAATTATCTTATCTTCCTTTATGTTGTGATGCTGTAATGCTCTTAATTCATGTCATCATATTTTGACTGGAAAACCTTGACAGCTGTTTATGGCTATGAAAATATGGGGCTCTTAACCCTAAGATCTTCTTCATTTTGCATATTCTCCAAAAAGGATCACCACAACTAGTTGTAGCAAACACAACAAATTCCTGCATACACTGAAAGCAAAACTTAGAATTTACTCTATTACTATTTAAAATAAAACTATTATATAATAACAAATATTAAAAATTATTCAAATAAAACTAATGACAGAATTAAATGTGTCTGGGGAGAAGATTGTACCTCTCCTGCCAATCCCCTACACCAAAAACTTGAAAGTAGGCAAGTTCCAGCCTGGCCCATCTTTTCTGATATCCCAACTGTGCAAACTGAAGTATGCTTTCAGCAATTATAGACATGAAGAATACATATTCAAGCTATTGAAACATATGCTGGTATTCTAGCAGGTGGCTTTCAATTATTCAACAGTAAATACAATACAACGTACAAAGAACTCTGTTAAATATAGCTAATAATTATGAACAGTCATTGTTTACATTCTAGTGATGAACAAGTATTAATCATACACTAACAAAAGACAGTGCCATTACTTAATTGAGACTGTTTGTCTACATGTGTTGAATCATGAACTACAGAGGAAAAATCATGAAACCTTACAAAAGCTATAGTAGATATATATATATATATATATATATATATATATATATATATATATATATATATATATATATATATATATATATATATATATATATATATATATATATATATTATATATATATATATATATATATATATATATTTATATATATATATATATATATAGACTCTCATAATAAAAACAACTGTTTAACATTTCGCGTATAGCTTCATCAGAAAAATCTTATAACTTTGACATTATCCAGTGTAGAGATAAAGCTGACAAATTCTAGTGTATAGATCTAAAACACTAGCTTTCTCTTAAAAATTACCCTGAATCAATCAAATGAAGCTGGAAGGGTGCTATGCTTGGAACAAACTTGGAACTCCTGGCTCAGAAAGACAGCTGAAGTCTAGTGAACTGCAGATATATTTTAATGCAATATGAACACTGATATGCATATAATGGACAGGTCTTGTCCACAATCACTGATAACAGTGTGGCCTATTCAAAAGATATTATCTGTTTGTAGCCAATGATGTTAGCAACAGTCATAAATTTATGTGGGTATATAGTGAGATTAGCAACAAAATAGAAAGCAAGTCAAACAAGCATAAAACCACTATTGTTTTTAAGGGGGAAACTAATATAATATAATAGAAAAATACATATTACAGAAAGCCACACATGAGCATACACACACACGCACACACACACACACACACACACACACATACACACACACACACACACACACACACACACACACACACATACACACACACACACAACACAACACAACACAATACACACACACACACACACACGCACACACCATACACAAACACACAAATATACATTTGGTTTGAAAATGAAATCCTATAATAGTTTCTAATAATGTATTAGAAATTGTACCTAATGAGTATTACATATAAACAAATATATATATGCACATATATAGATATGAATATAAATATACATACAGATATAAATATATATATATATATATATATATATATATAACCAGGATTTCTCCTTTTCTGGTGCAAACAGACAAGGTTGATATTATCCTCAGAAAAGTCTAAATATACATATAGGTATATATATTCATAATTATTCATAATTATATATCTAATCACATAGATGCATGTATTTTTGTGTGTTTGTGCGTTTTGTGTATACTAGATCTTACTCAGTTTTCTATAATCTTATAAAAACTGTGATGTACTCTAAATTATTGTGATGTCTCTTACTGATGCTTGAAAACAGGAACACAAATACACCATTGAAATACAACATGCATTTGCGCTGAACAATACACGGAAACAGAAAATCACTTTAGTCAATCACATATAGCTGAAGTCAACTTTGATGTCAACATAAAAGTTAAAGCCATCATGCATAGGATGCTTCCACCATGCGGAATGTCAAAAGTAAATTACGCCTTGTAAACAAAGTCCACTACACACTCATAGCTTGAGTGCAGAGCAAATTATTGAATAGCAGACTATGCTGGACTATTTTAGAGAGATCTGCAAAGTTCAATCACAATGCAAAGCACCCTTCTCCACATCAGTGAAGAGTGCATCGATTCTTGTTATTGAAATATTGACACGTCAGATTTCTCGACATGGATGTCTGAACATATTCGGTCCTACTACACAATCAAAATGCATTGCTTTTTCTGAATCCATTGTAAAATACAAAACAGAGGAATTGTCAAATGCTAGAAATGGGCGGCTTCCCTATTCAACCAAGTAACCACCTTGCTGGGGACTTTCGACGAGATTGTCATCAGACAATACTAAGCTCCTTTCCCAAATAATCATCATCATTACATCAATTAAAAAGGGTTTAGTTCTTCAACTTGTCAATTCAAAAGTGCACTAGAAATCAGCTTGCTTCTTATTAAAACTTCATCGGACTAGGACAAGTTTGGCCATATTAATATATCGATACCTACCAAATGAAGTCTTTGCAATGCGCACAGAACGTAGGCTGCCGGAAAAACTTCGGTACAAATTTATGGTCCTTGACCTCATAAACATTTTTCTCTCTTATTGCACCACGTCTGTTGAAGCCTTTTGGCTTTATATCAGTAGAACTATTGCTTTTTTTCGACTCACTCATTTTCTTACCACCATGACCAAACCAAAACAAACACTGATCACGGATCTAACAAGACCTGCTCCTGCATCCCAAAGATGCGTCTGTCTGCACTCTCTCGTTACGTCTCGCGTTGTCACGCAGATCGTAGTGAGACGATTGGCTCATCTTTAACATGTTCCCGTAGGAAAATCCTTCAAATATGCATGGCAAAACATGATATTTCATTGATTGCCAACAAGGGAGAGAAGCTTAAAATATAATTAACTCGCAGTTCTTGCATTTTTCAAACATTATTCCTGTGCTAAAAGCCAGAAACCGCTTCAGCTGGCTGGAGAGGTGCTAGAATAAAAGGAACCATACATTTATGACATCTAAAGAAGAAAAATTCGTAATTTTTAACTCCCTTCCCTTCTTGTTGGATATACTCTGAAATCTATTCACTGCCTCCTCTACGAAGTCTATATGTTGAAATAGATGGATGGATGGATGGATGGATGGATGGATGGATGGATGGATGGATGGATGGATGGATGGATGGATGGATGGATGGATGGATGGATGGATGGATGGATGGATGGATGGATGGATGGATGGATGGATGGATGGATGGATGGATGGATGGATGGATGGATGGATGGATGGATGGATGGATGGATGGATGGATTGATGGATGGGTGGGTGGGTGGGTGGATGGATGGACAAGATGGACAAGTGTTTAGGTAGGCTGACCATAAAATATGTTTAAATGAGTTTGTGATGACAAGGGAAGCTGGCGTGTTACGCACTATTTCTATACTATTTCAACAGTTTGCAGGTAAAATGAAAAGAAAGGAAAGGGACATCAAAATTCTGAAAGACCCCTCCACCTCCCTCTCTACAAAGTCTAATAAAGTCTTAAACTCATTGTTGAGATGTTGATTTAGTTAATTTAGAGTGTAGTCGATATCTAATCCTAATGTAGTCAATCAAGAACACTTGCCAATCAAAATAATTAGTTAAGGCGCCGAATTAGGGACAGGCATCCGTAAAAGAAGGTGTATAGGAAATTAGAAGTCAGTGTTCACGTGTAGTTAAGATGAAAGGTATTATGTTTTTGCTGTACAAATTATGTATATAGATATGTTACTGTTTTATATAAAGACACTACATTATTTGGCTTCACGATCTGCCTCAATTAGTTCACAACATATGGCGCCCAACGTGGGGCTGTGAGGTCAAATAAAATCTGTGTAAGGATGGCTACAGAAGAAAATCAAGAGACAACACAAGGAATAGAACGCCTACGAAAAATAAGAGGTGGCCATCGAGCGGTCGTAACAAAGCTTGGACGAGAAGCATGTGTCTTAATAAAGGAGAATAACGATAACCGAGAGGCAAATTTAGTATCGAGACTAAATTCAATCAGAAGCACACTCAACGAAAAGCAGACACTACTCAATACTCTCAACGATAAAATTTTAGAGCGATGCAACGAAAACGAAATTGACAAAGAGATTGAGGAATCAACGGAATTAACTACACTTATCAGCGAATGGATTGACAGAATAGAGCAATTCAAATGCAACGGATCCGAGAACAGGGTACCTTCGAATCAGGTCGAAACACCGAAAACATCAACACCGAAACGAGTAGAAGCAGAACCGAATACTGAGCACAGTACACCACCTTTTGAACGTTTGGAAACAAGCGGAATCACCGAAACAACGAGCAGTAGAGTTTTTAGTGGGGTGAGGCTACCGAAAATCAACTTGCCGAAGTTTAATGGCGATGTTACCAAATATCAACATTTTATACAAAGCTTTAAATGCAGTATCGAAGCAAATGAATCATTATCAGACGTCCATAAGTTAAACTACCTGATTAATTCCCTTGAAGGCCCAGCATATAAGGCTTTGGAAGGTTTTCAAATTGTTGAGGAGAATTACAAGAAAGCGCTAGATATTTTAAAGGCCCGTTATGGAAAGCCACAGCATATTATAAGTGCACACATGCAAGCCCTATTGAAGCTACAAACTTACCAGAATGATAACATAAGCGATTTGAGAGCCATTTATGACAAGATTATGGTAAATGTGAGAGGCTTAGAAAGTTTGGGGATTTCTTCGGAGAAGTATGGAAGCCTGTTGATCCCCGTCATAATGTCCCGAATGCCAAGTGAAATTGCGCTGCAAGTAGCCCGTAAAACCTCCCAGGATATATGGTCAATCGACGAAATTATGACTATAATTCGCCAGGAGATAGAGGCCCGAGAAATCGGCAAAGGAATTTCAGCAATCGAAACTAAAGGAAACGGGAGACCATTGAGAACCGCGCCAATCGGAACAACGAAAACTTTTGTCTCAAGGTCAGAAAATCCCAAGAAAGAAATTGGATGTTATTTTTGCAAGAAACATCACTACTCTAACGAATGCCGAGAAATTACAGACCCATGTGAAAGAAAGGCAATAATAACTGCAGCCAAACGATGTTACAATTGTTTCCGTACCGGCCACAACGCTAAAGAATGCCGTCAAACACGTAAATGTTATTTTTGCAATGGCAAACACAACACCGCATTGTGCACAAGTGCCAGAAAGAGCAGTAGCAGTAATGCAAATGAAACCAAGGCCAATATCTCAGTCACAAAAATCAGTGCAAAACATCGAGAGGAAAGCGATCAGTCAACGGATGGAAGAACGGTTACAACAGCTACATCAAGAGAGAAAACAAATGTACTGTTACAAACGGCAAGGGTATTCGTTTATGGAGAAGGCCAAGAGGAGAGGGGAATCGAAACAACTGTATTGTTTGACAGCGGCAGTCAGAAAAGTTACATCACCGAAAAGCTCAAGAATCGACTCCGTTTGAAAACAAAGGGCAGTGAGTCTATTAATTTAAATACCTTCGGCTCTAATAAATACACTAAGCAGTGTTGTGATAGAGTCAAAGTTAATTTAAGAGCAGCGGATCATGTATGTACAATTAACGCACTTAGTTTCCCCACCCTCTGCTCTCCGATTGCGGCCCGCGTTGATATGAGTAGTTATACACACTTGCAAGGCCTAGAGCTCGCAGATACCTTTAGCAGCAGTGATAAGGAAATAGGTATCCTTATAGGAGCAGATCATTATTATGATGTAGTTAGTGGAGAAGTTATTAAAGGTAGTTTAGGGCCTGTAGCGACATCTAGTAAATTTGGTTGGTTATTATCAGGGCCTATTTCATCTTGTGAAGCAGAGAATGCCTGTTCTAATGTGGTTACAAGTTTTGTAGTAGATGTTCTGCCTCAGAAAGAAAATGCTACCAACGAAGTACAGGAGATCGTGGATTCATTAAATCAGTTGTGGAAACACGAAGCCTCAGGCCTATCAACAATCGAGAGTGATGAGCATGCAAGGAAAAAGCCATTCGTCATCCAAGAGAAAGAAGGCAGATACGAGGTAAGCCTTCCTTGGAAGGAAAATATTTGTGCACCTTTAGATTCTGATTTAGACATGTGTCGTAGCAGATTAACATCGTTGTATAGTAAACTTAAGCTCAAACCGGATCTTTTAAAGCAGTATGATGATGTCTTTAAGGAACAGTTAGACTCGGGTGTTATTGAAAGGGTACCCCCCGAGGAAGAGGAACGTGAAGGGGCTCATTTTTTATGTCATTTTGGGGTGATTCGTAGCGATAGAGAAACTACGAAATTGCGTATTGTATTCGACGGATCAGCGAAATCGAATAAGTCATCGTTGTCTTTGAATGATAGGTTAGACATAGGAGATAATCACATGCCATTATTGTTCGAAATTTTACTTCGTTTCCGAGCGCATCCCGTAGTTTTAACTGCGGATATCGAGAAAGCCTTTTTACAAGTAGGTATTCACGAGTCTGATAGAGATAATTTACGTTTTTTATGGTTTGATGACGCGCGTAGTGATAATCCTAACGTCGTGCAATATCGGTACAAACGTTTGCTATTTGGCCTAACTTGTAGTCCCACACTATTAGCGGAAACCATCAGACACCATGTAGAAAAGTATTCAGAGACACATCCCGAAGTTGTGGAAATACTTAGCCGTTTATATGCGGACGATCTTTCATGTGGTACAGATAACCCCAGTAAGGCTCTAGAAATTTACAAGAGTTGTAAAGACCTTATGAAGCAGGGAGGCTTTAATTTGCGCAAATGGAATAGCAACGACAAGACACTGCTCAAAGAAATAAACATTATGGAAGGCAAAAATGAAATAAAAAATGTGATACCTAAGGGGAAAGTCGATGAAGATGATCAGACCTATACGCAATATGCCATAGGCACACCTCAATCTAAGGGAAGTTCTAAGGTGCTAGGGGTCAGTTGGGACAGCTATTCAGACCAGCTGACATTTGATGTAACAGGTATAGGAGAATTTGCAAAAACCATCCCAGCAACAAAGCGTTCATTACTTAAGTTAGCAGCAAAGATTTTTGATCCCCTTGGTTGCTTAACTGTGTTTACCATTAATCTTAAGATATTGTTTCAACAATCATGTGTTGATAAAATAGGTTGGGATGAAGAGCTTGAAGGTAAGTATCGAAAAACATACGATGCATTGATTAACGATCTTCAATTGTGTAACGAAGCGAGTATTTCTAGAGGCATCATATCAGGTTGTAATAAGCCAATTCAAAAGATTGAATTGCACGGTTTTTCTGATGCCAGTGAACGAGCCTATGCAGCAGTTGTTTATGCCAAAATTCAGTATGAATCTGGGGAACTTAACGTAAGGTTTGTGTCTTCAAAATCCAAGGTTGCTCCGATACGTAAACAAAGCATACCAAGGCTGGAATTATTAGGTGCATGTTTGTTATCAGATTTAGTAAACACCATTCGTAAGATCCTTAATGAAGAACTTAAGGGTAACGTAATTGATACATATTATTGGGTAGATTCAAGTGCAGTTTTATGTTGGATCCGAAATATCAAACATTGGAATCAATACGTTCGACACAGGGTTTCTCAAATTCTTTCCACGTCCGAAAGAGAACAATGGTTGCACTGTCCTGGAACGCAGAACCCCGCAGATCTTCCTTCACGTGGTATTTATTGTCATTTTCATGACAATCCCTTGTGGTGGGAGGGTCCCGAATTTCTTAAAGAAGACCCGGTAGATTGGCCAAAAACTCCTTGCAATAACGAGCTAGAAACCAACGTAGCCATGAAGGAGAAAATTAAAGTAGAGCCAAACATAACACATGCAATAGTTGCAAAGGCGACCGAATCGAAGAGTAATTGGAGTAAAGTTGTAGAATTAGAACGATTTAGTGATAAGGGCAAACTCCTAAGAACTATTGCATGGGTATACAGATTTATTAATAATGCGAAATCAGCAATAAAGCAGGAGACGGTAAATAACGATGAGGTCTTAAGTGTATCAGAAATTAATTCGGCTGAAAATGCAATAGTCAAGTTCATACAAATGGAGAACTTCGAAGCAGAAATTAAGTATATGTTGTTAAGTCCATCGGTAAGGAATAAGGTTAAGACACCTTCATATGTTAACCAGTTCAACTTATATATAGACGAAATAGGGGTAATACGTTGTAGATCACGCATCAAGAAAGCAATAATGCCAGATGCCGGTAAGAGACCAATATTTCTACCATCTAAAAGTAGATATTGTGAGCTGCTAATTAAAGATTGCCACGAAAAAGTCTTTCATAACGGTATACGGGAAACGTTAAATCTGCTCAGACAGAAATATTGGGTTTTGCGGGGAAGGGAAAAGGTGAAAAGTATAGCGCGTAAGTGTATTGTATGTAAGAAAATAGAAGGCTTGCCATATAAAACCGTATTTTGTCCCAATTTACCTCACTTTAGAGTTGATCAAGACCCGCCTTTCACACATGTCGGCATAGATTTTGCGGGACCTCTTATCGTTAAAGGTGAATCACACGTTCAGAACAAGGGCGAAATTAAATGTTATGTGTGTTTGTTTACATGTGCTTCGACAAGAGCCGTGCATCTCGAATTAGTTGAAGACCTAACAGTTGAATCTTTTATTCGAGCATTTCGACGATTTTGCGCACGTAGAGGTTTACCAGCAACCATAATTAGCGATAACGCAAAAACGTTTAAAGCAGCCTCAAAGGAGGTTAAGAGTTTACTTCGTACTCCTCGTTTAAAAGAGTATTTTGCGATAAAAGGTGTCCAGTGGAAGTTTATTGTAGAGTTGGCACCATTTCAAGGGGGATTTTGGGAAAGGTTAATACGTAGTGTTAAACGTTGTTTGATAAAAACGATTGGTCGTGCGATGTTGAATTATAGTGAATTACACACCGTTCTTGTAGAAATCGAAGGTGTTGTTAATGCACGTCCACTGACGTATGTTTATGATGATAATGAAGGGGTATCGTATCCTCTAACCCCATCGCATTTAGTAAATGGAAGAAATTTAAATCGGTTACCCAATGATGCTTATTTCGAGATTTGTAACACTTACGAAAGTTTATCTAAACGTGCCAAGTACAATCGTCGATTGCTGAACAATTTTACATCGGTTTGGAAAAACGAGTATTTGTTAGGTTTGTTAGAAGCGTATAGACCGAAAGGTAAAAGCAACCCTTCACAAAATCCAAACATTAATGTTAATGACATTGTAATTATCCGAAATGAGCAGGTTAAAAGAGCATTCTGGAACATTGGAAAAGTTATTGGATTATTGAACGGGAGTGATGGATCAACAAGAGCTGCCAGGGTAGAAGTAAGTTCAGACAAGGGTAAGAAAGTGTTACAACGATCTTTAAAGCATTTAGTGCCGCTCGAAATTTGTAGTGAAGTTAATCAGCGTAGTCAGGTAGTTGCGCCAGAGCATTCGCAAGACCAAACATACGCAAGCGCAGACAGCACAGCCAGCGCCACCGCAAGAAACGCAGCGGCTCCCAATAGGGAAGCCAGCACGCCCCGACCGCGCAGAAATGCGGCTGCAATCGGAGAAATCACTAGAAGAGAAGGAAAGATGAATGTATATTCAGCTGTATGCATGGACAATATGTAATTGAGATATTTTGCATTATTATTGATATATTCATATTTTATGTAATCTAGTTGTTTTGTTGTTTGTTTGTTCACCGAGATGAACCAACCCGCGGGAGTGTGTTGAGATGTTGATTTAGTTAATTTAGAGTGTAGTCGATATCTAATCCTAATGTAGTCAATCAAGAACACTTGCCAATCAAAATAATTAGTTAAGGCGCCGAATTAGGGACAGGCATCCGTAAAAGAAGGTGTATAGGAAATTAGAAGTCAGTGTTCACGTGTAGTTAAGATGAAAGGTATTATGTTTTTGCTGTACAAATTATGTATATAGATATGTTACTGTTTTATATAAAGACACTACATTATTTGGCTTCACGATCTGCCTCAATTAGTTCACAACACTCATCATACCTCTCCCCCCTTTCTGCCGACACCAAATGCATGGCCCATAAACCATTTGTTTCGCCACCATACCTACACAAATTATGTAAGATGGTTGCTTCTAAACTGCACGTTCAGAGGTCCCCATCTTACATACTTTGTATAAGTATCATGGCTATGCGGATGGGTTTTAAAACGAAGTATTACAGTAAAACCAGGGGAGGACTAGCAGGGGATACTAGGATGCGATCGCATCCCGGGCCATCCCCTCTCAATTTCCTTGCGTCCCCCTATTATCCCCAGCAACTTGGTTGATCCTTATTCTACTACTTGCAGGTTAAGGACAATAAGTGACCACTCCTAATTCTAGGCACTTTCATAACGTAGCATCTTTGAGAAAAAGCCGCCAGTCCTCCCCTAAGTAAAACTTATCGACCCAGAAAATGCAGCTTCTTTGCAGCTCTTTTGATGAATCCGGTAATAGTTAAGCATGGAAACAGACAAAGGGGAAGAAGACGAGAAGCTCTGTTTGAAATAGGAATATATGGAGACTATGTATATTGCAAGGGCTGGTGTTCAGCCCTCTTTATCAAAATTAGAAGAGCCTCCCAGCGGAGGAGCTCAGTCCCCATTCAACAGACTGTACGCTGGTTTGGTGTATTCTTAGTTTGTCATAAATTCTACGTTGATCTAAAGCCAGAGCATTTTAAACATACTAACTACTGGGGAAAAGTACCTGATAGGTTCAGTGCATTCCCCAGTAGTGGCTGGCAAAATCAATGAATTTCCCCAGGTGTTTAGGCCCAATCAAAAGCTTTTTCAAGGAGAGACTATCACTTCTTAGGGTTATTGTATCAAAATGTTTAAAAACAGTGTGACTTTATCAATTTTGAACGTGAAATGTGTACTGCCTACTTTCTACAAATGTGTCTACAGGGCGTGGTCACAAAGTTTTCCCCATCTTTACTGCCTTATTTTTAGACATTGCCTCAGTAGTGGAAAGTCCTAAAAAAATGCTATACCTACAGCACAGCCTTCTTATTAACTGTTTTTAAGATGGCATTTCTGTTGAACGTAACACATTTCAGCGACAAAACTGCAATCTATTCACGAAGAGGGTACTCTTAGTAGAAGAAATCTTGGGTGTAGCCAACTCTCTCCCCCCCCCCTCCCCAAGGGAAAATTATGCTGGGTTTTGTAGAGTGTTTGCTCCGTGGTATAGAGCTAAATATTGTACAATAGGGGTTCTACCCATCCACCAAACAGATCATTTCTTCCAAAATTGTCAGCCTTTCTGAAAGTTCATTCGATGACTATCGATTGCAGTCAAGAAGTCAGTAATACACCACATAAACTGAAGGCGTTCTTTTTCAATAAGAATGTATAAGAATTTTTCCACCCGAGTTACATCAGGCTCTTTGTTGAAATCTATAGATGTTTACCAGAGCATAACATAGCATGCAGGAATGATGCTACACTGTATATCTGCCCTTCCATCATGCTTCGAAGTAATGTTGGGGGCATTGTACAGTGAGTCCTTCTGTTCTCTCGATATTCACTATCTGATCACCTTTGGACATAAATTCGCATGAATCTTTATTGGCATTTGCAGCTGAATTTATTGCATAAACCACAGCGTAAATAAAACAAAAGTTGATGCCAAACTTTTGCAGCTCAAGTTTCTATTGGCTTCTTTGGTACTTTTCCACGACTTGGTTCTATCCATAAGTTGATATGTCGTTAAATGACTTTGAGAATACTTTGAAAACCAAAAAGTGCCACTAGCAACACATTTTCCAGCAGCCATACAATTTTTATGAGGAACGTACAGTTAAAAGGCCAAAAAGCTGTTGAGAAACATGTTTTACTAAAGACAAGATCACAAAGGAACTTTTCAAATTGGAATATCAGATTCATGTAGTTTATGTAACAGTGGGGTTTACTTTAAAGTTTTTAATGTCTAGGGTATCCTTTCTTAACACCTAAAACTTAAAATATCTTTATAGCAGGAAAAGTGCAGTTAAAATTAAGGAACAAATAGGGGCTTTTAATGTGCCGTGGCAAAAAGAGGTCAAAAATCAGGGACTCTAAGAAGTAGGCCTTGAGCTAGGCTCCATATTAAAAAACATGTATAGTGCTTGCACCAACGTGCTCGTTACCTAGGTCAATACCAAAGAACTTCCAGCTAGTGTTGCTTTTGTCATGCATTGCATTAAAAAATATATATTCATGATACTTATGGTTGCTATCTATAGGTGCATCGTATGGAAAGGATGCAGCAATGCACAATTTGATTGTATCCCCAATCAAGGGATTTGCTATGGGTAAATATGGGATGCAACAGACCCTGGCATAGGAGGCTGTCTGCCCATTTGCAAGCCTCAGTTCTTGAAAGCAAACCTGGAAAGTTGATTTGTTTCAGTTGAAAAAAAAAATCATTCCCGTCTTGGTGACGATATTGTCAAGCATATTTCCTAAACATCTTCATTGATTACAATGATTACAAAAACTTAGATGATGTGATGTGATAATATGGATCACTGCTAAGTTGTCAAAACTTCAACTTAATCTCAAATAAAGAAGTAATGACAACAAAATTCAGTAAACCAAGTAGCCGACTTTTGGTTCATTAAGAATTGCCCATTTTGAAAATTGTCTCCAAAGTAGATTTCTCCAAAGCTCTGTTCTCTTGTTATAATGTGGACGGGGAAAACGCATACTTTTCAAAACACTTACATCACTGCCTAAACGAACTTGCACCCAATATGTTAATCATTGCTTCCAAAATATCAATGTCCATCCGCACGAACCGTGCGTGTTTGTAGCAATTATGACAATATGTAGAGGAAAGTGGTTTTTATCACGTTTTTCTAAGTGCCCCAAGGACTTTTAGCGACCATTGTAGGTTCTCAAAAAGGAAAAATACTTTCCACCTCTGGGGGAGATATTGCAGAATTAACTATGATACAACACTATCTTTGACAGCATTTCTACAATAAAAAGGGGTATAAGTTAAGGAATTAACTGTTAGGTACTCCATTCGCTGATTACGAGGAAGAAGCAACTAAAAACAGTAATCAATTGGCTCAAGGTTCTACCCAAATTTTGAAGATTAACCAGTCAATTCTCTCCTTGCGAATAACATAATTAAGATGAGGAGTTTTGCTTCCATTAGAAGGAAAAATTGAAAGTCCAATGTCAATGGAAGGAACTTCCTTGTAAATTGTTAATGATTGTTTAAATTTTTCCTCAATTCCAAAATATGGAGCATGAATCACTTTAGTCGGTTTGAAATGTACGAAATCTTGGAGGCCATATGCAAGGTAATGTTATAATACTAGTTTTATTTTTATCTTTGATTTCGTCATGTTGAGTAACGTTGGTTCTCTGTTCCCATTTGTTCCGGTTTTGTTGTCTCGCCATCAGCATTATAGGTCATTACATCATCCACCCCCCACAGTTACCATGATCATATTGCTTGTCTGTGACGTGTTGTCTAATCTTAGTACATTGTTGTTTGTTATGTACGTGTTACCATGCCATTGCCCCTTAGCTCCATTGTATGTTATAATTACCCTGTTGCGTCATGTATTTGTTATAAATAAAGCGTGTAATGTTCTGTGAAGTCAGTTGTTATGTGAAGTCGTCGTTAACAGTTGTCGTGAGTTGGAGTTACAGTCGTCGTTCATGTTTAGAGTTGTCGCGTTGCTGTTTTGGAATATTGTTATTGCCGTTACTGAGTTCGTTGCTGTATTAAGAGGTTGTATTAGAGTGGAGACATTTATCGTTACAAAGAAACCTGTTTATTTGTGTTGCGTCATTTTATATTTTGTTCCCTGTAAAATCGTATTATTTTACATTGGTGCCCCGGCGCGGGACGTACTCACACTTCAGATTGAGACATGGACTTAAAAAGTGTTTTGGATCTTGTGCGCACAGTTGTTGCAGCTATGGCTGAAAAAGTGAGGGCAGCGGAGGAACAAGCTAGAAACCCGTTCCTCAATCGGACTAACGTTTATCGCTGTGAAGATGGCCGGCCTATATGTTATTGCTGCTTGAGGGTCGGCCATGTAGCCAAGTACTGTTGGGACAGGAGGTATTCCTGTCCCCATGTTTCCGGTGTGAACTCGCCCCCTCAAGCAACTTCTTTCCCCGGAGCCCCCGTTGATATCCAGTCCCTTGGAAGAGACGTCGATACCTTATTGGACGACCTTCATGGGATTGTACATGAACTGGAGGAGACAAGAAAACCTATTCGAACAGTAGCTACGGAAACTCCAGAGGGTATACCAGACGAGGAACCAATAGAGTCTATCAGGACGGAGTTGCTCGCGTTTACCCCTGATGGACTAAGGAAGAACAACAGCTTTTATTCTGTTACTGAGCCGCCTGCGGCTGACATATATCACGCCATGAACACAGTGTCAGGCATTCTTGACTTTCGCGATTTAACGTAATATGTGTGCTATTATTCTTTTTATGTTGTAATGTGTTCTGTACCCTGTGATTTTTTTTTGTATTGCTCTCTTTTGATTTTTCAAGCCAGGAGGCTTGGTTTTGAAGGAGGGAGTTATGTTATAATACTAGTTTTATTTTTATCTTTGATTTCGTCATGTTGAGTAACGTTGGTTCTCTGTTCCCATTTGTTCCGGTTTTGTTGTCTCGCCATCAGCATTATAGGTCATTACATCATCCACCCCCCACAGTTACCATGATCATATTGCTTGTCTGTGACGTGTTGTCTAATCTTAGTACATTGTTGTTTGTTATGTACGTGTTACCATGCCATTGCCCCTTAGCTCCATTGTATGTTATAATTACCCTGTTGCGTCATGTATTTGTTATAAATAAAGCGTGTAATGTTCTGTGAAGTCAGTTGTTATGTGAAGTCGTCGTTAACAGTTGTCGTGAGTTGGAGTTACAGTCGTCGTTCATGTTTAGAGTTGTCGCGTTGCTGTTTTGGAATATTGTTATTGCCGTTACTGAGTTCGTTGCTGTATTAAGAGGTTGTATTAGAGTGGAGACATTTATCGTTACAAAGAAACCTGTTTATTTGTGTTGCGTCATTTTATATTTTGTTCCCTGTAAAATCGTATTATTTTACAGTAAACTACTTGCGGTGAATGTCCTTGAGATTCTCTCTTTCCTCTAATTTATGCCTACTCAACTGTAAAAAAGGGCAATGAATTAACGAGTGGCTTTAAATTATTACAAGCTGCAAACATGATGACTACATATTATCTATAGAGGTATTTCAATTAATGTCAGAAGTGTTAAATGAATGTAAGAAATATTTGATGAAAGGGGAAATATCAAGTGAAAGGAGTAACAGCAAAAGCAATTGGTAGTGACCAGGTTTTTTAATAGTTCTACTTTTGAGGCAGCACTTAAGATTATTCATCTTTTAATTAGCCAGCCAGTGTCTAATTTGCAGACATTGACGTCATCCTCCGCTATCCTCTGCTTAATTTTCATCTAAATCCTCCAAATGAAAGCTGATAAAATCCTTACATCATTTTGGCCTCTGACCTATGTTAATCACAGGAATTACCTCTGTATAGTGGCGGAGCCATATGGGGTGTATGGGTGTAAATACAATCCCCATTTTTGAAAATAAGGTAAATTGGCTTAGTTCAGAAACATCATAAAAACTATCGAACCTTTTCACACTCATATCAGTGATTTCATCTGCACCTTCTTTTTAGAATCGGAAAATCTACAAGTTCAAGAATTTGCTTCCTAATATATACTAGAGGTTAAAGTCCCGGGAAATCTTCCGAAGGCTCCATCTCTAGGCCCGGTTCGTCTTTACTTCCCCTCCCCTCGTCAGGGACGCCTACGCTGAGGGAGCAGGGGACAGCTGTCCCTCCTGCCCTTTGCAAGGACTTAATTATTTTAGTGCAAAGATATTTATGATGCGCCCTGAATAGGAACCTTGCCTCCCTGCCCTCGGTGCGGACAGGCATCCCTGTCCCTCATACTTCAAGATGCTATTGTAACTGTTACTCGTAATCAATTGAATTATTTATTGAAAATGATGTAACAACAGATGCCATTAATCCAGAAATGTTTCGTTAATAAACGTCCTGCAGAATCAACTGCACAAGGGCCAGTTGATGATCTACACAGGAAAGAGTTCCACAAGAAGTGTAAAGAAGTGTACAACAGCAACAACCATCACATGAAATAAGACGTTTTGTACATATGTATCCCTTATTAAGATTTCCACGTATTCGTCATTGTATTTTTCCCATAAGAACTATAACGGTGATTGCTATCGTTCGCGAACAATACGACAAAATATGTGACCACAGGGATTTAACATCAAGTAAAATTTTATGCAGGAGGTTAATACTCTTTGATGACTAGTTTTAAATCTTTAACTAGCTTCATGAAAAAACAACAATCCTCAAATTGTAGCTAATTATGACAAAAAGCGCATAATAACCAGTAATCTATTTTGAAATGCGGCGAAAAAGCTTGTCTCCAAACGTTAAGTACTATGTTTTTCTCTATTCAAAGGTCTTCCTCACAGCTGTCACCAGAGTATTCTTCCATTGTTCTCCATAAGACTTGATCACCATGTGTATAAATGCCAAAGGGATGCGTAAATTGCACATTGAATGAATTTTGTAGCTGATTCTAGCAAGAATCCTTCAATTCTCTTACTCAGAAAAACAAATACTTATCAGAGAACAACGTCGACACTCTTTATCATTCCGCCTGATACTTCAGTTTGTATTTCATGTGATGAATCAGTGATGGGGCCATGAAGTCTTACTTAACTATGCTTCAATGTCGCAGTTTACCCACTAACACAAGCCTTTGTATTGAGACATTTAAACAAACAATCAATGCCAAAAGTCCTTGGAACACCTTGTGACTACAGCATTTTACATAATAACGATGAAATTCTCGCCCAGTAGGAAGGAGAACACCCCTCCCTCTTTTGACCAGAAGCAATGCTAAATTGAGCTTTTTTGACAATAGTGTTCTGAAAGCAATTGGACTTATGTACTGCATGTAAAGCCCGTATAAATCAACATTGTCTTCAGGCAGGGATGAGGGGGGAATGCTGCTGAACTAGGTTAAGAGATACTGTAAGAGTGTTTTACAAGATTTGACGGAGATTTTAAGACAATATTCAGAAGTTTCAATGCGCCAAGTTAGCATAGATTTGAGAACTAAGCAAATTTCTTATTTCTTTTGATGAGATATTTCCACAAACTAACGACCTCCCACTGCAAATTCTGATTTGTTTAACATAAAATGACTGGATAGATTTGTTTAACATAAAATCGCCTGTGTATAGGTGTAGAACAGTCCTAACTACGTATTCATTGCCTCGTTATCAAGCTACGCAACGAGGAAGGAAGGCCAACAACAAATAACACTCATAGCCTAAAATGAGCATGCATCTGAATGAAGTTGTGAATCGACATTGTTGACCTCTCCTAGGGAGAAGCTTTGGGTTTGTAAATAGGACATACCTATTATCTGAAAGTAAGCCATCAACACTAAAATAAAATAAAATATGGGCTAATAATGTGTATTAAGATTTATAAATTTATAGAGAACATTCAAATTTATCACTTTATCATTTAGATAACATTCTAGTTACTTATTAGTTTCTGCTACATCCTTTGTGTAATTCCGAGAGAACACCACGCCCGCTGTTTGTGCATCTCTTTTCTTGAGGGAAAGTTATAGCATGAACTGTCCTTAGAAATAAAAGAATGAGTAAACCTGAATCAATTTAAAACTCGTATAAAAGCTGGAAAGGAGAAGAATGTAGCTGTCATTTATATAGGTGCTACGCGGCTCAGCTAGGATTCATAAAGTTTTTGGGGTAAAACAGAGGGAACATTTTTCGCTGCCAAAAAGAACATGCTAATAGTATATTTTATATTTTTCTATTTAATTGTATGTAAACTTTTTTTTTGCTCCTAATATTTTGGACTTAAAGTAGGCCTAAATTAGCTCTTATGATTAGCTATCTTTTCAGTCTGTTGTAAATAAATGGAGTATATTATATTATATCATAGTATACTATAATATACTATATAATAGTATGCTATATCATATTATAATATACTATTTGATAAAGTATAGATCTGGAAGAACTTATTATTTTCGACTCTGGTAAGACTGCACTTGTCAATAAATACAAGTGCTGTGCATGTTGAATACATATGAACCAAAAGCATATGGCTATCAGCCGCCGTACTAAATTTAGTGTGCAATGATGGCCAATTTGTGCAGTGATGAAATGGTTATGGGCAGTGATAAATGACAAAGCGTGCAACGATGAAACAATTGATCACTCAAAAGTCTATTCACACAGCCTTCTGTAGCAGAAGTTACTTTGATTCAAATGCATCAATTGTAATACCAGCAACAATCACTAATCAATGCTCAATCAACAATAATCACTAATCAATGCTTAATCAAAAACAATCACTAATCAATGCTCAGTTAACAACAATCTCTAATCAATGCTCAATCTATTTATTTTCTAGCAAACATTGTATCGATCAAATTAAATACTGGGATCTGAGATCATTGTATTTGACGCCAAAATATTAAGTAAGCAAGTTGGTGGTGATGGACTTGATTGCCTGCTGAACGATAGCTTGTAAAAGCTCCGATGAACAACACTTTAGAGACTAAGCAATGCATTTCCCTCAAAATTTGTACAATATTCTACTAAGCTGTACCAAATTAATTTGGCTTTGTCTTGTAATGTTCCTAAAGCCCTGGCCAAGCGACTCAGCAAACTTCAGTGAACAATCTGCAGTGAAACGTTGAGTCAAAAGTTGAGTCGTTCAGGCATCATGTTCAGGGTTATTATCGATGTTGAGTGTTGTTTAGTTAAGTTTAGTCTTAGTCAAAAATGTTGAATGTGCAGGGTTAAACTTCTAGAGTTCTGAGGTGTTGTTGATGTTCAGTTGTCTGGCCACGCAATGAACAAATTTCAGTGCGCGCAAGCTCATGAAGTTTTCTTGATATTTGCAGCCAAAAACATTGACACAGAGCTCCCCTACATACTTAATTTTGTTTAGAAGCAAAGGAATGTCAGAATAGATTCTGTGGAAAAAGAAAAGGGGGTTTTGACTTTAAGAGAGATCTCTAAAGGTGACTTTCTTGGGAGAGTCTGACCGTAACGATCGATGTAGTTTGATTTGTTAACTGAGTTCCAGGCTTCCCCCAAACTCAGTTCCATGTTCCAGTCGCACTCGCATTCAGAGATGTTGAGTGAAATATTGATGAAAGTTTAGTCGTTTGGCAACCCCCTACTCAATAGTGCTGAACATGACTCGACAGTGTTCAGTGAAATGTTCAATGAAAAGTTAGGCCGTTTGGCCAGTCCTTAATATGTCAACCTACGACAAAAGTCAACGCTGTCTCTTCACCTTTTGGCTTTCCATTGTAAAATCCACATTAATAAAAGCGTTAATAAAAGCCAAAGAAAATAAACAAATTGTCATTTAAATTACTATGATAGATGCAATCAAGTGATTTTACTAAACAAATATTTGTTCTCGCAAATGCTCTTGTGATTTAATCATTGCGATTCAATTTATCCATGTCACAGATGGTGAAGGTATAATTGCTGATCTTCATCTTCCAATTTCTGTATGATCACCAGTCATGACAGGTGGTTTTCCCTAAGAAGAAGGCTTGACAATAAGCATATGGTGATAATACTCTCGTTTCATTGTGTCTAAGGTTCAAGTATTTTACGAACAACCTAGGTCCCGTTCAGATGGCTCTTCCTTTTAGGAGTTCTTTATGGCAACATTATAGAACCAAAGCTTCCTTCATTTTTATAGTTTGTTAATGCTTATTGCACTTCAGGCATTTTAAGTCTTCAGTTTAAAGTCAGTCTAGATATTAGAGACATTCAAGTCTCAAAGGAAGTCCCTTTTTGGAACAAATGCTACGCTAATGACACAAACTTAATGAAAATTTAACTAAAAGTGAATGGAAGTTGCTTCCTAATTCTTGACTGCTTGCAGTGATAAATGAATGAATGAAATTGAAGAGGACTTTGTCCCCAGCAGTAAAAGTTCACTTACTCTATTGATTTTATACACGTACTTTCCTAAAAAAGTGGCTCCATATAGAAAACACTGTACACGCTTTTTTTATAAGGAACCTAGCTAAAGGCCTAGTTCTAAAAGTTCCTTATTTTCGGACCTCTTTTATCAAATTATAATGCTAAAAGTTCCTTAATAGTTCCTTAATTTTCACTGCACATAGAGTGCCACAAAATGGCACAGACACTAGAAAAGCATTGAAATTCTGAATTTTACCTTTAATTAAGGCTAGAACTCAACCTCAAAAGCACAAATGCGACAGGAAATAACTTCTATTTACGCAAAAGCATAATTTCAATCAAGAAGTATCATGTCTATTCCATTGATATCATCCAACGTAATGTAATCTTCTCTTGCATCTGAACACAGCACTCGGAATTTGAAAATGAAAAAGTTCCTTAGGGATTTTTCCTTTAGTAGCATAAGTTCTTTAAATATTTCGGCCTTCTACATGTAGGTTCCTTATAAAGTGGTTCCTTATAAAAAAAAGCGTGTATCAAGCGATTAAAGCCTTTTTGGTGTTTTCTTGTAGGAACAAGAAAAAAGCTTATGCCCTCAATTTGCTAATCTGCAAGATCTGAGTTGCGGTCATTTGGGCTCTTTGGATCTTTTGAAGGTGAACCCTTTTATGTTTCATTTCATTTAATCTTATTTATAAACAAAATCCCTTCAGCTATAGTGCTACTGAAATATACAGTTCATGAAAGTAATTTCAGTTCAAGTAACAGGAGAAGAGAATACTTTGATATTATAAAAAAGTTGCTGTTCTTCCAAGGAGTTGTGTTTGAGTTGGGTTTCAGTTCATCAAATGAATTTTTAGTTGTTTTCAAATATGGGCAAGGTAGGAAGTTCCCTGATATTTAAAGGGATTTTATTCCAGTTCTTAACTGCTGAACAGGAAAATCCTTTTCTGACAAACTCCAAATTCCACCTTGGAATCTGAAGATCTCAGCTGAATCGCGCATGGTAACTGAAGTATTGGGATCTTTGCTGAAATTTACTCAGAAGATTTTCTGGGTTGAGTCCATTTACGATCTTATAGGCCATAACAACACGGTTGAACATCACAAGTTGTCCAACATGAAGGAAATTATTTGACCAATCGTCTTTTATCCTGGATTATTCGATCAAGGAAATTAGTCTGTCTTGAAGACGTCGAAGAGACTCTTTTTTGGAATCAGATAGGCTACCCCAAATAATATCTGCATATCGGGTATGACTGTCAGCAAGTGTATAGCATGCATTGCTTAACCGAGACTGTGAAACGATCTTTTCAAATTTTTCAAGGATGCGATACCGCTGCGAACTTTCCCTGTCACAGTTTTGAATTGTTCTTCCCACTAAAGTTTTCCGTCTACAATAATTCCAAGCGATTTAGTTTTTCCACTAGTTTTATTTTAGAACCATTCAGCCTCAGCATACACACTAGCCTTTAAAACTTCTAAACATTTTGCAAAATCATGGAGATATATCTTGAAAAGAAGAGGACGAAGACAGGAACCCTGGGGAATACCACATTTAACCGTCCTAGGCTTTGATTCATTGCAGTTGGAGAAGTAGTGTTGCTTTCTATTTTCAAGATATGACTCAAACCAATCCCCTGAGAGCTTTCGAATACCGTATTTCTCTAAGCTTGCCAACAATATTGTATGTTCAACGGTATCAAAAATCTTCTTTAGATCGAGAAATATTGCTAAATTGAATTGATTTTGGTCAATGTTCTCATACCAGTAGTCCGTAATATCGAGCAATGATGATATTGTTAAACAATGTTTTTGAAAGCAACGTGTCTCTTTTATTGTGTCTGCATCCATCAGAGTTACATTTCTAAACCACAAATAATTGTAGAAAATAATTGATAACATATGACACACCATAGTTGCTTCCATTGGAGAAATAAAACACACATGAGATTAAACACACATATTATAATAGAACTAGTTCAACCGCATTAATATCACTTTCTCTGATGTAGTCTGGACAAATAAGAAAACCTAAGAAATAAGAAACTTCAAGCTGAAACTGGAGCCAAATCCACTTATAAAAAACGTGTATCATTGCAATTGTTTTTGGTGATTTTAAAAGCTTCATTTTTCTACCTAACGGACTCTCGTAATCAGATTATGATATCCTGTGTTGATTGCAAATATTCTGGTTTAAAGTATCAGTGAGCTCACACATTTTTAATTGTCGTAAAGTTTTATTTGGTTTTGTATAAGATTCGGCTTTCGTGGAAAGAAGAAACGAAAAATGTTACTCATCCAGCAATTCGCGACAGTTAATTCCCGCGACAATTAAATTTTCCAGCGTTCGCGACAGTTAATTCCCGCGACAGTTTACACACAAAAAATTCAAATCATTCGCGACTTTTCGCGACAGTTTCTTCCCGTGACAGTTTCTTCCTTTAAAGTATATACAGTCTGCTCTCGATAAGTGGAACTTTCGTTTAGTGGAACCAATTTCTCCGGTTCCTTGGATTTACATTAACAAACCTCTCTTATTTTATTCGGATAAATGGAGCCCTCGATAAGTGGAACTTTCGATAAGTGGAACCATACTTTTTGGCCCCATGAGCAACAATTATTCATATAAGTGGAACTTTCCAAAAAAATCACCTTAAGTGCGTTCGAATCATTTTAATCGATACACTCTTTATTACAATATTCTTGCGAACATTCGATTGCTATCAAGTAATGATAACAACAACAAAAATATCAGAAGTCACATTTAGAAAATGGCACCTGTGCAGTCTTCGAAACGAAGGCTTGCCTGTTTAATTATAGTCAACAAATACAAGACTTTAAAAGAAATTGATGCAGGCCAAAGCTGTATAGCTACAGCAAAGAAATATGGTGTTGCTAAAAACACAGTTTCACACTGGGTAAAAAAGAAAGCTGAAGTATTTGAAGCAGTTGAAGGAAACAATGCTTCTAAAAAGAGAAAAGTAGTCGATCCTTGCAATGGCACGTGAAGTAGAGGAGCCAATCGAAGTAGAGGATGATGAAGAGGACAGTGAGGATACAACTGGAGATAAATGTCTGGAAAAGCCTACATCAACACAATTAAGAAGT
Organism: Mastigias papua; assembly: GCA_964019165.1. Classification (NCBI taxonomy): domain Eukaryota; kingdom Metazoa; phylum Cnidaria; class Scyphozoa; order Rhizostomeae; family Mastigiidae; genus Mastigias; species Mastigias papua. Next base: position 13,772,580 of record OZ025275.1, read on the forward strand.
GCCATTGAAACCCTATTGGACTTTAGTTTTTCTAAAACCCAGATAAGGTTCAACGCTGTACCATGAAAATTGCCAAATTAATTGTAAAGGAACTTTCATAAACTCTAAAGCAAGCGTGTATAAAAGATTATTTTGCACAACTACATTGCCTTAAAAATAATCGTCATATGGAACATAACCACTTATAAAGCCTTTTCTTTTGTTCCTTTCCCTCTGTTTTTCATTACTCGTAAATGCCCCGTTCTCCAGAGAAATCAGACAAGGGAGAAGCTCGATAAGTGGAACTTTTTGTCGGTTTTATGGAGGTTGCACTTATCGAACAATTCGGATAAGTGGAACATTCGATAAGTGGAACCATCTTTTTCGGTCCCGTGGAGGTTCCACTTATTGAGAGTAGACTGTATATATAGTCACCCGCTTTATAGAAAATTGCCGTTCTTCAGTGCGGAGGAGCTCAAGTGCAAAAAGCATTTTCATTACTAGCAAATACAGTGTTTTTACCGAAGTTTCTCAAACTAATAAAGATAGAAAAGATACGAATACAGACAACTATATTTTAATTGCGCAAGACATGTTTCGGATTAGTCATCCATCTTGGTGAACTTTTAGTACTACAATTTGGCCATTGGAGGCCCCAAACTAAGGAACTTTTGGAACTAGGCCTTGAGCTAGGCTCCTTCCATGTCCTGCAGCACAACAACGCAAAATAAAACACGCGACTAAAGGGTGACAAAAAGCAGTGAGCTGACTTAACAAAGAGATACACATTACATGAAATCTCCCACCGTCGCCAAATTTTTCTCTTTGCATTCGGACGAATCAAAAATGTAAAGTAGGGGAAATTGGGCAACATTCCCCCAGCACTCTGTTGTACACCTACTGGCTGACACGCTTATTTTTACGGGTTCTCCTTTGTCATATGAAACAGGGGTCAGAGTATCCTTATATAATATATTTATTATTGGTCTTTATTTGGCAATTGTTTATCCTTTGTTGACATTGAACACCCAGAGAATCAAAAAAATCAACTACCCCTGTTTCGGACATTTCTTATACCACGCCTCGCCATAGTGCTAGAGAGAAAAGGCCGGACCAGAGGATTCATATTGCAGAATTGTTAATGACCTGCCACTTTTATTTTGTGAGATTTTGATACCATATGTATAATGTACTGCCAATATTTTGCACCATACGTTTATTCCTACTTAGTCTAAAGCTTTCAATACAATTGTCTTTTGCACCTCTTCAACTCTTTCTAGCAAGTATAGAGAGGGACTTACCGTAAATCCTCGAATTAGCTCCCTGGAGCTTATTTATTGTTGGATACTCTATGGGTGGAGGCTTATTCGAAAGGAGGGTTCATTCGGGGGGGGGGGGGGGCAAATAAAATCACTTGACACATGCTTCAAAAAAAGTTCATTGTTAAAGCTCCCGTTCTCCATCATATTAAAAGAACAGTGTAAACTTAAGCACTAGTCTTGATGATGGGCGAGTGGCCAAGTGGTTAGAACGCTTGACATCAGGAATGGGATCTTACTCGAGGGGGCCAAGTCGAGAATTGACAGTTCCTCGGCCGTCGATATAGTGAGGTAGGTTGGCCAGTTCCTTGCCACCTTTAACTCCCAAGTGTTGCCACAAACTACCCACTATCTGTTGGGTGGACGGTGGGCGTGCATCCCTCCTATGGCGTGAGGGTTTACCTTGGACCATCGAGGTTCCGCACTGATTGGACACTAAGAGAGCTGAAGATCACCAACTGGATGTTACATACCTAATTTATGGACTCGTATTGACTTTATTGTTGCGTTCACAGTCGGTCAATAACGTGACATGCAACTCACATGATAAATTAATGCACACAGACACACAGACACAAACCGACACAGACACAAACAGACACAGAAACACGAACACACAGGTACATACAGACACAAACAGACACACACACACACACAGACTCACATAGACAGACAGATACGGACACAGACACACACACAGAGGGAGAGAGATACACCATTTCAATAGCAGCTTAGAGGGAAACTTAGATAAGTTGAATTTACGACAAGGCTGGGTGAGAGCTATTAGAAAGCAGAATTCACCGGAACCATGAAGGTATGCGTGACAGTAATGAGGATGTGAGGATCCTACAGGATTTTAAGTTTTGACGACAATAACATTATCAACTGGGTACATCAGAGATGAACTTAAGTCTATTGTAGAGTTTACAGTAAGTCAATACCGTGAAGTTCAATTCATCTTAAATATACATATGCACGCACACTCCTACGTACACAAACAGATATACATACAAATCAAGTTATTTTCCAGTTCAAAGTCTCAAAAGACCAACGATGACTTAGCAACAACTTAACTTCAGAACAACTCAGATGCCAAAAGCAAGGGAAGAGAACAGAGGTGGAAATGGCGCACTGAAGAACAGACTTTGCGTAGGTAGAGGAGACAGTTTTTATCATAATCCATCTAGGTATTTAAATAACAATTCATACAGAAATGACAGAGAAAGAAAGAGATTGAATTAGTACAATGGTCTTCCAGATTCCCATCATTACTCTCACAATCCTTCATTCTCATTTATCTTTGATTAATTAGAACTAAAGTAAGGTAACTTATTTATAGTGAGGAGAATAGCATAACTTCTAGCACACACAGCCAACTCTAATTACATCATTTTCTGGCTGGTTATCATAAAGATTCAAAGCCACCGACAGTCTGGATGTCAAACTACAACATTAGATAGAACCAGGCAATGAGATAAATAACTTCCCATACATAGGCATACAAGCATACAAAATATAAATGAACAAATATGTTTGTAAAGACACATTCAAGTACCTTACATATATATTTCTATAAATATATATATGTATATGTACACATATACATACACACATACAAACATACATGCATATATATATATATATATATATATATATATATATATATATATATATATATATATATATATATATATATATATATATATTTATATTTATATTTATATTTATATTTATATATATATATGTATATATATATATATATATTCACACACACATAGCGGTTAAGACGCTTCCGCGGAAAGCAGGAGATCCGGGTTCGATTCCCGGTGGTAGTATGTTTTAATTTTCTCCTGAATTGTCTGATAATACTACTACTCCAGTCTGCACCCAAAAAGGAGAAATCGTCGTTACTCGCAAGCTACTGAATTCATATGTAGTGTATATGCATGTGCAGAAAGATGGGCATAAAGTATGCTTGGCTCTGAAGAAGGCATCACGCCGAAACATAGACAGTGCTCCAGTTGAGTGACCGACCCATTGGATTCCAAAGGTTGAATTATCTTTACAGTTCTTTACATTTCATTTCGCCTCTGTGGCGCAGTGGAATAGCGCGGGACTCTTGGTCATGATACTTTTGTGTTTCTATGGGTTTGATTCCTCCTGGGGAACGAAAAAATTTTATTCCAACTTGTGGCAGCCCACGTTTAAAAATTTTATACTTATTTACTCGTATATATATATATATATATATATATATATATATATATATATATATATATATATATATATATATATATATATATATATATATATATATATATATATATATGTATATCTATACTTATTTATCATATATTTATACTAATATATTTATACTTATTTATTCGTGTATATATATATATATATATATATATATATATATATATATATATATATATATATATATATATATATATATATATATATATATATATATATATATATATATATATATATATATATATATGTATGTATGTATGTATGTATGTATGTATGTATGTATGTATGTATGTATTTATGTATGTATGTATGTATGTATTCAAAAGCATACCGTATTGTGTTGTAAACGTTTTGACTACTATCTTCATCAGCATTAACTTGACAATGTATGGGACTTAGCTAGATTTCCTACGTAACAAACGGGTGACATAGGTATTACCCAAGGGGACCCTACTTATTAACAATAGTTCCAGTAGTAAAGTGCAGTTAAGGGAGAGCGGCAAAGCTGCGAGGAAGAAACAATAGACTAAAAAAGTCTAGACAAAGGGCATCTAAGAAGTGTACACTAACTGCTAGACAAAGGAATAGGTGAGGAAATGCTGGAAAGCGAAATGAATAGGCATATAGTGCCAAGAAACTGGGCCTGTATAGATGAAAATGAATGGTCCGCAAATCCGATGTTTAGTCCTTTTGGCGCAAAAAGCTGTCTAGCATGAAATGCCAAAATCCTTCCCTATGTCTGAACTCTCCAAAAGCTCTGTTTATAATCTGAAAACTAACGTCCTTTATATACATATACATATAAATATATATATAAAAAGGTAAAGGTGAGTCCCGTATACGATTCCGTACGTTGGGGGAGTGCCTGTTAGAGGGACACTTATCCTGAGGCTCCGGCATAGTGAGGTAGGGTGGCCAGTTCCTTTCCTCGCCGCCTTTAACTTCCCCAGTGTTGCCACCAGGTGCCCATTTGCTGCTGGGTGAACAGTGAGCGAGCATCCAAACTATGATCCGAGGGTTCGGCTCGAACCATCGATGTTTCGCACAGCAGTCAAGCGCTCTAACCACTTGGCCACTCGCCCATAAATACATATATATATATATATATATATATATATATATATATATATATATATAAGGTCAAGTTTCAACTATTGTCCACTGATATGGATGTTTTGTGGTAAAACAGCAAATAATAGAATAAATCAGTTGCACAAGCGCGCCTTGAGAGTCCTCCAAAATGACTATACAGCTACATTTGATGATCTACTAGAAAAATCGGAAGAAGTAACGGTCCATTGTAGTAACCTACAAAAGCTGATGATTGAAATATATGAATGTACCAATCATATTGGCCCTGCTGTCTTGACAGAGTTCTTTACAACTAAAGAAATAATCTATGATCTGAGAATAAAAAATCTCCTCCAGATACCAAAAGTAAAAACATCCTCGTATGGACAAAGCTCCCTATCGTTTAGAGGTAGTATACTTTGGAACACTCTTTCAGACAGCATAAAATCGGCTCAAAATAGTAAAGGATTTAAAACAATGATCAAAAACTGGAAGGGAGAAAATTGTACCTGTATTATTTGTAAATAAAAATATTGTAATTAAATAGTTGGTGTATATTAGTTTATTTTTGAACTACGTTTTTTACCAACTGTAAATAAATTAGTTATTATTCTTATTATTATATATATATATATATATATATATATATATATATATATATATATATATATATATATATATATATATATATATATATATATATATATATATATATATATATATATATATATATATATATATATCGTTATATAGCCTTGGCAGAAAAATGGTTATACAGCACGCTTGGCTCTGAAGAAGGCATTACGCCGAAACATAAACAGTGCCTCAGTTGAGTGAACGACTCATTGAATTCCAAAGGTTGAATGACCTTTGAGTTTCGCTGCTATCTCATCATTGTACCTCTGTGGTGCAGTGCAATAGCGCGGGACTCCTCGGCAGCAAACGTTTGCGCTTCTATGGGTTCGATTCATCCTGGAGCACGAAAATAATTATATATATATAAATATATATATATATATATATATATATATATATATATATATATATATATATATATATATATATATATATATATATATATATATATATATATATATATATATATTTATGTATATAGATAGAGAAATTAAAAAACGTACTTTCTTGTTGTAAACGTTTCGATTTATTATCTACATCAGTACTAGCAATTCAACGATACGTGATCTACTTAAATTTCCTGAATAACAAAAGTAGATCACGTAGCGTTGAATTGCTAGTACTGATGTAGATAATAAATCGAAACGTTTACAACAAGAAAGTATATTTTTGAATTTCTCTATGTTTTACTTTAAAACTTAGCTAGTGCGGCTTTGACGTATTATATATAAATATATAATTTCGTCTTCCGTAGTAATAAGCATTGAATGTAACTGGAATGGTTACTTCCGAAGAAAACGAAAGTCGAAGCATTCAAGAAGTTGAAATTGTTTTGTAATTATACTTGATGTTCTAATTTGTTGGTGGTTAAGAAGAGAAGTGCAAAGACTTACTCTGAGCCGTGATAAGGTGTGCAGATCCGCTTCCCTTTTATTTTTATATAAATGCAGTTTAAAATTTACAAAACACTACAAACACTTAAACTTTACAAGACGATAATGCAGGGAGCATGAAAATGCATTGCAACCCTGCAATTATTACATTAAAATATTACTAACAGATACAAATACAAGAAAAAACTACAAACAAAAAAAATGATTACAACTACAATTACTAACAGAAAAGTTATCACAGTGACCACTCCACAAAGCGAACCCCGAGGTGTACCTTGTCAAAAAACACTCGTCGAAAACATCCGCTTCCCTTCACCAACTGGTAATACAGGTACCCATTTGCTTCTGGGTGCGCAATGAAAGAGTGTCCTAGCTATAATGCTTTTCATTGCTGTGTTATCGAGACTTGTAGACAAAATGATACCTTTTCAGTTCTTCGAGCAGGCATCATTTTTCGATGATAAGCAATGAGGAAGAAGAGGTTCCGTTGTCATCGCATAGCGAAATGTTTTCATTCAGATTTCTACGAATTCTAAAGTGACAAAGAGTGCGTATCTACCGGATTCAATGTAAAAGAACAGATATGAAAGCTGTCCATTACTAACTGCAAATAACATTATACAACAATATAGCATTATATGGTATATACAGGAAATCTAAAGCAAATTCTCACTACATTCTATGATAAAGAAAGCGATAGTTAACCTAGATAGCACAAACCCTGTATCTACTCTCTAATCATTTCCGTATCCAATTACCTCTGTTAAACTTTAGGCCAGAAATGGATATCTCGGGAACAGAATGCTTGACATGTAAACTTAATCACTCGATCCTGAAAACAGATCTTCTAATGAATGATCAACACCAGACTTAAAGTTTTGAAAATGACATGGTGTATCAAAATCTTCTTAAGCCTGCATATGAAATTCTAGGTAAAAATGAAAAGGAATCATCAGTTTTCATAATCCTGCTTTGTGTCTACAACTGACTTTATGTTAGTGGATTTGTGAATAAAGAAATATCAGATTGAACTACAAAACAGTGGATGAACAACCTTACATTCCGTGACATCGCCATACTCTTAAATATGCCTGCTGTTCAATTACATTACCTTTGCGATGAAGCTTGGCAAATACACTTTTACCGTTTATAAAAATGTGCATGGTTTTTGCATAGATGGGAACAGAGATTCTGTCGCTTCTTAACGCTTCTGTCTCAACTGTAGCAGCTGTAAAAATCTTTCAAAGCCTTCAAATATAGCCTTTCATCAAACTCAAAAAGAGCTCCTCTTGGTATGTTCTATCGATTTTATCAAAGCACACTGCCAGGCTCTTGCCAGTGCCGGTATGATTGCATTGACTCGACGGTATGACTCGACTATTGTCCCTTAAATCTCCCATAAATACTCAAAGCACAATCAAGCATATTTAACAGCACTCAGATCGACTCTGGAGCCATTTGTCATACAATAGCCAATCTACAGCGACAATTTGCTGCTGCCATAGATATGGACAACTCTATTCTGCCGAGAGGGCGGAGATTCCTCGTTTGGTTCCAGGATCCTACAGTCAAATTAAAACTGTCCACTTCCCGACTCCCCATAATGATGGTCTTCATTGTCGACCTCGTTATCACCGTGCTGATAAACTTTTATCTCATGATCTCCAGATGATGTTGTTCTGTGAGTGTTGCTGAGTTCGTGAATGTTTTTTGGGCCTGAAGGTAGGGGAGTGCAAGTTTAGAATCTAAATCGAACTCCGATACAGTTTGTTTTTATGGTAGAAAAGATAAATATATGTATATCAAACACATGAGTGAATTCTAGGGCATATAAATATGAACAAACTTCAGAGTAGAGTGGAAATTTGCGCTTGCAAGTGAAGCCTAGATATGGAAAGTAGAATTTGGAAGATGAAATTGGCAGCATCAGAGATGTGGCTGCCACGAGGGGAACTATGACTTCAAAAGGTAGCAATAAAGGTGTGCTATAATGCGAGGTAAAAGACCATGGTAGCATTGGGAAGAAGCAAGGAGCAGCCTTGGAAAGCATTCTGAGAAATAGGAAAAACTGCAACAACATGAAAGATAAAGGGTACCAAAAGCTTAGGGCAGCTACCTAAAAGCAAGTCATATAACTCTACAGCCGGGCTGGGAACTCGCAACTGCAAATAACATCAACCACAAGGTCAATAGCAGAAGACTGGAAAACCTGAGAGGAATAAAAGTCTCGATGGGTGACAGGGCATATCTAAATGCTCAAAATTTACTTGCACTTTGCAATAAAATTAGGATGTTCCGTCAGTGTCTCATGCAGAATTTAATAAAAGCTGCCAACTCTTTCAAAAAAGGTACATTTATATTGAAACCTTAATTAAAAATGAGAGAATATACAACCAAACAACACAACTCGATAGAAATGCATGAAGGCACAGATCTTTTAGCATCACAGCAGGTCAAACAGCTACTTACTCGGGGTTTGAAATATCTGTTGAACTTCATGAAAATCAAAGTCATCCATGCATTTTGTAACATCAACATTACGAAGAAAGGCCTCGATGTAGTAAACAGTTCCATAATCATGCACACGACACTCCTTCTTGCTCTTCTCAACAGTTAAACAGTCCACTAACTTTGTTATATTACATGCAGTTCCCTTGTTTCCACGAAGGTACTGTGCTGTTCCATATTGATTTATGCAGCGAACTTGCATGTTTACTTCGCAAACTGTAAGAATAAAGCGAATGGATTGAATGCTGTCAAGTAAAAACTCTAACACCAAGAGAGCTTCAGCTCCTTGCTAATTCAAATTGTCCTAGGACTATAGAAGGGCATAGAATGTTGATCTGACTCACTTTGTGGAGTTGCAATTCGAATTGGGATGGGGAACTGTATTGGGAAAGTGTGGATCAGCAACTATGCAGCAAAAGGACGTCATCAAAACTAGAACAATTAGTATATATTAAGATATAACTAATTCCAAATAACGTTGAAATTTTATGATTTACAATTAGATAGTAAACAAGTTTTAAGCTTCTGCCACGAATTTCAAACTACCTGATCTTATAAGGGGCCAACACTCATCAAGACTTTTATAGGAAAAATTTACAGCTTCACATTATTTGCATGGCTACCATACTGAGGAATAACCCTTGATTCTCACATGCATTAAACAATTACAACACAGCAACCGGCACTGAAGATACCCATGTTATGTTGCTATGCTCATAGGAGATAAAAATGTATAAAAATATATACATAATATATGTATATATAGGATCTCTCTTAAGAGCTATATAATGGACTTTGCATAGATCTCTCTCTCTCTCTCTCTCGACCTGTACACAGAAGTTTTAGAACAGCATACTTTTTGTAGAACTGCACGTTAAAAGCATTCGTAACACTTTGAAGAACGGTTGATTATATGAATCCTATCTCAATGTATGTTATTTATTCTGTGATAGATCTTATTTAGCAACCAAAAAAGTATTCTCTCGAATTTCGACTCAGGTTACACTTCTCTTTTTGCTATTTGGTCGTATGTTTTTTTCTAGTAAGTAATGTCAGGGAAAGGCTAATAGAGCCTATAACAAAGTCCTGACAAAAGAAAAAAGAGAAAAGAAAGTTAAGTAGATAGGGAGATGAGATCCAGTTTGTTGATGATAGATTTGAAGTAAGTTAAGTTGCAGGATTCAGGAAAGGAGGAGGAAGGTAAGGTGTTCGAAAGTTGACACGTGTTTTGTTATTTTGTTATTTCGTATGTGTATTAGGTGCATACCCACATCAAATGAGGAAGTGAAATGCTACAATCTCTTCCTAAGGCCAGTACTTCCTCCCGGCATATATTCCATTGAATTGCACATATTTTTTATAAAACAGTGGGTTGTATGAAAGCAGTACTGGGCTGCTCAAAAACTTAAAAAAGTTCAGTGCTGGATATTTGAAATCTAAGAAAACCAATAGGTTCATGCACATGTATTCTAATTTTCATGCAAGCCCATCATCCTTTTGATTTCGTCTTTTGACAGTGTTATGTATGCGTAGTGCCTAGCTGTCTGCAGTGTTAACAAACTCAAATATCTTTGCTTAGAAAGTCTTAAGAAAGTTTAACTATTGAAATCAAGAAAAAGTTAAGAAAGTTTCAGCACTGGGAGAAAAAAATTTCTTCTATAGACACGTGTAATACAGTTTAATTCTACTAGTCGATTACCTAAACAAAATGATATTCTAGAAATCTAATTATCGTCTGGACCACTTTGCAAATAATTTCTTTTTTGTTTTTAATTTTAGGGCCTGAGTACTTAAGCAGGATTGACCCTGTTATAAGGGGTGGCTCTGGGACCAGAGGTATATTTTCATATGGAACTTCAAGAAGAATTACTGTTCTATGCTGAGAAGTCAGCATGCCACTACTGTAGTAACTCGATTAAGCCACCGGAGGTTTATTTGTCAGAAACTATTTTGCGGGTGGGGGCTTATTCGAGGGGAGGGCTTACTAAATTTAGAGGTCCTCAGGTCTACCAAAGACAATATATCATTTTCAATATAAAATACATTGGCTTAAAGGTAAATCGAGATGGGATCAAGGGGGAGAAAGTTGGAAAGTTGTTCTCGCCAAATATTAGCACACGAACAAAACAATAGCTGAAGTTTTTAATTTTCATTGCTTTTAATCTGTATTATACTGAGCCCAGAAAATTCCCATGCGAGCTTATTCGAGGGTGGAGGGTGTGGGCTTATTTGTCAGAAATCATACTGGATGTGGGGGCTTATAAGAGGGTGGGCTTATTCGAAGGAGGGGCTTAATCAAATCATTACTGCATACACAGATGCAAAGTGACCAGCTGAAAGTGCAGTGAGTACGAGCAGTTGCGAAAAATTGTTTTCATTCGTATAAACATCTACAAAACATACAGCTACAAAAACGATACCACTGGGAGGAAGGAATTACATAGCAACCCTGTGGCCATTACACAAACCATAAGAACACAAGTAAAGGGAGGGAGGGCACCTCAAAAATTAATAGACAGCATTTCAAATTCACATGTAGGCCCGTGCCAAAAACGTTATCAAAAAGGATGTGAGGACCCACAAAACGGCAAAATTTCGTTACGCAATGGGGGAATGACCTTAAATAAACAGTCAGGCAATGCACAAATATTAAGGAAAGAAAAGGGAAACAGGTAGTAGTAAGATAGTTACATACTCATTAAACAAGGAAAGAACTTTAAGAATATTAGGAAAAATTGTTAGTGGTCATTCATTCAAAACGCTTAGAATCATGAATGTATTGTATGGTCATTGCTAAGATTTTGGCATTTGAATCATATGATAAATTATCATGGCCATAGAGAATAATTTATAGTAGTTCTTCATTGCTCAAATTCCTAAATCCATATGGGTGTAATATACTGTTCATACACGCGACAAGATCTGGCCTAGTTGTACAATAAACTTGGTAAAGCAGGAAATAGTGTTCCGTATTTTCGACACCGTCATTTACCTGCTGTCTTCAGCCTTACTAAGCCATTACAAGAAAAAGTTTCCGAATGTTTGCTCCTGGTAACAGGACCAGCACTGCTTTGCTACAATGGGATGCTAACTACAATGGCTGGCCTTGTTACCATGCAATTGTAAAAATAATTGCCCCATTTGAATCAGTACTTACTGGCAGTGGTAGCAAACATGTTGGATGTTTGCACTAATTAATGAGAGAAAATTACCAGTCAATGAATCCTCCTAACCCATCATTTGTATTGGAATTTCATGAAAAGAAGCACGTAAATTATAATCTAAGAACAAAACCCCTTTGCAAACTACCAAAAATAAGGACAAAAGGCTTTGGTAAAAATCACTGTATTCTAGGGGATTTCCTCTTTGGAACGCCAAGGATGACTGTGCTATAAATTACACCAACACTTTTCCTCGGTCAGCAAGGACAGCTTAACTGATGTAATAAGGCTCTGATATATGGAAGTATGCGGTAGCAAACAGACTTCCCATATAGATGCACACATCAGAACATTTACAAAATGTTGAACCATCCTTCAAACCAATGCCCCACTTTACTCGAACAAAATATCCGTATTGAAAGGAAAAAGCAGTTGAGCTAGAGCCCTGCGGATCGTTCTGAGGTATATAATAGGTTGTGAAGATTAAAGCTAGATTTGTTATTAAAATTTCGTCGCATCACACTCAAGCAGACAAATAGCCCCATACATTAGAGTGCACGTGCTCCTTTTTGCTTATACTTTATCAAACTGAAATACAGCTGAGCATGCGCGGAAAGTATTCTTTATCCGCCCACATTGGCATATGGTTCTTTCTGATAAGTAAGCCTGTTCTTTTATTACATGTGCATTATATTGGACAGTTCTAAGACAAAGAAACGTACAGTATATACGGTGCATATTTATACCTTTGTAAGATTGTATCTGAATTGAGTTCGGTATTAAGCAAATAGGACCTCTACCCAAAAGCCCGGGAGTATACCGTCTTAATTGTGTCTTTCGGAGTTAAAATTAGCTCCTATCTAAGACTGTTGTAGGATATAGCTGTTTCTAAGCGTCTCTTTCTCATTGCAAATTGAATGCGAAAATCATTCAACAGTAATTGTTCTCTAAAAGCGACGCCTATCTTTGCGGAAGTTTTTCAATACACGAGGTCGCCCATGCCGTCCTACCGCGCCCTTTTAAGCGCACAAGTGAAACAATCAAAGCGCCAAAATAAATGTTAAAAATCCCAGCAATTGAAAGGACAGTTTGAAATCTAACATTCTTTTCAGTAGATTTTAAGAAGTATTAGCCCTGCGCATTTATCTTTCAAAGTCATTTTGGTCCAGTGACTGCAGTCCTATGGTTCTTCTCCAGGACTCAGGGCTCATTGACAGTGCTTAGTGCCAGCGAACACATATCTGAGCACAAGATGAGCTTGAGAATAACTTGCAAACCACTCTTTTACAGGACTCCCAGCTGCGTTAAGTGCTGTTACACTAGCATATGTAATTAGCAACAATCAACAGGTAGGTTTTGATCAATAGTGCATGCAGAAATTCTGAGCGTATGATCTTGTGGTTGCAAGTGGCGCTCGCATATACTAGTGAGCCCTGCGTCGCGCAAGGGACAAAGTGCATGTCTGTCTACAAAGTCTGGGAACATGAAACGAGACGTAAATAAACTGAAATTTTAAAATAGCACCATATACAGTCATTTGATTGGAATATCATTTGATCATGGGGTGTGGCAGCAACTTCACCTATTCCACTCCAAGTTACCTGTGCAACACAGAAAATATGAGCAAACTTGAACATTAGTTGGAGAACACCGCTGACTTAAGAATTGACCAAAATGGTTCGTGTGAGGAACGAACTGCTCTCAAATGTATAAGCTTACTTGTTTCTATGATATCTCCTTGGGTGTTGTCCTTGAGATGGCAAAACTGAGTTGCTACTAGCGAGGTGAATCTGTCCTCTCCGCAAATCGTTTCTGGTGGGAATCTGCCAAGAGCAATATTCCTACCAGAAGTTTGTTCAACATATGCCTATACAGTTAACAGAGTAATGTAATTATCCAGTCCTGATCAATAGAATAACATTCCTCATGACGTCCCTCACATGAATCATCTTGGTATCGTAATGGTTAAGATGACAACGCTGCCTGATCTGAATGAATTGTAACGAAGCTTTAAATTATCGATCAACTCTAATATTTCATTCTTGAGATGACAAAAGCCCTTCGTCTGTACAATGTCTAGCAGAACACGGTAGAGGGGAAACATTAATCACTTTTGAACATGAAAATCACGTGTCGATAAATTTGAAAATAGACAAGGCAGTTACTTGTTCACGGCCATTCTTCATACAAGCATCAACAAATTGAAGAGTGTTACAAAATATTGTAGAAAAGAGGAAAATGTGCTACGCTTAATGACTTTTTACGAGATAGCATAACTGTTAAGTACACTGTGGAACCAGTTTTTTAAACATCATTCGTGACCTTAAGAACAGCGCATTCTATTCTTCAAAATCAATTAGCTCGCAATCAAATTTCCATGATTTAATCTCAAGAACATGCGATGATAGGCACCCAATTTCATTATCTACTTTTTGACATGAGTCGTTTCTCCATTGCCATTAATCTGCTAGATAGGTAAATGGACCCTCCCCCCTAAGTACTATCATGCCAATGTTAAAATACCTTACCTGTTAATCTTGATAGGTCAATTCCAAATTTGGATGTTGGCACCATTTGTAATGGCAACGACGTGACCTTGCCTATCACGATTAAAGTCAGAAATAGCACGTACATCGCTCGTTGGTATCTCTATGCCCAATCGGACCTCCTTGGACGACTTCTCGATTGGAGAACAATGTCTCCGATATCGCCAGCGACCAATCTTTATAGCAAACAAAAAGACAGGAAACAATCGCCTCGTCTGATTTGAAATCTCTAAAAATTAAGACATATCTTCTTCTTTATGGAGTCATAGACAAGAATGTTATTTCTAACTTTCGGTAGTCTACAAGCTAAAAAAAACAGTTGAATGTAAATGTAAGTTGCAATTAAGTGTAAATGTACAGCTTGCTCAGCTGTTCTCAGCCAAAACGATGGGTGCCTATAGGAGCCCCCTGACTGCCCCACCCTTTGTAGGTAAGAAATCATGAGCCCCTGTTTACTATTACGAACAAACGGCGTATGATAGCTCAGGTAGGTATACGCCATATTCTGCTGATAACAGCTTCTTTCGTTATAGTGTATCTTTTTCCCTTTAAGCTCCCTTTCTACCGAGCCTCCCCTGCGATCTAGCGATGAAAACGTCATAAACTATCAAGCAACTGTGAGCCAGGACGCTTACAGCACGGGGGCAATGGGAGCATTCTTCCCTGTTCTTAGCCAAAGGGAACAGAGGGAGATGAGAACAGCCCTTTTAGGTAGAGCTGCTCATTTTCACTATGAATGTTCAAGAGAACTATTGAAAATATTCATCTATAACGTAGCTAACATGGAGCTTGCATATAATTTTACTTTGATAGCACTATTCCAGGAAACTATTGAGGCTCAAAATTAAATACCACGAAATTAGCACGAAGGACGTCAACGTAAACGCCTATAAAAACTTATAATATAGAATTTAACTAACGTGAATCAACGAATAACAAGGCTTAAATTTGATAGACGTATCTACGTCCATCTCTGTGAATAGAATGACATCCTAAACTGAGAGCCGAACCACTCGGACACAGTTGTATACCATAAAATGCTCAAACTGGCCCACTTCAAATAAGCCCACATCACAGAATTGATAAGCATCGCGTTATAGACTGATGCTTATGTTCAGACTGTTCTTCATATATGCATATGTATATGTATATGTATATGTATATGTATATGTATATGTATATGTATATGTATATGTATATGTATATGTATATGTATATGTATATGTATATGTATATGTATATGTATATGTATATGTATATAACAATTCAAAGAACTGTATAGTTAGAGTGCTTAATGCGATCGGAAGAGCATTATACGTCGCCACGTCAACAAATTCCTCCTTAAAGATGTTATAGCTTCCCCACTGGACCCATCCTAGGATATATAGCACTGCTTCAACACCAAATTCCAGCACATCTAATGATCGCAACCAGCATCAAACTCAGAGTTAAGTGTACATGTACATATATACACCATAAATATACACACACACACACACACATATATATATATATATATATATATATATATATATATATATATATATATATATATATATATATATATATATATATATATATATATATATATATATATATATATATACGCAATATATATAAATATATAAATATATATATATATATATAAATATATATATATATATAAATATATATATATAAATATATATATATAAATATATATATATATATATATATATATATATTTATATATATATATATATATATATGTATATAGATGTAGTTCGCTGCTTAATGTATCCTACTTAAAAGTATAGAAGCATCTATAAAACCAGTTATGTAGACAGAGTGTGTCATTCACCTGAAGATCACTATTGAATCGGAACTAGTCAAGGATTGTATATAAGATTTCACAAGAAATCCAGAGCATCTTTCTTTTGTACACCTCATTTATATATAAATATATATATACACTCAAATAGCTTCAATCACCAAGAAATTTTTAAGGAAATAAATAGATATTCAAGAAAAATCTCCAACTTTTAAAACGTATTGGCACAAGCCTTCATCAATCATAACTGATGAAGGATTGTGCCGAAGCGTTTAAAAGTTGGATTTTTTCTTGAGTATCTATAAATATATAAATATATATATAAATATATATATATATATAAATATAAATATATATATATATAAAGTATATATATATATAAAGTATATATATAGAGTATATATATATAAAGTATAAATATAAATATAAATATAAATATGAATATAAATATAAATATGAATATAAATATAAATATATATATATATATATATATATATATATATATATATATATATATATATATATATATATATATATATATATATATATATATATATATATATATATATATATATATATATATATATATATATGTATATAAATATGTATTTATTTATATACATAAATATATAATTGAGAAACAGAGTTTTCAAAACTAGATGTCTATATGGCATGTATCAGGCAACTCTATAAGCTCCCCTTGAATATGCCCTCCTCGAATAACCTCATATCCAGAAGGTACGAAAGTAATAGTCGTATACTAAAACTGGATTTTAACGTTACAATATGATTTAAACCACCCTACTATATATAATCTTTCAAATGTCTCCAGTTTCTGGAGTTTGTCCTCTCTCCTTTTCAATTGCTTACTTGTAAGAATGACAAGGCTGTCACAGAGGAAAGCTTCTTTCCTTTTCGAAGCTACTATAAGAAGTCCGTCCTAATCTAACCAACAAGTATTAGGTGCATAGCATAACAAATGTTAGTAGGCAATGATAAACAAATTTGTGCGGTGGTAAAATCGTTTTGCACAATGATAAATAGTAAAAGTTTGCAGTGATAAAGCGTTTCGGCGATGAGAGGGCGCCGAACTCTTTTCCCGCCGAAGTTTTTCAGCACCAAAGTTGTATAGCACCGAACTTTTGGGAGCTATGAAAAGTCAATTCTCTCAATTTTTATTGAAAAATTTCCATTTATCATCACAAGATTCATATAAATATAAGCTAATTTACTTTGAAAAATCAAGATCATTTTCATTTTCTTAAAATTTTAAGTTTGATTATGACATTGTTAATCAACTGCCATCTCTGACAAGCAGGAATTACTATTATCATTATAATCAATGACATCGCTATCGTCATCCTCACTTCCACCATTGATTATGCAGCATAATCAGTTTCACAACTTACCGCCCAACCAATTTCTTCTAAGCCCAGATCTCCGGGTGCAGCAGGATTTCTTGGTAAATCTTAGCTCTCTCGATAGTGCCTCTGGTTCACTAAGCAAACTCCCCCACCCCCCCCCCCCCCATCCCAAGATCAGTGGAACAAGAAAAACTTAGAATAAACTTGCCCTGTATAGCAAGTTTTAATGAACATTCGCGGAAACAAGCGTAAGTAACATAGTCGCCAAATATTTGAGAGCTCTGATCAGATCTATTTTCTCCCAACATAACTGACCAATCACCACGCAAATTGGGCCTAGCTTTAGCATGTGTGGTCACAATCCAGCATGATGATTGGACAATTAGGTTGGGAGAAAATAGACCTGACCCGGTTCTCAAACATTTGGAGGCTATGCTAGCGTAGGTAGACCAGCAGTTTCTTCAGTGGGATTTAATTTCGGTAATAAGATGACTCCTTTTCATCTCTCTACAGAAATCGATGACGGTTGATGAGAACTTTACCCAGGGAACCATTCGCTAATTTGTACATTACTGTAGCTATCATTCATTGAGTATACACTTTATTCTAAAAGTCCTCCCGTTTTGCTCTGTGTCTGATAGAATAAGCCAAATTCGAAAGCCTTGTCCGCATAAGATGGCAGTACGGAAATTTCCTTGAGTAACCAAAATTTTTTTACAAATTTCACCGAAATGGTCGAAACTTCACGGAAATTTTTTGCATCGAATATTTTTCCAACGAAAGTTTTTGCATCGACATCTTTAGCACTTGATGTAACTGCTCAAAAAAGTTCATTTGAATAAGATACCACTTGCGATATCAGTAACAATCATTGATCAATGTTCAATCAATGAAAATCGATGATCAATATTCATTCTATTAACAATGTAGAAAACTGGTGTCGCCCAACCTTACGCGCGAAAATGAAGGGCGTTGTTGAGAAGAATTTCTTACAGGTTTCATCCGGTACCCTGTACGTTTTGCGAGATCTGAAATGTAAGCCTAGTTCCCATATAATCGTAAGGAGTTTTAAGAGAGTCGCAGACTGTCTGCGTCTGTCTCAAACAGTTTGCGACTCTCTTAAAACTCCTTACGATTAAATGGAAACCAGGCTTAAAAGTTAAACATGTTCAACTTTTTTCAACTGATCACAGACGATCGAAGACAGTTTGAGACTGTCTCAGGTATTCGCCGATTTGTGTTTCCTTATCAAGTTTTGACGTGCTTACGATCAACGCAGACAGTCACAGACAGTATGCGACTCTCAAAACTCCTTACGACTATATGGAAACCAGGCTTTATAACTGTGGTGCGGAGTAAACTGCAATTCCCAGTTGCAGAGATTTTAACAGCTTCACAATGATTACAGTTCCGTAAACAAATAACAAGGTTTGACATGTGGTGCTAACGAAGAGCTTAAGAATTAACTGGACAGAGAAAGGGACCATAAAAGCGGTGTAAAGAGGTATCGGAGATTATCAACTGTGAGAATAGATTCATTATCATTCTGGATGCAAGAAAGCTGACTTTCATTTGGCACCAGTTGAGAAAGAAAATACATCAGAAAAGATACTTTAAATGGTTCAGTTTACGGAAAGAGACTGAGAGAAAAGCCAACGGCTGAACTAACAGACAACATCAAGGAGATTTGCGAGCTAACTATGGTTGAGATTGAGAGGAGGGCTCAAGAATGGATTCAATGGAGGCGGTTTATGCAGAGGGCCACGGCTGTTCGGCACCGAACATTCTGCTCTTGATGGTGAAGCACATAATATCTAGCTAGTGCATGAGTTACAACATGTATAAAAGAGCAAAACGCCTACATTGTCAATGCACAGAAAGATATGTACTAAAACAGACATGTCTGTAAACGCGAATTAAATCTTGATTGCCATCCTGAAAGCCTACCAGTAGTGACAAAAAGAGGCCGCATTGTATCTCTTCAAGGATCATGGAGTAAGACTAGAACCAATTATGGCATTCATGCTTATTGTAAAGCAGCGTGGCCATCTACGTAACCGCCAAATTACCTTTAAACAGAGAAATAAAAAGAGAGATTTATATGTTATCTTCTCTCTCAATCCATATTATAATTACTCAGTAAATCTCAACCCTGAAGTGGGAAAGTTGGAGACATGATTGTCTATGTCTCGTTGGCATAAAACTGCAAGCGTTCTGTGGCTTGGCATAATATAGCAAGACCCACACATATGAACTTACATTCTCTAAGCGTCTACAGACTGAAACTGGATATGGCACTTCTATATCAGCTACTTGGAATCTTTCCAGCTTGATATTCAAATCCAGCTTGATATCCTAAGCAGGCTGTTATAAATGGTTTCATTCTCTATCCATTCTGTAGAAATAACTTCAAGTTATCTAACGATCAACTCAATCATGGAAACTCCAAAAGCATAACGTACGTAACTTGACTAGGCTCGGTATAAAGGGATATGATTAGTGCGCTAAGAACCTGAATCCTGGCTACTGGACCTACTTCATCTCATAGTAACATGAACAGGATCATTTCAAAATCATATTTTATTACGTGCAGGTTTATACTGCACCTAATTGCGTGCTGAGTTTATGACTATACCATGCTTCTTATTATAAAGAAGAATAAAGAAGAACAAACGAGTAGAGACAGCAAAAATTCAAAGAGCTATGACTTAAAGAATTTCTCACGACTTAACCCCTTCCAGGTAAATATCTGAAATAAACTTCTACAGTCCTAGCAGGGATGCTTCTATTTCCATAGAGTTCGCCTCACTTCACCTCCATTTTAATATTTAGCAATTTCAGTCGATAAACAGTAATTAGTTATATGGCTAGACACAAATTCTACATTTAACGTCATGTAATAACTAAGTGTGTCCGCTTAGTTAGGCTACACAATGGCTACTGTACAGCATGTAAACTTTCTGGCAAAGGAATGCATTATTTGATGACAAAATATACTCTCTGTGATTTTGCTAGATGATTCTAAAACCGAGTGGCAGAGTAGTCTGAGCCAGGCACATAGCCAGGGAGTGGCCTGGAAGGCAAGGTCGCTTTTAGAGCTCTAAAAAGTGACTTGGTGCCTCACATAGAAGTAGAACACTAAATCTGCTCAGCTGATTGATTTTCGCCACGCTCAAATTATCTGTGCCCCTAAAAAATCATGCTGGCCATGGGCTTGGTCAGAGCACCCCAACTGCTATGCTGAAGATCGATGGCAAAAGTTTTCTGTGTGTTGTGCTGGTGGATAAGGTCTGCGCCCCCAAAACTCCTAGTTGCATCCCTGAAACCCAGCCCCAACTTCAACCATAAACCGAATTCAACCCTGCCAACTAATGTGCTTTTGAGGCATTGTGTGTGGTCTGAGCACTACCCTTTAAGAACCACCCGAGCACAACAGCATCTAGTGACTTATGCAGAATGAACGTGCAAAAACTTTCAATTTAATCAATTGAAACATATTTGGAAAGAGCACGATTGTGAATGGCTGCAACAGTAGCTGCCATGACCCACGTTTCGCAAGAGGCAGCATATAATACTTTATTCGATTACTGATGGGATGGGCGTTCTCTGGTGTCTCTTTTATTTCGATACGCCTGCCCATTGACAAACAATAGTGCTCCGTTATTCCAAAAAAATGGTACTGCATGATAAAATAAGACACACAACAAAAGACATCTACGAACAGAGATATCAAATATCAGATAAGGGAACGACGCGAGTTGAAAGTTCATCTTGCCCTCCATCTATCAAAGAGCAAACCCTTTGAGCGTTAATTTTCTTACATATGACCAAACAATAAAATGTAAAGACAATGGATTTGGGAGAAATTACTGCTAAATCCTGTTGTCTTTATATACTTAATCTCCAACCCTATCCAGACGATGGGGCTGTGATTACCCCTCTTGTGTGGGCCGTCCACTCTAAAAAGTAGGAAATAATCATAGTGGCTCCCCTCTGCAAGTTGGCGAAGAGAGGGGCATTGCGAAACAGACTCACCCTTAAGCAGCGATTTAAAAACGTGAGCCAATAGATCAGTAGACGTACAAAGCAGAGCAGCGGACATACAAAGTTAAGAGTCAAGAGTTGGAATCCCAATTTGGCTAGTCATTGTCTCGTACTTCTGCTTTAAACAACGGCATCCACGGAGTAGCTAAAATATACTTAAAACATTCTATACAAGTCTAGGAATATCAGCAACTCTCTGCATGGCGTTCGGTGCCGAGAGAGGAAAATAATTTACGATAGAGAAACTATTCTATCAGGTAATCTATGACGTTGTGGATAACTAACATTTCCAGCATAGAAGGCAATCAGCACCGTGCATATATAAGTTACTGATTTCATGCGAGCTTCATAATGATCAGAAGAGATGTAAAAAAATAAATTGTCTTCAATGATTCATTTCTCTGATATTTCATGAAGACTGGGGTACAAGGTATCTATAAGGTGCAGTTCTTAAAGTTCCTAATCTTTGGACCTATTTTGGCAACACTGCAGTATCAAACGGTCCTTAATAGTTCGCTAATTTTAACTGAATATTTAGTACTTTGTAGAAATTGTGTGTGTTAAGCAACAAGACAGGGTACTATAGATATTGTAAGTTCAACACAAATCCCTCTATGAAACATTGTGAATGGAATACTGCAGTGAATGGCGCAGCCCCCCCCCTCCCCCCAATTCACGATTGTTTGCGGTGATAAAATAGTCGAAATTAAAAATTTGCTTTAGGATTTTGTCTTTAGCAACACAGTTTCCTTAAATTCTCTCGCTTTCTACATGTAGTAGGTTCTATATACAACGGTTCCTTACAAAAACATGTAAATGTGTGTTAATATCATTTAAAAAAACAATTACGACATTAAAAATTCGCTTAATTATCCATCATATCACGTGTATCCGCATTTGGCTATATATTTCGGTTCACCTTTCGACCGATATACGACACGTTTCATACTTTGAGGAGTGTTGGACGAAAAAGCTTTCAGTATGCTAACATAATATTCTAGCTTATTCGAACCATAGTGAAATTAACATTTTTAATCATTGCAGCTAGTTAAAATCAATCTGCATCGCATAGAGTAAAATCAAGGTCGCAGGGTTTCGCAGATTATATCAGGTTATCGGGGACTATCACACACTACTGCAGGCTATCGCAGACTATCACATACTATCGCAGGCTATCGCAGACTATCACACATTATCACAAGCATTTGGAGATTATAGCAGGCTATCGCAGATTATCACAGAGTATCACAGAGTATTGTAGATTATCACATAGTTCGCGGACAACTGCTGACTGCTGCAGAAAATTGAAAAACATTGAAAATTATCCCAGATTGACATGATAAAGTGCGCAAGTTAACACAGCTAATTGTATCTCATTAACTTGTAAATTTAGTGTACAAAATGGATTTAGCTGCAGCATATAAAACTATTGGGAAATTCCATGTAATGATCATAGTTGCGCCTATTATATTCCACATGAAAAGTGCTTTGAATGTGAGCATGGGATTGTGTGGTTGTCTATAAGAGTGCGTGGGTGTACATAGGTGTGTGTGTTTTATGAGTAGGTGTGAGTAGGTGTGATGGAGTAGATGGGTGTGAGTATGAATGAATGTATCAGCTAGACCTGCGCGCGAGGCGGGTGGAAGGGTCAGTGCTGTAGGGGGTACAGGTGTGCAGGTATGCATGTTCATGCACTAACAATGTTGATACCCTGCAAAATCCCTACAACAATATGCACCTCTGAAACAGGTATTTTGGGACAAAGGTCACTTAATTTTTCCTGTAAAAGGATTGTTCATCAATATACTTCTGCCAGTAATAAATTTCTCATAATCCTTTCTTTACTATTAATTCGTTTCCCATTACACTATTCACATTTCTCCTATTTTTACTCGACCTAGATTTACAATATCGTACAACGTACTGTTCTCATATCTATAGAGAATTTCATTACACGCCTTGCATTCTGCATACTTGTGGAATTTGAGCAAATGCACTCTGTAAACAGAATTCTAAACAAAAGTATGCATTATGGCATCTTCCAGTTTTGTAAAGAATAGAGCACAAATTAGATTTCTTATTACCTGCCTATGATTTTACTTTATCTACCAGACAACAATGCCAATTTTGTTTAATGACGGCCAAAGATCCTGACAAGCAATATAATACTTATCTAATTAACTCTCCTCGAATTGTTTACAATATATCCCAGAGCTCAGTCTATCAATTTGATCTTCAGACTTAGCAACACAGAAATTCCAATCTTTTGTCTGTCAGCTACTTGTAGGGTGACT
Organism: Mastigias papua; assembly: GCA_964019165.1. Taxonomy (NCBI): domain Eukaryota; kingdom Metazoa; phylum Cnidaria; class Scyphozoa; order Rhizostomeae; family Mastigiidae; genus Mastigias; species Mastigias papua. The sequence goes on from OZ025275.1 coordinate 13,796,464, forward strand.
GGCAGGCAAAGAAATTGGAACTTCTGAGCTGTTAAGGCATATAGTAACTCTGAAGCCGACATATTGTTAGTTAACAAACAACAACACTGGTGCCCATGCCCTTAATGCCATAAAAACACAATATCACTAGTGCCAATGGTACTCTACGCTTCTCTACGGATATCTAGTGAAAAGCAAAAAGACAGTTCATTGAACTGTACCCTCCCCTGACAGCAAGAATATGTTTAAACTAGTACAAACAGTGGAACACAGCTGCATTAGTAATTATGTACATGTTGATAACCGAACTCTGGAGACCCGGATCGTTTCATTCTGCAGTCCATCTACTTTTGCCAACTGTATACGTTAGTTCTGTGTTCGTAGTTATCTCTAACCTGTACCGTTTACTGCTTCTTCAACACTGGGTATTTGAAACAGATCGTCCCTGTTCAACCCATATCGAGTTACAAGTTTCGATTAAAAGTGCCGTTTGTCCTCTCCAATCAGATTTAAATTGTGACGTGGAACAAGTGTGCATCCTGGAAATTACATCGTAACAAAATCAGAATCATATACTTTCGTGTAGGTACAGTTTCAGTTTCCTGTTTTTTGCCAGTGTAGTACTACTGCTGCGGTCTTGCAAATGAGATCCTCACAACAACTGGTACTTAACCAGGTTGATTACACTGTCACTTTGCAACAGGAAGAATAGGGATGGTAAATTTGCATCGCGCATTCGAAGCCATGGATAGCATCAGGAAAGTTAATTCTTCATCACGAGAGTGACCAATGATTATTGAGGAGGAAGAATGAAAGTCGTCTCAAGATGAACTATGATTCTGAAAGCAATCAACGGTAAGCATCTGTGGGCGGTCTTAGATCTATCATGAGAATGATAAGAAAGGATTTGATCTTCTTCTAACATCTTCACCACCAACATTGAATTGTAATAGTTTGGAACAAGGAAATTAAAAGCCTTATTAAAGAAAATACTTTAATAATAAGCAGTGAGATAACTGGGAATGAATTGAGGCGGTACTTGAAATAATGAGGTTAAAATCGAATGAATTAATGTCTATTCATATCAGTCACGTGTGATCAACAAGAAAAACAAGCACGGATAAGTAGAAACGTCCTCTTCAGCAACAAATACGAAAAGGCGCCTCATACCTTTCGACCAATGACAATTCTTGAGACAAGATACATATATAATACCTCAGAAATTATAGCTTGCTAATTAAAAACATTCTGGGAATTCCTTCGTCAACTTTCTGTAGCCATTGGAGAGAAGTAGAGTTCCTGGAGCAGTTTCACAGAAGTAAATTGTAGAGATTAGCCAAGCCCTCGGTAGCAATCCATTTTTCCACAAAAGGCTGTGAAATTCCACATTACAAATCTTGACATCTGCCACTGGCATGCTGGAAGATTTCAGCCAATCGAATAGCTCCAGGTGAATGCAATGCCCTTCACTCAGGAACTGCATCTAAAAAGCATACTCTTTGGCGAGATTTTTTCGAGCATGCTCCGGCAACATTTTCGATTAACCCTGCTTGGATATCTTTGGAATTGCTAACTTCCCGTAATTTTTGCAGCAAGTATTTCTCTATGTACGATCGTTGAAACGAGTTGAATAATGATGTTATACCAAGAATTGCCATGGAAACCTAGAATAGTGTGTCTAAGAGCTCAAAAAAGTCAAACGAAACGTTCTTTCCCACGCCAAAAGCACATAGTACGGCGGGTAGTACGGCGGATAGGATGGCGCATATACCTAGCTGTAGGCAATATCTTTTACAAATTTTGCATTGTTTTATTTCTAAACGCAAAAATTTCCTGTGTATTACTTATGTAGTATTGTAAAATATATAATAAGCAAAATAAGTAAATGAACTAAATAAAGTAACGGCTATTCGTCGTAGGGTTCATACTTCGGTAGACTATGCTAAATCTGAAAAAGTTCTTTAAATTTCCTGTCGAGTGTACTTATTGCCGAGCTTTTTCTAATGGGCTCTGGATTTCAGTCCATATTTCTGCACCAAGATGGAAGGTTTGCTTTTGAGAATTCTAGGTCCTTTCATGGGATGTCCAGATAAAACTGATTGCCTGTTAAATAGCTAGATATTTCAGATCTGGTGATAAGTCGCAAGGCTTTTATGCATAGTGATGGCTACGACAGGCGACGCTGGTAGCTCGATCTCAGTAGCTCTCCTATAAGAGATTGCAGAATATCTTTAGTTAAAATTGTTGACCAATATCCATCGAAGTTTGAGCCTAGTTTGAACTGACACTCTAAAGTCATGGACAAGCGACGCAACATACCATACAACATGTTGTAGACCCGATGCTGCATCGTTTAGTCACCCATTTTGCAGCGTGCAACATTTGCCGCATGATGCTGTATCAAGTTAAACACTGTCAAAAACTGTTGCACCTGGCAGCATGATGTTCCATCATTTGCCCTGTCTTGCAGCATTTGCTAAATGCTTTCCTGCCCGTAACAGACTAACGTAGACATTCTTGCCTCATAAACATACAAAAGATGTCAAAAGTGCGCACGGTAGCCATAGAAACATGATCTGTAATTTGATTCCAGTTCCTTTTTTTACTAACGCTCACAAATGTTTCATTTGAACTGTTGCATCGTTTGGCCACCACTTAAATCTAGCTTTGCAACTTCACGTAACAAATCTTGCGCGAAATGCTGTATCGTCTGGCTGGAGCTTAAGTCTGTGTTTAAAGGTAAAAAATAAATTACTGAATACAGGGCAATTAGAAACTTGATTAGGTACAGTTTTAGTGTTACGTAGGTCGTACAAGATCTTGACGCGTTACGGTGTAGTCTGGAGACTAAAGGTGCATTCACACTGGATGCGTTTTTTGTGACGCTGCCCATATAAGGTGCGCGTTTTTTGATGCTCTGCGCGCGCATCGCGTTTTTTCAAGGGATGCGTTACCGAGCGTCAAAGTCAGAAAATTTCAACTTTGACGCATAGTGACGCTCAAGAACGGGAGGAGAATCAACAAAGTAGGACATCATGGCAGTGAACAAAGAGCAGCTTATAGAAGCAGTAAAGGGTTTCCCGTGCTTGTACGACACAAGTAGGAAGGAGTACAAGGATGAGCTTTTGCGTGAGAATGCGTGGACAGTAATTTGTGCTGACTTATATGAAAAGGCATATGAAGACAAGGATGAACGTGTAAATGGTAAGGAAAAATTTATTGTCTACAACTGGATGAAATGCTTAGAATCGTAAGAAATTGAAATAGCTAAATCTATAAGCTCCCTGAAGACATACATGTGTTGCTATTGGTAAATACAGATTTAGTAAACCGGGAAAGATACATGTACAATCTTATTCGACAGTAGACTGTGAAGTCATGTTACGATTTGAGTGGATTGTTTGTCATTTCCCATAAAACTGTCGGGTATCTGCTAACATTGTTAAAGACTTTTGACCCAATAGGCTAGACTTCTGTAGCTTGTTTGATAATAAAAACGAAATTGCATACAAATTTTCTTGATATTCATTCGTGCTGCTATGGCTCATAAACTTTTAATATCCCTCACATACACTTGGTGCAGTAGTCGCATTCCCTTAAAAAATGCTCTGGCAGATAGCCAGAGCAGATAGTTAGAACTCATCTTGCCAAGGATATCACATAGGTACAATACAAATATGACGCTTGTGTAACTTCCTGGGATCATGGAGCGAGTATCTTGGTTGTTCTATCCATCAAACTGCGTAAACATGTTCCTGTTAGTTGGTCATATTTCAGTTGAAATCTTTCTACTAGTTATATATTTCCTCGCTGCTGTATTTGCAGTATAATACTTGTTAAAGGACAGAAAAATCTTTCTTAATTAATGACTGCTTATTTTTCCTAGCTCTATACAGCACTAACAGAGTCTCAAATAGGTACATTTACATGCCTGAGTATGAACTTATTCGGTGGGGGCTTATCAACAATTTGTACCTCTAGGGTAGGGTATTCTAGGATTAATGGTATTAGATGCTAATATTCTATTATTTATGAATGTATCTGGCTTCCTTTCCAGACATTAATCTGTTAAAAAAAGTTTTCAAAAGTTTGCGAGATCGCTTTATGAAAATAACAAAAGAGTATAAGCCATCTGGTAGTGCAGGGGGTGCACCAATTGAACCATCCTGGCCGTACTACAAGCAGCTCCAGTTTTTATCACCATTTATAAGGCACAGGGAGACACAAGGAAACTTTCATGAAGCTACTGGAGAGAGTAGCAAAAGAGATTCTTTCCAAACAGGAGCAAAGGAGACGGAGGAAATAAACCTAACTGATACTATATCTAGAGTCACTGTTGCACTCAAGGACGATAGGCAGCATTCGTTGGATGATATGGCAAATTCTCCTTCTCTATCAGTTGCTGAGCCATCAAAAGCAACTCTCAAACCTGACAAGAAACCTCTCCCATCTTCATCAAAAAAATCAAAACGCCCTAAAACAGACTCAGATGGAACTGGATATTTAATGAGCGTGTTAGAAAACACAAACGAATTTATATCCTCTGTCAGTCGGAGGGAACAGCCAGATGAAGACGACTTGTTTGGCCAGAGCGTTGGCAAACAGTTGAAGAAATTAAATGCTTACCAGAGAAGCTTGGCAAAGCTTAAAATACAGCTGGTATTGCACGAGGTTGCTTGGCAGCAGGAGCCAACTGATGAAGCAAATGCTTAATTGACAAGTTTTCTACATATAGCATTTTTTTAGATTGCTGCACTTGAACATAAATTTGCATTTGAGATTAATGATACACATTCTGTACTATAATTAGAAACATATAGACTGGTTTTATATAAAAGAAATGAAAAGGGCCTACTTTAATACAAATTGGGACCGTTTTCGAACATGTTTTGAGAGGCTTTCCAGGAATTTTCCTGCTGCCCCCATAATCAAATGCCCTGCTACACGATTTAAAAAAAGAGCCCTTTCCATTATTTGAAAAGAGAGCCCATATCAAATAATTTACATTTTCATACAATTCTAAGCAATGAGCTTTCATGCTTTCGTGCATGGGGTTACTTAATATTGAAATAATAATAATATGAATGATTTTCAAGAATGTTAGCAATTTATAATATTTTTAGAAATTCCTTTTTTAGTATTGCTTCAACTACCAAAGCTTAAGATATTTTGTCAGAATTCTCTATCAAATGTAGAAAGTGCTCCCAACAAATAAACTTCATAATTGACATATTTACTAGGTAGTTAAAGTCTGTCATGCTATTGCTTTGAAATTTTTATGAGCATTTATATAGCGTTGTAGCTTTTTATACAGTTAGATGTTTGAATGTTTTAAAGGAGTTTGACGATCAATTCACTGCACAGGCGCATAGCTGGTTCTTCTAACATAGTCATATTGCCAAGGTAGTTGACCCTGAGGTGACACAAAGTATTCAGCCATCAAAGCACGAAATTTTTCTGCAGCCTTTGTGTAATTATTTGGGCCAATTTGATTGATTTCTGGTAAGGCTCCAGCTTCGCAAACATCTGATCTCCATGTACCTTTATGTATAATGCCGTGACAATCTTCGTAGTCAACGTAGCCAGTAGGACAATATAGGCGACCATAAGACTGTTGACAATCGTTATGCTTTTTTAGCCAGTTATGTAGTGCTATTGCGGCTAGAATACTCTTTGATGCTTTCTGTGGTTGCATCTGTATTGGGGACCTTAAAAATCTCCATCTGCTGGACAAAATGCCAAAGGCATTTTCAACAACCCTTCTAGCTCGTGACAAGCGATAATTGTAAATTCGCAATTTCTCTGGCAGATTCTTGCCAGGATACGGCCTTTGTAAATTATCCTTTAAAGGAAAGGCTTCGTCTCCTATAAAGCAGTATCTAGCTTTTGTTAGCACATTTGGCAAACAATCATCTTGAGGAAGGCATAAACTTCCATTATGTAATGATTTACCGAAGTGTGTGTTGCCGAAGACACCAGAGTCGCTCTGTCTTCCATAGTCACCAACATCTACATATGTAAACATATAACTTGCATCAACTACTGCCATCAGAACTAAGCTGAAAGTACCTTTGTAATTATAAAAGCTACTGCCTGAATTGGAGGGGCAATTAATCACGCAATGTTTGCCATCAATGGCCCCTAGGCACAAAGGAAAGCCCCACAGATGCCAGAAATCATTAGATATTCTGACCCATTCATCAGTTGAGCTTGGAAAGGCAACTGCAGTGGGACTTAGTGCAGCCCATATTTTGTTTGGAACTTCATCAAGTATGTGACAAACAGTTGATCTTCCAATTCTAAAATTAAAAGACAGCGATGCTTGTGACTCACCGGTAGCAAGATATCGCAAAGCAACTGCAAGTCGCAAACCAGGAGACAAAGGATCCCGAAAATGAGACTTTTCCTTTGTTAATAATGGTCCTACGATACGAAGCAGGTTGTCAAATGTTTCAGGTAGCATACGGAAATAACAGAAATGCATTGTGTGGTCATGCAGTCTCATCTCTGCAATTAAATTTGAGAAATGTCCTTTTTCCTGGCGAGCCATCCACAACTCATGAACCCAAGTAGAACGCTTTTTTTGTTTGTTTTTGAGCAAAAAGGCAGCAATAGCCTGATTTTGCAAAGCTAGAGCAACAATTGTGTCACTGTGAGTAGACGCCATGTTGAAATGTGTTAGAAAAAACGCATCGTGACGCATTGTGTGTGAACATATCATAAGCATCACTGACGCATAGTGACGCGACGCGCCGCAACGCGACGCATCCAGTGTGAATTCACCTTAAGGAACCTATCAGATGGCTAGATATCGTCACTCAAATGAGCTTGATTTAAAGCATACTTTCGAGACTTTCCTAAAATTATAAGGGTTACATCACTCAAATCATCTGGCAGAGTCTCCTTTGAAACTACAGCTTGAACGTATTGAATATGCTATTTTCTCAAGAGGGCAGAGGTAGCTTTAGTCTGCTGTGGAGGAGAAATGTTTCAGCAGACTGATGATGCAAAGGGCATGTGAGATGTGAGAGAAAGAGGGAAGGGAGTAGCTCTTCTGTGAGGCACGCACTAATTACATGGTCAACGCCTGTTTGAGGATGCCCAGTGTATAAAGCCCGTTGGTTACTAATTTCTCTTTCATTTTGGTACGCTTGGTAAGTGCTACAGGATATGGAATGAAAGAGAGATGACGAAATCCAACTGAGAACATATAATTGAAAGGAGCAAAACGCCGCAGGAGGTAGAGGTTAAGCACGTGCCAATGCAAGTTTCCTTCGCACACCTGAAAATTATAAGCTGAACGACGACTTTAGAGCAGTACTCTTCCTCATCTTGAGTAACATCTGAACGACGACCGGCAGAATCAGTTTTCTTTTACATTCAAGCATTTGCAAGCGTGGTCTACAGTTCCACAATTGATTCCATTCCAAGATGGCGACGCCAAGGCTGCCTGGGTAGGGTTAGGGTATGTCACATATATCTATACTTGTATAATTTTTGAATGGGGTTAAAGCCTATAGCAAAGCCCTGTATTAGGTGACTAGTGACTGTATGGGAGGGCAGGCTGCTGGATAACCAAGATAAAAGGCTAAATTCCGTTCAAAGAATTAAACAAATAAATATATACATATATAAATGTACATATATATGCAAGTATGTACGTATGTATGCATATATGTATCTACTTATTCATTCGTACACATATGGACAAAACAAAACAGTCTCTGAGAAGTTAAGAATAGAAAATAACTGATTCATGGTATTTCGAAGCTCCCGTGGGTGACTCCCATGTGTGGCTACTTATAATTTACTGGCGACGTGAAAGTTTTTCTGTTTGTGTGAATTTTGAGAACATGACGTAGGTACGTTTAGATTCCCCACGCTTACGCATTACGCTACGGGAACTCTGGACACCAGTGGGTTATTACGTAGTCTAACGTATGCCACGATGGGCTTGAAAAGGGTTATGGTAATGCCTAGGGCGAGTTATTGGAGTTATCACAGATACGACTCGCTTGTTATAAAGTTCAGAACCTACGTTCACTCTCCTTAGGCATCCTGGGACTTCTTGCAGCAGCCAGTAGACAGCAATCGTTGGCCTCGTCAACATCCAGTTTAAAATATTGCCTGTGCTTATGCTTTTACTGGCTAGGCCTATGGCTAGTTCGGGCGTATTATAAGCCAAGACAGGGAATCGTTCGATTGTGAAGACCAGCTTCGATTCAAAATCTTCTAGAATTGGAGTATATCACAACTGAGTTGCTGTAAATGGCGCAATCCACGTCGGTACACGAAATACTGTTGACAAATTGAATGACGCCAGGAAAGACACATGTTGTCGCTTGGGTATGAAATACTGTCTCTGATTCTTGCAGAGGACCCATGTAATCAATGCTTTAGGGGTAAGACACCAAATAATTGCATAACATGTTTGAGCCAAGGATGATGTTATGAGACGCTAACGGTAAGCGCCGAAGAGCTGAATCTGAAAGTAGACACGTCCATGAATAAAAATGCTCCACTTTTATTTTTCAAACTTCACCATCATTAACCTTCAAATGCAATGCTTTGCACAACTTCAACTTCCAGGTGCTGGGGCGAGAAGAGGAAACATTATTTCTTTAAGCATTGTAGGAAAATTAAACTATTTTTGATATGTTGGCAGCTGTTGTTGAATAGTCCTGGTCATTCACTTATTGTTGGCACTTGCACTTACAATGAGGTAGTATTGGAGATTTGTTGGCAGCTTTGTAGAAATTTCATTGGCTAAGACAAAAAAAACATCAGATTTGATTGGACTCTGTCAGAATGTCGTTGATGCACTGAATGGGTCTTTCACTACAACTTCCAGCCTTCCAGCCTTACGTGTTCTTTTGATATTTTCGTATGAAAACCATTGCATCGCATACAGCTATTGGGTAGATGAAGCAGTTTCAGGATATGAGATTACAAAGTAATTGGAAAGGACAGACTCGCTTGCGTCTTAAGATCTCTTGGTAGTTAAGAACCAACACGGAAATAGAAGGTGGTTGGAGTTGAAGAACTTTGAACATTCTAGTTGCGTTTGCGTTCATCTGCTGTGGCTTGCCGTTGTTGCAATGAGTCTTAGTGGAAACTCGCGATGAGGATGCTGCAGTGAGGCCAACCGGTTCTTCCTTTATTTAGTAACTGGACTGGGCCTTTCCCTAGAGAAGGGATCTCTTACCTCAAGCTCTTAACCTTCCACAGAAAACTGCGTAGCGATAACTTGAAGCACACTACACGAGGACTAGCGTTGCTCATAACATGCAAAGATTGATGTAAAAGTTTTTGCATCTGCAAATATTGAACCGATGAATCAAAAGGAGGGAATAAAACTACAAGCAACAAATGGTAGGTTTTATTTGATAATTAAACATGTAAAGCTAATATCAAGACTATAACAAACTTTCACATTTTTCAAATTGTTGTTGAGAGCTAGACCTTGCTAACTATATATTTGGGATTCTCCGCCACACTTTTCAAAATAGAGCAAAGAGAACTCGAATATTTTGAAGCCGTCTTTTAACTGTCCATTTTTCTTGAGTTTTCATGTTTGGTTCAGGTGTTATAGATGCCTAAACTGTCCCTTACAGAGTGAAGCCTGTTTGTTGTGACAGTAAAATATAATTGCTGTTGCCACAGTAGAAAGTGAGCCACTCTCTTCTTAGCAAGAAAAGCTCCATTTCCGAGTTGGAATGAATAATGCTGTTGAAATGCGTACGAACTGAAAAGTTTGCTTCGACCAGAAACCCCGTCTTGTGCAGAAGAAGCACGTATAAAGTGACAACATGGGCTGCCTAATTCTCATTTCATAATTGGACGTAATTGCTTCTTCATGAGTAAATGAAAAAACAATTGCACCCATGTGTTGTTGCCAGTGGTGTAGAAGTAGATTGATTGCTAGGAAGGGGGTAGGGGGCTCTTTTCGCAGGCTTACATTCATAGGAACTAAGGTTTCGAAATGCATATTAGAATGTGGTCCAATAAAGAAGGGATTTTAGTACTTTAAACCTTGTGAACTGAATTACTTGCTGAATTAGAACGATTCCAATGGAAATACGAAGCATTTACTAGTTTTTTATTGATATTTGTGCTTGTAAACTCTTTCACTTCCAAGATATCCTCCTAGGGTGAGGGTCGCCCTTCTTCAATGTGAAGCTAAGAGGGGATGAGCCCCCTAGCTCCCCTCTTCTACACCACTGGTTGCTAGTGCAGTTTAAAAAGACAGTGAAGACCTTTTATAAGTTTTCGATAGCCATATAGCCTATGACAATTGTTGATCTATGGTTAGTGGTATATTCAATCTTACTTGTTAGAAGATTTGAAATGAATTCTAGAAAAATTGAGAATGGGATTTGCTGTAAAGGCGCATTCATTTGGTGGTCGTTACAGTGCTGCAGGAAAGTCTCCATTAGTAAAGTGCAAAGGAAATGTTTTACAAAGCCCGTGACGTTTCTTGCAAAACTTTGTAAAACCTGTCACGCTTTTGCAAGAATTGACTTTGCAATGAAACTAAGATTCCCCACGCAGCTACAGTGTATTATTGGAGTTCCTTCTCACGTGGTGTCAACATGGAAGGACAAATGATTTTTAAGCACTGCCTATGCTAAGAATTAATTGAAGATGATTCAGGATTCCCAAACAATGCAATGATCTTATGAAGAATTGTAGAATTTGAACACTCTCAATGCCAATTCAGGAAGCTGAAACAGTTGTAAGTCACAGGGGTCGAGATACTCTTTATGACAATACTCAGGAGGGCAATTTCAGTCAAGTTATTAAGATCGAAGGCTCACTTTGCTTTGTAATAGCGCAATAGGTCTTTAGGAGTGAATTGCAAACATCAGGTGTGCGCGACAAAGATATTGATCACCATATAACACGAAATTATGATTGCAAGCTAAAACAGTTGTTGCACATGAGAATTCAAGTTATAGTGTGCTGAGAGAGCCAAGGGAGTGAGAGAAGCAAAAGGACCGGGAAAGAGCTAAAGGTTGTAAGCTACAACTTTTTGGACTAAAGGATAACGGAGAAAGAAGGCAATGTGACAGGCTTGAAGGCTGGTTTACCAAATGGAATTAATCGATAGGGGATGAGGCATGTTTTCCATGAGATGGCATTTTGAGCAGTGGAAATTATCGTAGTTAAGAAAGTAAACAGCAGACCAGGAAGACCTTTGGGATTCGTAGCAGTGCCTATTCGTTGATCAAACCTCCTTAAATAGGATTTCAGTATACAGTCAAAGAGCAGTGCATGTAGGGAAGGTTGATCATATAAATGTAATGTATGAGCATATGACAGTGCTGTGCGATGAAGAATGGGACTCTTAGGTGTTGTCCATTGGACAAAAGTTTAGAATACCATAGCAAATGAATGTATTACATTTCTAGCTACATATAAATAAATACTATATATACTATATATACATACATACATATATATATATATATATATATATATATATATATGTGTGTATGTGTGTGTGTGTGTGTGTGTGTGTGTGTGTGTGTGTGTGTGTGTGTGTGTGTGTGTGTGTGTGTGTGTGTGTGTGTGTGTGTGTGTGTGTGTGTGTGTGTGTGTGTGTGTGTGTGTATGTATGTATGTGTGTATGTTCGAAATTTACTTTACTTTAAGTTCACCAGCAATCAACACGATGATTAAGGTTTCCTAATTGCAGTCTTTTTAATTTACTTTTTATTGTCGAGAAAGATCTACCCTCTGGTTCTAGTAGGAAAAGGAGAAAGAAGAGAAACTTTCCGACACTTGTGTATGCATGTATGCATGTATGTATATTACTATTTATATTTAAGAGTGTCCATACGCTTTCTATAGATCTACCTTGTACCAATACAAGTCAAAGCTGTTAAAACTCTTGGCAACCGAGTAGCAAAGTATGGTGGAACTATTTCAGAAGTAAATATGAGAAAAGAACTTCATATTGGCCCTAACGAGTAGACATTGGTTGGATTGAACAATATAATTGTGCGTATAAGCTTCTGAATACAGCCTTGTCTTCTGTTTAGTTACTGTGTTTTACGTCTTGTACATACAGTTGTGAACTAGGCCAAACATAGGGTAACTTTGACAACCTGTTGCCAATTGATCATACAGTGACCGGATTCTCTAAGGGGCAACCAATTTTTATCACCATTTTCAAAAGTATAAATACGTACGCTGAGAGGGAGGGGGTTAATGCCCTCTCTACATTTTGTAGAAAATGATAGAAATGATCATCCTGACTGTAGTCAAATGCGTATTGTCCACTCCTGAATTCTCAGCCTAATCTGTATCAGTGCCAACCTCGCACAGAGATCATGCTATGTTTTGCCTGCATACGAGGCCAGGACCAGACAACATCAACTGCCAGCTACAACCTGTTGGTACATTACATCCTCGATTATCCGAACAGCCCAGAATGAAATTCCAGAACAGCTGTTCGGATAAGCTGGGTATTCGAATAATCGAGGATGCCAATGTTTCTAGGAAAATCACAAGCAAGGGGGGTGAATAAACGTATTTAATAGTGTCTTAAATATTAATGCAAAATTCTTAATGAAAAATCTCTCAAAAATGGTTCAATTAAAGAAAGAATCGACAGTTTTTGCTTTTGTGCACCTTCTCGCTTTTTGGCTGCCATCTCACGTACAATCTCTGCCACAAGTCTTGGAACACTTACACTGTTTTCTAGGTTGAATTCATAGACTTCCCCTCTCCCCTTCAAAACAATGTTGATTCATACAGAATTAGCAATTGCAATATAAGTCAAGTTGGTTAGAACTACCTCTGTGAAAAGTATTCCTTTACTTCAACATTGTTTTAAAGGGGGAGGGGATTTTAATCCTGTCTTATAGACCGGAATCGCATTATTACTAACTGCCATGCATTAAGCATTGGGTGTTCCAAGGACTTTTGGCAAAGATTGTAAATTCATTAATGTATATGTGTTTATGCTAGCCGATTCCTCTTGAATCTAAGCCATGTCAAACACGTATCAAAGGCTTCCATAGCATTTTTTATGGCTGACTGGGCATACCGGAGCATACCGCCAACAATTTAATTACTGTATCCTAGTATCAAGGCACATGCGTGGAATATCAATGAGCTGTTCGAATAATCAAGGTTCGGATAATTGAGAATGTAGTGTACCATACCTTCATCCAGTGGGCGCGAAGCGTAAGTCATAACTTTCAGCTTTCCGTCATGTACTATGTGAGACGGTGGAGGAGGTCTGAGGAAAGGCCACATTTTGTAGACTTGTAAAAATGATGATAAAAATGGATGACTACCAACTGTTAGACTAAAATTGTAAACGCATACATATTCAAAGTTGTTTTTTTAATTATGGTCCCCAAATAAAAGTCATAAACACACACAGATAGTTAATTATTTGCTTTCGCAGGCCTAAAGCGAGAAAGGAAGGCAATTCTATGAAGTCAAGGTAAAAGTCTTTTGGATACCAGGGAGCAAGTACCTGGAACGAGATCCCAAAACAAATACGCGATTCTGTCTCATTGGGCCCCTATAAAGTAAGATTAAAGGAGTTATTGAGGTAAAGCGATGCAAACACGACCCCCTGGAAGAGCGGCTTTAGTTATTTTTTATTAGTTAACTTGTTAAATAGCTGATAGGGTATTGTGTTTAAATAAGAGTAAATAAATAAATAATAACTAAAAGGTTTTACTGCCGCATTTCTTCTCCAAAGGGAATCTATATCCAAACAGTAGCCATCCATTTTTCTCATTCTTTGAATCTGTGGTGGACACTGGACACTAAGGATAGCGATAGGGGCGATCAACTCCCCCCCCCCCCACAAATAATTTTATAGAACAATGAAATGTCTAGGGTGTGGCTGCTAAGTTTTCTCTCTTTGTAATAAACAACAAGTGTCTAAGATGATGAAGTGATAGGAACCAGGTAAGAACAAATTTAAAATTCTTCATCCCGCGGTTCGTCCCTTAATCAATCAACTTGGAAATAATTGAAAATTTACCTAGTTGTTGCAACTAATTTTGAAATTAGATGGGCAGTGTATGGACGATACATCCAGCAGAAGCAAGAGTGTTCTAATATGCAACCTTTCTCGTACTTATACTCGTTAACAAATGCCGCGTATGTATACTCATTGATAAGCGCCGCATTCTTGTACACGCTAATAAACGCCGAGTAACAGGCAACCAAAGTGATCCAGCATTTCCGCTGCATTGGAGAAATGTCGTTCCCTTACAAAGTTGTTGCAAATTAAATGTATTCAGGTCCTGGCCAAATGATCCAATATTTCTTCCAACGTTCATCCAACAACTGTTGGATACCAATTCTTATGGGGTGGGGTGGTCAAACCATCCAACTGCATCTGACAGCACCTCAGTACCATAGTACTACAGAGCTGGATCATCAAACATTTATGAACATTTCCAAACCACATCCAGCATTTCTTGGATCTTCCCATAAGGTGGCCAAACGACCCAACATTGGCCATCCAACAAATGTTGGATGAATGTTGTGGGAAATATTGGACATTTGGCAGGGGGCTTTAACCTAGTCCCTTAGAGGATCGCATGAAGTTGCCGTCACATGTTCGACGGGTGGGTTTTATAAACTGTATCACCACAGATATATGTTTCCCGTGAGAGTATAATCTTCATGAGATATATTTATCCTACCAAGGGACTCTGTTTCCAAAGAGTATGTTATAGGAGAACGCAATGTAAACAAATTTGAAAAGTTTGGGAACCACTGATTTAACATGTATATCAGTCAATTGATTTCGTGTCTAGCTATTATAATGTAGACTTATAAAGGATCGAAACTAGTTCTCTTTCGTGGGAGGAATAAATATGTTAAAGTTAGCAGGACAAACTATTTCACGCATTATTAGTAAAATACGAGAAATCAAATAACTTTGCTACAGATCACGTGGGTGGCAACTGAAGACCACACGTGAACAAAACGAACCGAAAAATTTGGGTGGTCGATTCGATCCTGGGGGGAAAGTTCTCTTATCGTCCCTTGCAATTGGCACTGAAGGGACCATTATCCCTATAGGAAAGGCAGGGAGCAATTCCCCTACATTCCTCTCCTACGTCCCTCTCCTAAGTCCCTCTCCTACGTCCCTCTCCTACGTCCCTCTCCTACATCCCTCTCCTACATCCCTCTCCTACATCCCTCTCCTACATCCCTCTCTTATGTCCCTCTCCTACATCCCTCTCCTACACACCTCTCCTACGTCCCTCTCCTACGGCCCTCTCCTACGTCCCTCTCCTACATCCCTCTCCTACGTCCCTCTCCTACGGCCCTCTCCTACGTCCCTCTCCAGCGTCCCAGAGTTCATCTTCACTTTGTAGGACATCTCCATAATGGCTGATTGTCCGATAAGTTAAAGGTTAGTGTTATACGATTGCATATGTAGAGGAGGGCCTTTCAGAGAGGACACTTATCCTGGGTCTTTGGTATAGTGACGTAGGTGACCAGTTGCTTTCCTCATCGCCTTTAACTCCCTAGTGTCGCCACCAGGTGCCCATTTGCTGCGGGGTGAAGAGTTAGCGAGCATCCCAACTATAGTCTGAGACTGCGCCTCGAACCATAAATGTTTCGTACAGCAGTCAAGGGCTGTAATCATTCTGCTACTCGTCCGTGGTTTTCCTGTACCAACCTTATTTTTGGAATCTATGATGCCACTTCGAGATAAAGATATTCGCGAATTTTACGTGGGATTGCTTTTGCAAGACGAAACTGATCGATTAGTAAATAACTTAATTAGTTATAGAGTCTTTCAAGTGACTTCCTTGTGAGACATTAGGAACTTAGGGAAAATTACCAAACGCCTTTAGAAAAGTACATCAGCTACTTTGTGCGATCTAATTTAATAAAGGTTGTCTGCTAAGGATTGCACTGGTAAAATTGATGCCGCGATAACTGCAGTTCTTTCTGAATGAGGCTTTGACGCACTGAAGTGCAGATACCAGGATGATAAGTCTTGGCTAAATCGTTGATGGAGACAAACATATTGCAGGGTCAATTCTCACAAGCAAATCGGCAACTTTTAAGTTGCTGTAAACATGGTTTCACATTAGGTTCTGAAACAACAACGGAAAACTAAGTTTCGAGAGAGTCTGCTCTGCAATACTTATGTGTTGTATGCAAAGAAAATATACAATTTTTGCAAAAATGCAGGCTGTAAAAATATCAAACCTGAAAGGCGCTTAAATTCAAGAACACTACAAGAATAATGCAAGGTTCAAGCTTCATGAAGACTCAGATTTTTTCCATATTTCGGTTATTTTGGATACAAAGCGAGCTTGAGCTGGGCACGTATACGAGAAAGGGTGGTCCATAGGAAAAGCTGAATACTAGTTTAAAACTATGATGAAATGCAGAGTCACACATCCAGATGATGTGGATGACTATATTGGAATTGATGAGATAGAAAGAGTAGAAATAGTGCTTTTAGGTTGTTTAAATGTCTAATTTAAACGATTGTCAAATTTTAAAGTGTATATACGAAATTAATAGTTCTGTTCTTTTCTTATTTTGTTTTTATGATTAAGCATCACATCAAAAGTTATGGATTTGTCTTTTTCATTATGAGGCGAAATCACAACTTTTGTTGCCCAAGAACAATTTAAGAATAGTCTTAGGCTCAAAGTGAAAATTTTTTAGGAATATTAGTCTCAGGAGATATTTGCATAAGAGAGATTTTAAGAGGTGTCGGTAGAGATGCAATTATCGACTAGGGCCCTGAAATCGGGTTTCAATCATATATTCGTACCTTCGTACACTCGCATCTTCGTACACTTGTCTATTTGCATCTTTGTACATTCGCACCTTCGTCAATCGCACCTTCGCACATTCGCATCATCGTACACTTATGCATTCGCATATTCATACACTCACACATTCTTACACTCGTACTTTCCCACATTCGTATCCTCGTACATTTGCATCTTCGTACATCCACACCTTCGGACATCCACACCATCGGACACTAGCACTTTTGTTTTGTCACCTATTGTACATTCACACCTCTGTACATTTGCACCTTCGTACACTTTCGCACAGTCGTACACTCGTTGTTTCGCACATTCTACACTTGAGCATAACTGCTGTGAGAACGTAGTTTTATTAAAAAAAACAATGCTAACAGCCAAACATTGAAGTTTGGATTATAAACAATCATACCCCTTTTCGATGCCAACGTGAATGTGCTCCTGTAGTCGACCAATCGTATGCTGGTCTCTCCGTGAAACTCATGCCGTACAGGGGATGTAGCAAATTATACAAAAAGCCCGTCACACTTACCGTTCTGAATGAAACAGCGCGTCACTGTGAAACGAAATCGGTTGAGTCAGCTTAGCAATTTCTTCCTTAATACTACATCCTTCCACGCAACATTGTAAACTACAGCTAAATTTTAAGAGGATCTAACAATTATCTTACCATTCTCACTTGATACTGTGGCTCAAAAGCAACATTGAATACCTGACAGCTATTCAGAATAATGCTAAGATGACACATGAAACGAAGTGAACATCTTTAGGCTAACAGTGAAAACATGGTCAAGCACAATTGTGATTACTTTGGTGACCTGAAAGGCAGCTATTTATTCGAAACACAAATATTTGCCTATAGTACGTCACATGGAAACTCAGATGGAAATTTGCAACAACTCGATTGATCAGTTTCCAACTATTCTCGAGTTCAGGGCGAGGCCACCAGGCTGAGAGATGAACTAAATGAGCAACATGTCGTTAAAGATTTCTCAGAGTGTTTCTCAGAGTTCAAACCAAGAACGCAATGAGAAAGGTCAGAAGATATCGGCACTGACTTGGTAGCGCACTATTGAACATCTTGATGTCAAACCTCTGCACAGACTCTCGTTAATACTTTGTCCTGAGAATAGTTTTTGGGAGATATACGGATTCCGTTCAAGTCCAATGAATTTACATAGACGCCAATCAGCCAAGCCCAAGTTTAAATCCCGTTTACATCCTCAAACGATAGATCTCCTCGAAAGATAAAATTTTCCCACGAGAGCGATGTCTAGATGCGTTAGGATTTGCTTGATGTTCGCCAGTATTTTATCCTTAACCACTCCTTGAACCAGTCTTTGTGCCAGCATAGCTGCCAAATGTTTGATAGGTTGAGAGGTCAGACCAGGCCGGTTTTCTCGCAACCAAATTAACCGATCACCATACAAAATGGGCCTAAAGTTAGCTTTGGAGCGCATGTCTGGTCAGATTCCTGCATTATGATTGGTCAATTAGGCTTGGAGAAAATAGACCAGATCAGAGCTTTCAAACAATCAAGCATCTGGCGGCTATGCCACCTTGTGCCATTCCTCTAACTCCATTTATGGGTCAAGCGCATATGGGGTCTCATTCTATTCGCAACCAAGTTCGGTTCGTGTACCCAAAGAGAAACTTTCCAAAAGGCCCTTGCTCTTGTGCTCAGTCCACTGATCGGCTGCCTTGTCACCATATGCACTTTGAGAAACAGGAACTTTTCAAGAAGGTCTCAAGTTGGTGAGCCAAAACAATGGCTCAGCGAAAATGTTAAAAGATGCCCTGCCTTAGGCCATCCCTTTGACTTTTCGGACTTCACCAATGATATACGTGACAGTAACTGAGCCAACATCTCATGGATCTGAGCCGAACGTACTACTCTTCTGCCATCGGTCTTGAAACACATTTAAGGTACAAAGATGTTTCCAATGGTCCCGAACCTACCATCAGTATGTGTTTTCTTTGCGAGGAGCTACCAGCTAGCAATGGTCACCAGAGGCGGCACCATGGGGACTGACAGAACTTATCTCCCTTCCTTTTTCCTCCGCAGGAGTCACTAACGAGAATAAAGGCTGCTCGGCTCGCATTCCGTCCCTGCTCTATGACCCAAAGTTAACTTCAGTTACTTGTGTTCTTAATGATATTTACTAAGTGCAGTTTGACTTTATGCTCAAGTTCATATTTCTTGCATTGTTTCAAATGTGATATCTAACTTTATACCTGACACCTAATTTCAAACAGTTGATATGTGATTTCTGCAAAGACCATTCTATTAGGAACCTACATGTAGAACGCCAAAAGATCTAAGGATCTCGCACTACTGTCTAAAGACAAAGCTCCTAAGGAATGTTTCAATTTCGGATTTTGTTATCACTTGAATTAGGAAGGCAGTCCATTCACTGCAGTTGAGTTCGCATGAACTGTGTGCAGTGCAAGAAGCAGTGCTTTATTGAGGGTTCTGCGTTGAAACTTACAGTGCCAATAGTATGCCTACCTGTCTTGACACTTAACAACGTTCATTTAGTAGGAAATATGAAACCTGCATTAAAAGGACTATTAAGGAACTCGTAGTAATACAATGTGACAAAATGGGGCCCAGAATTAAGGAACTTTAAAGAGCTAGGCCTTGTGCTTGGTTATTTATAAAGGAGCGTGTACTTGTAAATCATCGATTGCATGCCGCCTGCCATAAGAATACAGCTGTTCATTGGATGGAGAGGCCAATTACATTTTACTATATTATATTATACTATACTATACTATACTATACTATACTATACTATACTATACTATACTATACTATACTATACTATACTATATTATTTAATTTTATTATATTGTATTGTATTATATCGTGCTACATAAATGAAAAAGTGATTGATGTCTACATAAAAGATGATGACAATGCGACTTCACTTCAATTTATTTGGACAAAAACATAGCAAAGAATTCCTTGGGAAACTGATTGCGTGACCACATGGGAACACCTTGGAGTCTTTATCAATTTACAACGGCCAAACCAAATTTGAATCTGCTTTCTTGGAGAACCTTTTTTGAAATTGAAAATCAGTTTGCACTGTTGATTGCTATCAAAATTAAAGGTTAGTTCAATATACGATTCCGTACATTGGGCAGTGTCTGATAGAAATGATACTTATTCTGGGCGGCCGGCATAGTGAGGTAGGGTGGCCAGTCCCTTTCTCATCGTCGTTTTATCTTCGAAATGGTGCCACAAGGTTTTCTCGTCTCTCTATCACCAGTTTGCTATTGAGTGGGTATTGAGCGAGCAACTAGCACATTACTCGAGGCTAGCATCGAACTATTGATCTTACGCATACCTGGCGAGCTCTCGCAGCACCCGTATCATTGCTAGTACATTCACATTAATACACCGTAGCTAAACCATACCATCTCTCTACCGTCTCAAAGTATTTCTACCAACTGTAACATAACTCTCTCGAACTATTTAGAAAAACAGTTACTGTGGAATGAGTGACTATCTTAGGGCCTAAAGCTGAGCTCTGAATCAATCCCAGAGGAAGGAATAAGCTCTTTCGTTTCCAACACCTTTCTTTCACCTGCATTACATTCATCACTTTGAAACATCTACATATAAACATGACTTCGTTCGATTCTTCGGAGCAGTTGATACGACGACGCCGACAACAACAACAACAAGAGCTAAATTGCACGGTTGTTGAGTACTAACAAACCTTTGCGGGCAACAACTCAATAACTTCAAGCAATGATTATCGGGACAAAGTAACTGATGGAAGTATCACAAGCTTAATAGGATAATCTAAGTGAAACAAACCTCAGCAAACAAAAGTTCAAATAGGTGAGCAGTGAATCGTCTTATGTCAATGAAATCTGAAATAGGGCTGCTCGTGCTTTGAAACTTATTGAAAACCATAGGATCAAATCATCTCATTTATCAGCTTAATGTTTGATGTTGTAATTTGGGGAATGGTATAAATGCTATGAGCCACCATGGAAACCAAACTATGATGATATTAGTAGTACTTTTGTGATGGTTAATTTTCGGCAACTGTGCTTAATAGTGAACGCGTGCATGGCAAACAATGAACGAACAGTAATTAGGGAAGCAACTGTTAAAATTTTCGATTAAGAATGGCACAGGTGGCATGTGTGAGTGAGAAAATTCCATCGACTTGTAAACATGAAACTGAGCATAGTATAGTAATGAGACTGTTGCATGCACAGTAGCACTAGGGGCTGGGGGGGGGCCTTTATCTAGCTACTCTTCGACTACCAAACTACTCTTCAGCTCAGCTACTCTTTACAAAACCTCAGCTAGTCTCAGCTAGCTTATTCCCTTCTCCACATATCTGGCTCTTCTAGTAATGAAATAACCAGAACTCACAAAAGAGCCCTGGGACCAAACGTGATATATGAACAGATTTACAAACTCTCCGAGTTTGAACTACAAATCATCTAAAGTCAGCATGTATGAATATCAGCCAAAGCATGATTTCTACTTTCTATGAATATATATATATATATATATATATATATATATATATATATATATATATATATATATATATATATATATATATATATATATATATATATATATATATATATATATATATATATATATATATATATATATATATATATATAGATTCTCCTGATGAGTGAACAATACCGTTCACGAAACAGACTTGTCGAGAGCACATAGTAGTTTTAATTTATATATATTCTGCTCTACTTTACGGTATCGAGCACTGTATTGGAAGGACTCATTACTTCTCATTTATACATATATATACATATATATATATGTAGGTGTATGTGTATGTGTATGTGTATATATATAGAAGGTCAAGAGTACAGTGTCAGCTTTTCGAATTTCCTTGCGCAAACTTTAATGAGCAATAGGATTTCAGATACATGCAGTGAATTTATAATCAGAACACAAAAGGACAATATGACAATAAAGAACCTTACCCACTACAACAGGACTACAATGAAGAACTCCTGAAATTGAAAGAAAAAGAAATGAGAGATGGCACGAAAGGAGAGGGTGCTGGGGGAGATGGCAGTCTCTGTTCCACAGCAATAGAGAGAATAACGTCAGTATTTAGTGTGAAATGCAATAAGATAAAATACCAGACGATGATCTAAATAGATATGGAAAGTAAAGAGACCTAATGAGATAAAAGAAGCAATAAATAAGAATGTAAAAAAGATACATAAATGGAAATAAAAACTATGGTACGCAGTGAAGGAAGGAAATAAGAGTTTGAGCACACAATAATAAACAAACCAACCCAAATGAATAATTAATAATAACTAATTTCTACTTCTTAAATATTAAGACTCCGGGGTGTGAAAGTATCTTCCTTATGTTGCCAGGAAGCCCCACTAATTCTATCCTACCCAACAATCACATCAATCATTTAGTACATATGTGTAACAGAACCCATAATTTCCTTTCTCATGGAAATGTACAGAGAAATCCATCAAAGAAACTGAAGACATTGAACTAAACATTGATTGTATGCCTTATAACTGTTCATAGTCCGATTTTTCCTCAAGGAAAGGCAACGTGGCTTTCAAGAACACATTAGTATCAAGACAATGTATGAATGTATGCATGTTTATTTGCAAATTTGTATGTATGAGTGTATACAGTAAACATATCAGATTAAATTAGAGAAAATTAAATGCATGAGAAAATCGTTGATTTCTGCCATGTGAGTATAGATACTAAACTTTATCTTTCGCTACTTCTGGCCAACATAAAACTAAAGTGGACAAACACATTGTGATTTTCATTCTATTTTTCCTACTCTTGAATCAACCGATGTATCGACCTACTGAGCTTACACAATTGCTTTTAAAATTAACATATCATACAGCGGGAATATATAAAAAGAAGCAATTTGCCACAGTAAGACAGACATGTGCTTTACTAGCGTCACTTAAATGAATCGACCTAACTACCATGTTTATTATCTTTAACATTCATCGCCATACGAGATATTTCGAAATTGAAATGGCCTAAGTAGATCCATCGGCCCCATTTTGTTTGAAATCGGTATTTTGAGATTCAACATTGCACTAAAAAGACTTTGTTTTGCTTCAAGGGTATTGGCATTACACAAGCACGAGATGCTTTACAGACTGACACTTGTATAAATTCCTCTGTTCGTTACGTAGATGCCTGTATTTCGAAAAACTACAAATAACATACCCCTGACGTAACTATGCTGTAATACAATACTCTCTTCCGCTTGATCCTGCACAACAAACATGCGTGAGTTTATTACGAAGTGAGATTACCCTAACCAAGAAGCCAGCTTAACTTGCGATGTAGTGGAAATCAAAACAACATACGGCTAAGCTTTCTCGCATACAACCGCGAAGTGTATACACTTTTATGTTGCGGCTTGCTTATGAAATGTGTGGTTACATGTGGTGAAATTGGATTTAGTTGTAACGAAATTGAATAAATCCCAAAGAGGACACAGTAGACAATAAGGTACCAGCACAAGTCTAAACCTGAATGTTTTTCGACATGAAGGCAGATACTGAAAGTCATCTCTCAGAGCGACAGTTCCTAACGCGTCACGACCTAAGTATCTGGGCAGTGGCGACGAAACACAGAGCACTGGGGGCGTGGCCCCCCATTTACACTTCTTTTTATAAGGAACTCAGCTCAAGGCCTAGTTCCAAAGGTTCCTTATTCGTTCAAATTGTAGTACTAAAGTTCCTTAATCGCTCCTTAATTTTCACTGCACATTGCAAATAGTACAAACACAAGTAAAACATTGAAATTCTGAATTTTGCCTCTAATTCTGGCTATAACTTAAGGCTAAACACACAAAGAAGGTAGGAGAGAAGCTTTATGAATGTTACAGAATAATGTCAAAATGTGAAAGCATAAAGCGTACTCAATGAAACACTTTGAAACAAGCATAGCAAACAATCTATATGGATTTTGGCTGCAAATGAATGGAACCAGTTTCTTGGTTCTTGATTTTTTGCTGTTATAAAATTTTTCAAACCGAAAAGTTCCTTAGGGAATTTTTATGTAATAGTATAAGTTCTGTCTATAAATATCTTGGCATTCCATATATAGGTCCCTTATAAAGTGGTTCCTTGTAAAAAATAGCGTATAATCCAGGATAAGTTGTGCAATTCGTAGGGATTCGTGGAGAAAAGAGGCTTGACGAGGTGGAAGTTTACTAGCAAGGTATAAAGTAGAAGCCAGCACATAACAACCTATGACTTTGAGTGTGCTTGTTCATGCTCTTAAGGGCATGAACTGGTTCCAGTAATCAGGACGCAAGTAGCATAGCAACCAAATGTGTGAGGGTTCTGTCAGGTCTATTTTCTCCCAACCTAATTGACCAGTCATCATGCAGGATTCTGATCATATATGCTAAGACTAGGCCCATTTTGCATGATGATTGGTCAATTCGGTTGGGAGAAAATAGACTTTATCAGAGTCCTCAAACGTATGGCAGCTATGCTGACGCAATATCAGATTGAAAAGATATACAATTAAAACGCATAATGTGCGAGTTGTGACTGTAATCCCTTGTAATGTCATTTCATTGCTGTTTGTCTCCCTTAAGTTGTGTATATATTGTAAGTCTTGAAACATGAGGCAGAAAGAGGAGTAGATCCAAAGGCCGATTTCAGATGCAACTTCAGGCCATATGATGAAGCCTATGAACTCTAAATATTTTTCACTACTTTAACTGCTTCTTTCAATGGCCTAGAATCAAATGATTTCGTGCTCTCTGCAAAAAGTATGGAAACATTGAAGCAGTGCATACAGCCAGGTGTGTATGACACCTTTCTCTTTTATAAGAAAGTGGTTTATGAGAATGTAGTACTCAACTGCTCAAAAAATTTAAGAAAGTTCAGTACTGGATTTCTGAAACTGAAGAAAGTTGATAGGTGATATAACCTCAAAATTCCAATATTCACTCAAGGCAGTCACTACCACTATTTAATCTTTATAGATTTCTTGTGGTGCACGGTTTTTTTTATAAGAAACTGGATTATAAACAAGCCTAGTACTGGACAGTCTAGAATTTAAGAAATGTCTGTGCCGTCCTTTCACAGCTTTGGGAACACGGTTTTATATGGAGAACAAATCAAAAAAACTTTATTGAATCAGGTTTGAGTCTGTTCGGGCCCTGCACCTCCTTACTGGATTTCTAAGTCTCTGAGAGTGCTCAGTACTTCCTGCTGATATTCTCTACGATCATGATCTTCTGATATTTACGTGGTATTATCCCAATCCTTATCCGTCACCAACAACAGAATAGAGCCAAATTTTCTACAAAGGGACCCTTCCTAACGAAGGGCAGTGCCAAAACTAAATTTGATGAAGACATATCCTCTATAGTATTTGAGATATCTTTAAATCAACCATCCTTTATTGCAAACTGGTGGGTCACCGATCTCTAAAATGCTTACAATGGGACGAACAGTTGTGGTCTACTTCATAAATCTAAATTACCCAGAAAAGAGAACGACGAACAGTCCTTCTTTGAAAGCAGAAGGGTATAGAAACCATTGGAGTGAGCTAGACGGGAAAACAAGGACATCAGCTCCTCTGCTCTCTTTCATCAGCTCGTTTTTCCTTAGTTTGATATATGCTTTTAAGATATTAAATATGGGATTTTAAGCTTGTAATGCTAAATAACTTTTAAAAGCATTTCTCATTCGCATTTCTACGGGGCGGTTTGTAAAGAAGTTTAGAAATTTGATTGAAACATGCACCCTGCTAAATTTTAACAATAAGTGAAATGAAGTGGCATGAACTGAAATGAAATGACAGGGGAATGAGCCCCCTGGTGTCCCTCTTCTATAGCCCTCCACAAAGCATACTTTAGCGCGGATAAAATATGTTGAGTGAAGGAAACCTGGTACAAATGGTAGAAGAAGATAAACAGTCTTAAAAAACATGACTCGAATACTGGCCTGTCTCTCCTGACAACTTGTCTTTAGAGTTCAAATTACCATAAAACACCCTGTAAGAGTGGATTTAAATCGAGAGTTCTTGTTTTATGAGAACAGGAAATGTCTGATCCTTTTGCCTCGTTTTCTAAGCTATGCTAGATCCATTATTTTCTTTGCCTAAGCGCCTTTTTATATAAGTTACTTTATGCCAGTTATCTGCTGCCGGGTAAAAAGCCAGAGAAGAATAGCGGATTAACTCAAAAGAGCAACGAATGCCCAACTCAAAAGATATGTAACATTTGCTTAACACTTTACTCGATGTCATGCGCGGATCAGATTACACACCGTTTATGTACGCGAAGTCGTCCACATGAGTAACGTTTTCTCATCTCTCAGAGTAGTGCGGCATTTAATCGAAAAATGACAAGTGGATAAGCATACTTCATTATTCTACGAACACTTTGATATAATATTCAACGTGGTTTGTAGAAGTTCTTCGGCATATAATCCAGTTCCAAAACTCTCACTTGCGACTTCGCCCATTGTTTCGGCCTATTGATTTGCCACACTTTTTCGTTGGTGAATGAATAAGCGCAGTTTCTACAAAACTCGTTTACAAATCGAGAAAATGACAGGTGAGGCTGAATAGTTTAATTATCAAGGAATATTACAGTATAAATTATCATAATATATTTCTAAGATTTCTGGCATATAATTTACGTTTTGTCTATAGCACAATATGCTGCTTCTCGGGTGAAGCGCAGTCACCCCTGCGAGGTATTTTGCGGCAAAACACGAGATATATACCCGCCAATCTTCGAAACAAGGGTGTCTTTCATGTTGCAGACAGCTAGTTCTACGTAGAAAATCCTGGATACGTTAAATTTTATCTCAGGAACATTTCTGTTCTTCGTACTTCTTCGATACTTTCATTTCGCAGTTTGTGCCGATGATGAGAATGACTCAGGATTAAGTCCTGGATATACATCCAAGTTTGCACCCCTATAGGCCTATCACAAGAACCCTACTGGTAACACACCCTAATTGATTTTTAGAACTAACATTTCATAATGTTTGAAAAGAGAATAGAAAATAAAATAGAACGTAGCTGCCCCATTGGTGTAAGTTTATTTACTCCAAAGTAATATCCTCTGTGACAATTACCAAACAATATATGCACAAAAGTCATACAGTATCGGTCCTGCCAAATAAAAAGTGGGGGATACGCATAAAACGTTGGGGCTACGGACGATAAAATTGTTTTATAAAGGCTAAGAAAATCACTGGTATGTAAAGCGCGAGGGCTGAAGCCCCAGCCCACTAGCTACACCCACCAGTCATAAATCACTATGGTACCAGTTACATTTTCAAACCTCAAACTGGCTGAAATGACCCGTTATTAGGCCTCATCCATACAGTAGTGGTTAAGAAAGTTTGCACCAGGGGTATTTGATAATTCTATACCAAAAGTTGCACCACAATCAATGTCAAAAAATTTTAAAGTGCCATAAAAATCAAAATATCTATGAAAATGATATGAGAGATCAAAAGCCTTGAATACAGTGGTACAGGTAAACTAAACTATAGAGGTGATAAAAAGAAAACAATTCAGACTATGCTAATAGACCCATATACCAAGAAAAATGAAGTCCTCACTGAAGATTTACAAGTGTGAGCCCATTTCTACTCTTATACTAATCCCTGGCCTTACCACTGCCTGCAGTTTTTATACAAAGATCAGTACACCTGACATATTTAGGGATTTTAGCTCCTCACATCTCCAACTTGTCCTCTCTTGCAATTATAAACTCTTTACAGTTTAAATAAATGCATTTATACCTACATACACATATACCTTACTGTTGTAAGCACAGCTTATTCATTTGCTAGAAATTTTGCTGTTTAAAAGAGCATCTCAGTGTTTAAATGCACAATTGAATAGTTTTATGCACTGTCCATTCATAAATTGAGCAAGGAACTCTTCCAGCAATTGTTTACAAAATATTATCAAATGACTTTCAGATAGTCATGTTATTTCCAGGTTTTCATGTTATTACTATACAAAAAGTAACAATATTCATTAAGGGAAGTAATGCATTTAAGAGAACACAGAATCTCTGCTACATGTGCACTAACTGAGGAAAGAATAACATATGTGGCCAGTTACAATGTCAATATGTTATTGATACTATAGGATAACTTCAATATGTTCAATAGTGCATATCATGAACTTGCATCAGCATACAAACAACCCCTGATGGAATATGATCTGAACAAACAAATGAGAGAATTGAATGGGCAATAGAAATGATTTATTTTCAGTATAGGTCTATAGAAGTCTATAGGAAACAGTAGCCTTAAGATCTTTGAAACAATACAAGAAAAATAGGGGCTAAATTGACTGAGGATGGGACTAATAATTGGATGTGTGCATGCATCTTTGTATGCATGTATTCATAATAGAGCTCACTGTAATTGATGTCATTATCAATCTGATGAAGGGATTGCAGCTATACTGTCAGAAAGCAATCATGTAATTGCAATTTTCAGAACAACAGAAAACTATGAGGACTTGCAACTAGAACTGCAAGATATCACAAATGAGATCAATACATTCAAAACTCTCATTTGATCATATAAACTAAGAGACTGGAAGGCTTTTAGGTGGTCACTAGAAATTCCTGGCTCTTGCAACTGACATAGAAGGGGCAATTGGAGCCTACACTTGCAAAAGGTGCAAGTGCCCAAAAGACAAGAAACAGGACATGGCCTTTACACAATGGTCATTCTGTGACAGTGGTCAATATGCAAGGACCTACAAGATCAATGACTTGCCCCACAAAAAAGGAACACTTGAGTCCAAATCTGGATGCAAAGCAGGCGCATTTTTCAATGACTTCCTATTGATCACATAGTTATCCACACTCTGCATCTCTTCTTGCTCATCACACACTCACAGACCATTTGCAAGCTTTGCATATATTACTTCTTTGTGTAGCAGATGTAATTGAGAACACAAGACGAAAGGTTTCACCAATATCTTTGATATGATAAACACAGATAGCTACGAAAAGTTTTGAATCAGAAGGAGGGGCCGTAACTTCCTCGTAGAATCCTCTAGATTCCTTCGCTGCAGATTGTGGGTGTACCGCCATCTTTGGTTTACATGTCCGACTAAGTGCGCATGCGCATATCTTTACGTTTGATTTTTGCGAGATGTTACAAATCCTATACTCATCTTTTCTCATGGTAATTTCCATCTTTGAAATTTCGAGCCACAATCTGAACCCTCGGATCGTAAAGGATGCTCGTTCAGTGTCCACCCAGCAGCAAAATGGGTGCCTGGTGGCTACACTGGGGAAGTTAAAGGCGGTGAGGAAAGGATCTGGCCACCCTACCTCACTATGCCGACGGCTCAGGATAAGTGTCACTCTAACAGGCACCCCCACCACCAACGTACGGAATCGTACATCGGACTCATCTTTACTTTTTTAAGAACATTCTTAGGCTGAAATTTAAAACATGTTATGAAAATTAAGGTCAGCGAAAAATTAGGTGTCCCTATAAAAATGTGCAATGCGTTTTTTGAGCTTTGATTTTATAGATTGTAGAACAGTTCAACATCTGCTTTAAAGTTTATATGATTAGTAAGGAACAGAACGGAAAATAATAAGCAAAATTTACAAGACCACTAATGAGCGGACATTCAGGGCTTATAAGAAACCTAGTACTAGACAAGTTAAAATCTAAGAAGTTTTAGAACTACAGGGGAAGTATTAAGAAGCTTTAGAAAGTTCTGTACTGTCCCGAAAACCCCCTTTTTCCTCCACGAATTTATCAATTTTCCGCTATAGTATGTTTTATGTGCTAAGCCTTATGGGCACTAAAAAGATAATGTTTACTTTTGTATTCGGTTCTACTGCAGTTTTTTCATTGCATTAAGAAACTTCTACGACCTTTCAGAGCTACAATGTGGTGGGCACAGAATTAAGAAACTTTTTACAATTAGGCCTTGAGCCAGGTTTCTTATAAAAGAAAAACGTGGATATGCGGAACCTGAAGTAAATTCTCGAGAACAACACCCATTTCCTACAAGGAACGCTATTTTAGTGTAATACACTTCAGTGCTTCCCTTTTTCTGTTCGCAAGAAGATTTCCCAACTGCAGTACCCTGTAAATCTTGCATCACTAATTTTCATTTTCAAGATCATTATACATCACGCGACTTTGAATCCCTTGTCTTATATAAATTTACAGTATAAATGCTGATTTTACTCGTAGCCGTTCTCATCTTGAAATTCATTGCTGCGTTTTCCGAATTCAAGTTCACTATTCGCAATCAGGCCCACCGTTTTTAGGCCCTGATAATAAGTACATAATCAAGGTTAATTGGATAGAGAGTGAATTCCAACTCCAGTCTGTTGAAATATCATCCTTACTTCCCACGGTGATCTAAGTTAAATACTTCAAATACTTGCTTCAGGTGTGTACCGTAATTATGACAAAGTCATACAAAGCTGGCTAAGTGAAGGACAGATACTTGTTAATTAGGTCTGGCGACGGCAACATCTTCTTTCTACTGCCAAGGTTCAGTAGATAGTTTCTATTTGCAAACATTCCTATGCAGCACCAGCGACCAAAGACTGAAGGGGATTTGATGGGGTGATGCCCCTTTTGAGAGCACACCCTTTAGTACAGCATATAATAAAATATATATAACTAAGTGATATGAAATAGCATGTAAAACAGTCCCAATCTGCAAAACATTTTAAAGAAAGAGATTAAGTTTTTGAATCTATATGGAACTGTAGATTATATAAGAGTTTTATTGTAAATTTAGGCTACATTAAGGTAAACTCTTTAGATATTATGTGTCTTCTACTTTTGTTACTCACGGTACTGTATTAAAATGGTTGGCATTAATTAGCCTCAAGCTATAAGCTACGCCAATCTTAAATCAATAATTTATCATTATAAACAGAATTATACCTTGCTAGAAATCTTCTACCTACACAAACCATTAGAATCGGCTCTGGAGGAAAATGGGGGACATGTCAATCTATCTCCCCTCCAGTGGCACCGTCACTGCACACATTAGATACTGGCTATGCATAGAGATTATCTTCAAAGAAACGTCAGATTACTCGAATGAATGGAAGCTGTAGAAAGACAATAGCCACGTCGTAGAAGGACATTGGCATAGGGAGAGAGAGGTAGAGACAAGTTATGAAGAAACTATGAAAGTCCTAATATCAGTCGAAGCAATACAAAACGTTTAAGCTCTATTTGATCTTTTGATGCATGCTTCAGTGTCATGATTTCTAGCTGCTTACTTGAACGATATCGTCAAGACAGGCATTATAGTCATTGATACAATCAAACGAGAGTTTCTGTCTTGAATTTGTAACTGATAACGTTTTCCATTGACAACTGCAGTTGCAATTGAGTCATATCAGACAGGATAGTCGCACTGAAGTCGAAGGAGAATCTTACTAGCATCCGCTTCAGGCTTGTAAAAGCTGATCATAACCGAGTGTCAACTTATCAACTTATACCCAGAGATGTCGCAATCCGGTCATTTAAGAGACAGGATAGTCGCGTTGGAGTCGAAGAAGATTCTTACTAGCATCCACTTCAGGTGAGCAAAAGCTTACAATAAGTGAGTCTAAAGAAACGCCTAGAGATGTCACAATATGGTCATCTAAGATACAGGATAGTCGCATTGGAGTCGAAGAAGATTCCTACTAGACATGAGTCTCCAGTGGTGATACCTTACAATGCATTGTCTAACAAAACTCAATGCGACGAAAGAGACCTGTATGGCAAGGCACAAGATAGATTATCTTCGGGACATTGCAATCTTCAGTGTATCAGAGAATACCATTTGCTCTTGGTAATGTTAGATTGAAAGCAAGAGGAAAATGCAACGTACTAGCCTACTTTTAAAGCCCAATCGGAAAGACCAGAACGACTCATTATAGTCGGCTGAACATGTCTGAATCTGATAATGTCGTGAGACAACGGACTCCCTACAGATTGTACATCTTCTTCCCTTGAGACAAACAACCAAGATCGAGTTTCGTCTTCAAGAACAGCCAATTGAGCAAATTTACCTCATTCTCTCTTAATAAATAAACACATCAAAAACTGTACAAACCTGGATTTCTTAGATTGCTTTGTGACAAAATTATCCCCGTTTGAAAAGAAAACTGTTCGACAATTCTAACCAAACAGAAAATTCAAGCAAAGACTGAGCCCTACGAATCCAGTACATCTCATTCCTTGCCAAGGATATCGTTGAAGATTACAGTTAATCTTGAACTTCCAAAGCATTGATTGTTATAGCATGTAAACTGATACGTGTTCATATCGATTTCCAGACTTGCTAAGAGAGACTCCTCTTAAGACTCAAAACTCAGTGGAGCCTGTGGTGTTGCAAAATCACGATTTGTGGTCGATGGCAAATAAACTTGAACGCCTCTAAGGTGCATTTGTGAGGCAGCGTAATTAGCACGCACTCGCGCAGTCCTCGACGATACATGAATTATTCAAAATGTCTTTGATTTATGGAGACGACAAAGATGAATATTGCCCACAGAAAGAATCTAGGAAGTTTTACGATGCATGAGGTCTAGGGAGAGACGCAGTATAATCAACAAAGTATATACAGGAAATGATAGCTTTTCAAATTCTGCCGTTCTTTATTAACAGCCCTAAGAAAATGAGTGTTTGATTCTTGGTTAAAATGAAGGGTCTGCAAATGATTCGTAAATACAGGTCAGCTGAAGAGAACAAAGAGCAAGAGTGACTAAAATTTTCTTTGATTTCAAAGTTTCCTCAAGCAGATGCGCTCCTTAAGAAGCGTTTACTAGAGCAATTTTCCCATGACAGTTTTCTTCGGCAAGTGTTTTATGTTCATGCAAATTCCGCCAAATGGTACTTAGGGAGCGGTCATTATTTATGGCCGGGGTGGGGACTGAAGAAAAAGTATTATGTGTCCTCAAAAATACTTTACCCACCCATTTGCTTAAGTCAAATTTCCTTTACCCCACCGAAGGAAAACAGTAAAACAAGGGTGCAGTTATGCTTAAATATGGTATATGTTTTTACACTACCCCCGTGGTCAAAAATTATTCTTCTACCCCACCTTACACAGCTTGTTTTTTTCAGTTACCCCACCATTTTATCTTCAGTCCCCACCCCGGTCATAAATAATGACCGCTCCCTTACTTCTATTACAAATACATTTGCACAAAAATTGGAATGCTAGTTCTTCAGCAAATGTACATGCTATGGAACAAATGTTCATATGCAAGATATGCTGGTGTAAACGATGAAGACAAATGCATTTGACAAGTTCTACTCAATCACACACCGTTGCAATCCGGCATTCGCGCCATTTTGTCTTGCAAGCGTGGCTGCCACTGTTGCAATATTACTACGACCGGCCAGGCGAACATCATTAGCTGCTCAACACATTGGCGAATCATTTCTCGTTCACAAAAATGCATGTTAATAGGAATGAATCTTATTTGTGACTTAAGCAAGACGAGAAAACAAATACCGCTGACCAAGTCTGGATCTGCACCTAGAAAAGTTGTCATAGACGTGTTGCCTGTTTACACGAGCAAGGAGAGTTATCATAGAAAATTTGTCCTAGAAACATCGACCTTATAACCGCGGGTATTTTTCTTGGCAGTTTTCTAGACTTTTGATGACTTGTAAGCATTTCTCTTGAAATATAATCTCACTTTCTGACCAGAGCGTTAGCCACATTTCTTGGCACATTTTGCAAGGCTATACCACAGAATGTACTCTCAAACCATGGAGCTTACGCGCAAAGGATTGATAATACTACTCATAGGTCTAGTTGACTTCGGTTAGCGCCAACGTTCTTAGTTCCTAGGATTTCAGATAACACGGCTTTTGTAAGAACGTTTCTTCTCCCAGTGCTGAAGCTTTCTTAAGATCTTCTTAGATAGAACAGTCGACTTTGCAAAACACTACTGTGTTACACCGATAAACAGGAACTGCAACAACTGAAAATTCTAATACAAAAACATAACACTCTACTACATAAGCTACCACAAGAAATCTATGCAAAATAAATAGAAGCCACGATTTTTCGTGTGTGAATATAGGAATTCTAAAGTTGTATGACTTATCGACTTTCCTATGTCTCAAAATCTAGTGCCAGATTTTCTTAACATTGTGAGCATTGAGCACTACGTTCGTATAGACCACTCTCTAATATAGAAAACGTGCATATTCAGACAGACCTCATTATTGCAATAGCACAGAAGCAAATCGCGTTTCCCTCGATTGAGAATTGAGATACACATTTTGCTTACAAGAATACCTAATATTCTGCTGAGCCTAAATATTCTTAAAATTTTGTGATTTTGAGCCTAAGACTAGTCTTGAATTATTCTTAAATTTTAGCGATTTTGAGCATTGATACTGCTAAACATTATATTTTTGCAATAAAAAGTGTTTAACTGATCCTCTCAAAAAAGTTAATAAGTCATACACCATTAAAATTCCAGAGTCTCATCATAGCTCAATGACTCGCAGACAGGATAAGTGAGTCTCACACTCGCTTTGTTTTCTAAAGAAACCTCAAATAAGCAAAATACCTAACCCTCGATGAAACTTGAGCTTTGCAATGTTCTTAAATTAATTGTAAATTTCAGCGATTTTGAGCCTTGGTATTTCTATAAATCAGACTCTTGTAAAAATGTGTACAATTACCATATAATATGGTACACGTTTTTTTGCTAAGAAAGCTTCTACTCGTCCAGTAGTGAAACTTTCCAAGCGCTTTTCATGATGTCAATACTAAAGGTTTGTTAAGACTTTCTGAGCGATAACATTCGAGTTCTTTGCGTAACACTGCAGTATTGAAAAGTTAAACAGTCACTTTACAAACACAACACTGGGATTCATAGATTATCACAAGATACCTATGCTAGTCAAAAGAGATGGATGGATGGATGGATGGATGGATGGATGGATGGATGGATGGATGGATGGATGGATGGATGGATGGATGGATGGATGGATGTATGGATGGATGGATGGATGGATGGATGGATGGATGGATGGATGGATGGATGGATGGATGGATGGATGGCTGGGTGGGTGGATGGCTGGGTGGGTGGGTGGGTGGGTGGGTGGGTGGATGGATGGTTGGCTGGCTGGCTTGCGTGAATATTGGAATTTCAAATTTGCATCAATCCCAACAATTCTTTTTAACCTCAGAATTTCAGTACTGAACTTTCTTAACTCTTTTAGTAATCGAGCACTACCTTCTTAAATATAATTCTTATACAAACAAACGTGCAGGCACAAAACTTTCAAAGTAGGTATGCCATACATGTTGTAGTGAGAAGCATTACATGTTTCTTTTACAAGAATGTGATTTATAAGAAAGTAGTACTCGACCACTAAAAAGGTCCGGGAGTTCAGTACTGAGTTTTAAGACCCAGGAAAGTCGATAGTGATGTACCCTTAACATTCCAATATTCATGCAAGACAGTCATCGCCTTTACTTAATGTATAGAGACTTCTTGTGGTAATCTATCTAGCAGAATGCTATGTTTGTGTAATGCCTGTCTGTCGGTTTAACATTGTAGTGTAAAGCAAAAACTTAAATATTCTCGCTAAGAAAGTCTTAAGAAAGTGTTCGTACTGAGATGATCAAAAAACTAATTACGCATCAGTATAAGGCGAAGAGAACTTCCTACAATTGAAACGGGGCATCCTTTGCCCAGTTACTAATGACGTGGGTGGTAAACAGGCCAACCAGGGCAATGCTGCACGCAACTCAGAAGGTAAGTCAACGTGGGTTGACATACTCTGGGCAACGAATAACATGCAAAGACAATTAACTTTCCGTTACTCGCTTGTTTATCATCTGAACAGGAAGGAATGCCAATTACCATAATAAACAAAGGAAACATATGCAACAGGAAATACCCTGATTGCTAGAAACCAAAGCAACAATTCTTAGTTAGTTCTACTTACATAGCTGTGCGATTGCCTCTTTTCCTCAAAGATTTTATGTTTTAAATAGCCGTCCCAACTGACAGACGTATCAACATTAAATGTTTAAGTCTGTAGAGTACTGCTGCTTGAAAGATCCAGTTGCAGTTCTGTACGATCCGCAGGGAGCGGTCGAGAAACTCCGCCTTCTCCTGACCACTGATGATTCTATCCAGCATCCTAAATTCAAAACTTTTTCAAATCAAAACTGTGGTATACATGTTGCTCTTAGAATATAATTGAAGAAGCGTAAAGCAAAGTCAAATTTGACTTGAATGTTCTTTGTAGGAGGCAAAGGTTTACTGTGGCTGCTTTAACGAAGATAAAGATAGATGACAAGTGAATTGTAGCTGAGACAAATGCTTTTAGTAGCTAAAAGTTATTAAAGTTACCCAGTAACCGACTAAAAGTACTTCTTGGATTATATTATAGGCCGGAAACAAATCTCTTCAAATAATGCTAGCATTGGCTTGCCTAGAACTTAAGAGGGTCCCATGGCTTTGTTTACAGACCGGGCATGAACAAAAGTCAGGTGTGCAAGTGTGCACTTGGTCTGGTGTACACTATATATAAATGTGAAACAAATTTTAACGTAAAAAACTCTATCAAACAGCTCGTACGTCAGAACAATTTCTACTTCACTATTATCACTATTGATTGTTTAGATTGCTGGAAAATATTTGCTATGAAGATCAAATGAAACAACTAAGACCACGCCCTATCACACCTGTCAAACACCATTTTACGCTAATTTCCAGGTGTGCAGTATCATATGAGACAAAAGTCTCGAATGTACACTTGACAAACTCTGCTGTCTGGTATATAGATGCCAGTGATGATAATATATTGAAAATATGAAGAGAGGTATAATTGTTATTGGTACATAATGGATAACTAGTATTCAAATTGAAACTAGAGAGTGATTTGCACTAATTTAGGCCAGAGGGTGGATTCCACAAATTCTTTCACAACGATTAACTGTGTGAAGTGAGGATTTTTCACATTGTTTTCATAATGTCTTGACGTACGCCGGCAAGACATAACTAGGCGAAGTGTCCAACGTGAATTAACCACCTCGTGCGAACTCTATAGGCTATGTACCATTCTGGCCTAAATCTGCAATCATACCTTTGACAACGATGAACATTCAAATCCATCTGAACAAGATACTTCGCATGCCGTAGCAGGAACATATAAATTATCTGCATCTTTGATACAACAACTAGTCGAAGGCAGTTATTGGACAATTTGTTTGGTGGAAAGTGTGGTGGTAATGTTGAGGAAATGTGATCTAATGATTTGAATGCCTTGTGAGTTGCGGAGGAGGACTGCTCCATCGTAATGGCCCCAGTGACAGACAAACAAAACAACCAGAAGAGCAATCAACAGGAACATGACAACAAAATGGCGGCTGCAGTAAAGAATTCTGGTGCTGTACTTCTGCGTCGGCCTCTACCGCCTTTGCCGACAAAGGAAGATAATGTAAATGCAAAAAAAAATCAAGTTAAGAATAGGAGAAATGATATAGGTGTCAAGAGGGATACGATTCATGTGCTGAATTCACTTCAAAGACATACAACTCTTCAGAGGACCACCGATGTCTTGAGAGAACAGGAGAAAATGAAGGTAAATACTCTTACAAAGACTTTGATGTACCATGATTTTCTGCAATTCTGCATGCATCCTTGATCAAAATGCTGATCATTAGAGTAGATTCACCCTCTCAGCTAATTCACAAGCTCTTAGCGCCAGCCCGTTTTGTCTTATTGAGATACGAAAGCCGGCTTACAATAGAATCTGGATTTCTGTCCGCCAAAGATATGTGTCATGATTCTCTGGATTCCAGATTGCTCATGTAGCATGCTTTCTGTTATGCAGTGGTCAGTACACTAAAGCAGAGACTCCTAACTAGGTGCATGCCCTTAGGCCTTAGGGGTGCGGACTTCATTTTCCAAGGGGTGCAAGAAGCGTCTGTCTTATTAACAAAAGGCTTGATCTATTTATTAGGCTCCAAAGACCTTGAGAAAATTATCTGTTATAGGGGTGCGAGGCCAGAGAAAAATGTTTTAGGGGTGCAGGAATAGATAAGGTTGGGAATTACTTCACTAGAGTATTTGGTGACTTTTGAGAATTTATGAAATCAGACTTATCTGAGCTGTGGCATTACAATTGTGAAGCATTTGCTGTAATGATGCTGCAAAAGGCTGGATATATTTCTCTACAAAGGGTAGTTACTTTAAGGTACTACCTTTCGGTTAGAAACAGATTCCACATTTGGGATAATTTTTAAATCTGATTGCATCACACTAATGGAGAGAAGAGAGTAAAGTTATCAGGAAAGAATAAAGTTCTTTGTCTTCCAAATAAGTGAATACCACAACATGTGCTTTAGCTTCTAGGATGATACTAATAGAATTTCAATTCATTACTTTTATTTTGTATTCCTTTGCTTTGTTCCTTCTAAGTAGCATCTTTGAACCAGTGTTTAGTTATTTTTATTTTGAGACATCTTCTAGGCAGTGCATTCTTTGTAGTAAATGGAAAATATCTTCCTTACATCACTTTTACTGCTCCCATCCTCATACACATAATTACTTGGTAGAGACCTTATTCATGGTACTTTAATAGCCTATGTCACGTCAAATGTTTTGCATAGCCACAACCTTAAATTCACCAGAATTTACTGAAAAATTAGCCTTCCATACCAAATTCAAAGAAATCATACTGGGGCAGTGGTGCCATGGAGAGGGGATCAAAATGGTATGAACCAACCCTTTATTACAGCTTTATACATTTTATGTCAGTTATGCACTGCTTTGTATGTATTTAAATTTGAACAGTTTAAATGAAATATTTGATGTTGTCTTGGACATTACCCATTGAGGTAGCTGGCAACACACCCTCTTTGTTAACTGTTTGGAATGGTACCTTGCTTCCAGGTATTGTATGTTAAGTGCTTTCAAATTATATAATCCTGGTTATAGCTGGTTTATTTCTTTGGCATTATCATTTCATTTATAGGAATATCAAAGAAGGATAGCAATAATGTTGGCTAATGAAAGGAAACCTAGAGGAAGAGACCCACTTCCGATGAAGATTCCAAAAAAAGCATCAGAGATTGATTTTAATGCATTCCTAGATGATTCATATGAGCCACCGCCACCAATTTTTAGGCTTAATGATTTTCTGACATCAAAAGAGAGCCTTGGAGTTGAAACTGGTAGCGACAAAACAGTACACTCACGTATTGTTGAAAAACCACTTGAACGATGGCATGTGTATGAGAATAGATATGGATGCATCAAACGAGATGAGAAAGACTTTTCATGTCAAAATATTGTTGTTGATGAACAAGGTTAGTAGTATGTGTAATGCTTCTTGAGAGAATGCCCTATGATTTTTATTTAGGCCAAGTGGCTCTTATTGAGAAGATAGCATGGCTCTAGTTTTTGTGGTAATGCTCTATGAGTTGTTTTGTTGCAACATATTGCTTTGAATGGAAAATTTAACTGATTGATTCCACTATTGATGTAAGTCATTGAGCTGTCACAAATAGATGGTATGGTCCATACTCTTTTTGCAGTAAAAGCTGGCCTTGAAATGTCTTTTTCAACATTAAAGACTCATGGGATACCCACTGGCACTCAAAAATCCAACTATCTAAGATTATATAAAAATGTACCATAATAAGTCATTTGTAAATAAATATATACTAATAAAATGAAAACCAAACTTGGAAGTAAAAGCTCTACAAATACTAAGCTTTTAGTTGAGGATATTCTGTTGTCTAATGTATTGTTTAAATTGACTTGAGGTGATGTTTCATTTTTCAATGCATTTGATAATTCAGCCCATAATTTTTCCCAATAAACTGAATGACTTCATTGCCATACATTGCTATTTTAATTGTTAAGTTACTGTTCTCAGTGTCTTTATGGTTGCATCTCACAAGTATAGACTGCAAGAAACTGAACTTGAATCATTGCAATTTCATGTGGGGCTTGTTAGTTGGTTGTAGCCATGGCCATAAGAATGGGAGGATAGTCCAACCTTCTGCCCTAGAATATAGTAAATTAGCCCTTTGAGATCTTTTTAATTCAGTAGAACCTCAGTTGACCAGATATGCAGCATAGATTAAAACTTTTTTTATGAACAGTACCAATCAGACTATGTCCCTGGCAGAGATCTAGATACATTCCTGAGCTATGCATATGTATTGTGTCTTTGAGGAGAATATAGTTTGGAAAGTAATCAATCTACCCTCTATTTAAGTATTTGCTTTGCCATCATATAATATACATTTCAGCCATTGAAGATCAGTTGACTTTTGTATCGTTTTATAAAATTCTGTCTTTTCTTTCTTTTAGTTGACTTACCTGAGGTCAAGCAAAGAATTCCCTTCAGACAACACATCATTGGTATTTTGTATTCAGTTTTTTCA
Organism: Mastigias papua; assembly: GCA_964019165.1. NCBI lineage: Eukaryota > Metazoa > Cnidaria > Scyphozoa > Rhizostomeae > Mastigiidae > Mastigias > Mastigias papua. The sequence continues at coordinate 13,836,676 of OZ025275.1, forward strand.
AACTATTTACCATGTTCATGATCTATTTGTATAAAGTCTAGAGAATCATGTGCAAATATTGTTTTCTGTTATAAACTTATCCCTTGATGAAATCGATACTTTTTGTAAGGAAAGTTTATAACTGGATTGTTTTCACAATTGTATGACATTTTGTTGTTGTATGAGATGTAAATTGTATTAGAATATATGGAAGTTCAGGATCATGGCCATAATGGTGACATTGATGATGATGATAATGATGATAATGATGATAATGATGATAATGATGATGATGATGCTGATAATGATGATGATCATGATGATCATGATGAAAGTGATGATTCGTTTGTAACATCACTGGCATCAGCATCATGGTTTACTCATTCTCCCATTACACCCCTTGCAGGGCCTAGGCTGACCCTTAGGTCAGTGTCACCTTCAAATTATTTTAAAGAGGTGATTGAATCAGCTACACTCAATCTACTCTGTTACTCCAAAAGTTACTTATCAGAACTGCAGCCTGAAACTGCTGAGCCTGATTTTCGCTGAAGGGGCCTGGTTATACAGTTTGCCACAGGTTGTCAACACCTGCCCCACTTCAGAATCTCTGCAAAATGAATCGCTATCAACTTAAGGGCAGTGTTTTTCTCTGTCCTCTTACCACCACAAGTTCTACAACTATGGGCTAGCCATAGGCATAATCATTTTCATCTTTATCTTCATAATCATATTCATCATTATCATTATCATCATCATCATATTCATCATCATCATCGTCATCATCATCATTGTCATCATTATCATCATCATTATCATCATCATCATCATCATCATCATTATCATCATCATCATCATCATCATCATCATCATCATCATCATCATCATCATCATCATCATCATCATCATCATCATCATCATCATCATCATCATCATCATCATCATCATCATCATCAACCAAAAGGAGGTCATAATTTTACAGCATAGTATACTAAATTTTATATCATGAATTCCCAAACACAATATAGTTGCCTGAAGAGCTAGAAATTTCTGCTATTATATGTTAGGTAAATATGATGTTTTGAACTTTTCAGAGGAGAAAGCTTTGTTATTAGAGAGCTATTCAGCTGAAATCAATGAAAAATTACAAAACTCAAGGTTACAGAAGTCAAAAGTACCTGCAAAGCTAAGTATAGCAAGACCTACCTTCCTCAATAAAGATAAATTGCTGTATGCAGATGAAGATATCATTTCTGAAGCTGACTCAAAGCGGTCATTAAATCAAGTTGTACAGAAGGATAACTCTGAAGATTATGTTCAAGGTATTGATGGTGGAAGAAAGTCAGCTAATATTGAGCTAAGATCATCAGCATCCAGTCGTTTGAGCAAACACCTTGTTTCTGATGATAAGGCTGGGTAATCTGTTTTTTTTTATTCATGTAGCCTTGATTTGATGCACATTTATATGAAGTAATAGACTTCATCATCATATTTATGAACTATATCAGGGGTATTCAATTAGGTGTTCTCTTGGACCCAGGGCCGTCGGGGGTATAGATGAAAAGTTACTGATGACGAGGGCGTGGTATCCTAGGAATGGGTGTAGTTTCTGATATTACAACCGAAATTCTTCAATATGCTTCAAATATTTCCGACAAAATGCTAGATAAGTATTTGCAATATCTCTGAACGTTGCAATTTGTGCTGCCGACGAACCGCATCATTTAGCCGAAAACGTATAGAATTTACCAATAAAATGGAAGTTTAGTAAACGAAGAGTTGTTACAGCGGGAGGCAGGATTGTGCTGTCCCAACGCCCCCTCCTCGTGTCGCGAAGAGTCTGTTTGCTCCAAGTTTCAAAGTCAAGAAGTTATGCTGGGCCATACATTTGCAACGATCAGTAAATGCATGTTAACATAGACTCTAATTCTAGAGCAGTTGTTATTTCTTGCTCTTCAATTTCACAATATTAAATACTCACAAAGTACAAAGTGGAAAGCAACAGAAAGGTAGCGATCTTTTGGGCCACTTGGAGATGGTGTCTGTGGCGCATGTGGCCTGGAGCCGCTATTTGAATAGCCTTGGAATACATCATTTTTGACTAACCTAATCCCTAGACCTCTCATTTCCAAGCAACCGACACGTGATCTACGCGTCATATTAGATTTGCTTTGCCATGAAAAAAATATGGAAATGGCACAATTAATGCTTCAAGATAGTTTGATGGCGCGTTCGAAGATGTATGCATTTAATGTGCCGTGTTATTTTCTTTGATTGACTGCTGAACCATGGTCTGGTCAGTTGTTTCAGGCCATATCTATAAATCTTAGAACCACAAACCACGAGAAAGGGAGGCACGATGTTTGAGTGAGCTATCGTTAAGATTAAAGTTCGACACATCCACTAAAGGACTAAAAAGGCAGCATTCCTACATGTTCATTAAAAGACTAAGCCATGAGACGTTTCAAAACCATTGCGTATCCATCATCTGTGTGAACATATTGTAATGGGGCAGACTTAAATAGTCTATAGGGAGAACAAGAAATGAACTACAAATCAAGATGAATGAAAGGAGAAACAAAGATATCGGTTCAAAAAAGTGTTAGAAAGAAGGATGGATAACATGTGAGAATTGATATTTGTAGCATAGCTTCTAGTACGTATCTGATTGTGTTATTCAATGTAACTATCTCTTTCAGAAATGAGACTGGAAATTTTGAAGTCGAGTCAGTTGTATTCAATTCGCCGCCTATGTTTTTTCAAGGAGAACTGTGTGCCCGAAGCCCTTCGCCTTTCGGTTTGTTTTAGTATTGTTTATTGCAATCAACAGATGTGAAAATTCTTTTTCTTAGATACATATTTGCTTTTTGTAAGAGAAAACTATCTGATAATAATATATTCTACGTATGCAATCGTACACCTTACTATACTAAAACAGATCGTAGTTTTCAAGTCAGCCACAAATAGCAAACAGCTCCGATAGAAAAGTAGATCCATTTCAAATTTTCAACAATAACGGTTAAACTCAGCATAACAATGGCCTAAACGTCTAGTAAATTGGCGTTTGTTCAAATTTTGCCTCTTCTACAAAATATATAATAACTAGATGATATTGAAACGTTAATTGTTTTCAGTAGGATGTTTTGGATGTTGCTCGACTTTTGTCAGAATGTAATTTGGTTTTGCGCTCAAATAACTCTTGTCTTATAAGATAAACCATTGTAACAATATATTTGGTTTTTTTCTACATATTTCCATCTGAATAGCTGGAAAATGCTTGGGGCTCTGATTAGGTCTACTTTCTCCCAACCTAATTGACCAGTCATCATGCAAAATGGGCCTAAATTTAGCTGTGTAATGCATGTGTGGTATGAATCCTGCTCGATGATTGGTCAACTAGGTTGGGAGAAAATAGACCTGATCAGAGATCTCAAACTTTGGTGGCTATGCTATCTCCGTCATGCATTATTCAAGATATTTTCTTGCCTCGACGACATGTTGTCACAACTTTTGTTTTGCTCATAGATTTAGATGAGAATCAAGCTCTTGGACCTGTGGAACTGGCTCTCCTGCAGTGCATTAGACATGGTGGAACAAAACTCATTCTTAAGGTGAATTTAACGGATTTTTATATGAATTAATCAGAGACCTATCCTGCCAGAAGAGATGTAGAAGGCGGTGAGAGCACTGGGGACACGTGCTCCCCATATTTTTTGAAAGGTGCCCTCAAGATGTAAAAATAGGCCCCGTATATGAAGAAAGATCTGTGAGCGAGGCCCCTTACACAGCAAAAAGTGCTCCTCTTCATTTATTATGATGAGACATGTATTCTTCTTTTAGATTCTTGCACTCTTCATTATCAAACCTGGATCTTCCCTATCTTTCTCTCTTCCTAGTAAGCATGTAATAAAACATGTAAATTTGTAAGGAATAGGTGTGGCTCATAATATCCAGGGTGTGGCATAAGGAACCTTCGATTCTCGTGCTCCTCTATCTTCCAAATGCTTCATACTTCTCTCCCTGGCATTAGAGGCTTGACATTGTGAACATCAGGTGAAGAGTAGAAATTATCAACTTTGGATCTGTTATACGGCTGGTGATCATATTAGGGCAGGGGTTGGCAATTGTTTATGCCATGGGACTACATGAGAAACAGACTGTATGACAGAGGACCAAATCAAAAGGCTGAATCCAATTCTACAGAGTATTGATTTTATATATGTGAAAAGAAAAACTTCTAAATAGGATCAGCTTTAGTGCAAGCATGAGGTAAAGTTACAATATGTTCTTATTTTGTAATTTCCAATTTACCTTCACGGACTAGTCAGAATAAGCCATAGGAATTTATGTGGCCCGCAGGCTGCGCATTGCCAAGATCTACACTAAGGTAGCAATATGCATATAAATGAATTAAGTCTTGTTTTGGGGGAAACCTTGAAGGGATACAATTATATGTTCTTCTTTTCATTTAAAATTTGCAATGAATGAAAATCAAGAGCCATAGATCATAAAAAGAGGTAATTTAGTAAACTGTATTTCTATGCTTCTATGCCAGTAAAAAGCAAGTTATACCTTTTTAAGTTAGATAGTATATAATCTCTCTTTTGTATTAAATTCCTCCCTTATTTGTGTCTTTGCGTGGCCTCTCATATTGGATAAAAAATTTACGCCCGTAATATTCTATTGACACTGGCAACTTACCATTGGACATAGACACACGGACGTTATGGTACAAGTCAGGACCAAATGAAGTACAGCACAAAAGTGCTATAAAGATAATAATACACCGTTTTGAAGAACCTATAATTTTATTTTTTGACAATAATGGACTTTAGCTCTAACACTAATACTCAATAAGCCAAATGCACTTTTGAGCTACAACTTTGTCTTATTGTATTGAATATAAAACGTTTTTCTGTCCGTCAAGTCAAGTCTCAAATCTGAGCGTTTTGCTGTTTTACACTCTCATCGTGCTATTTAACTCCTAGGCGCACTTCATAGACCAGTTGCCGGATATCAGCCAGTTATCCTCAAGTCTGATCCATATAAATCTATCATTCAACAACTTTGAGGTAAGTCAACTATATTTGAGGTAAGTTAACAACATATCAATCGAGACCCAGTTCAGGCCCCGGGAGCAAAATGGGCCTATGTGGTTTTAAATAACCGTCCAACAAGCACCTTAATTGCAATTGTTCTTCTTTAGCAACATTTTACCGAGCCCGTATTCCGATCCGGGCTGCGGGAGTTTACCTCAGCTACCCTCCCCTTTCGACAGCATTGGCTACCATGATGCAACTACCTGCCTACAGAAGCTTGGTACACCAGTCAAGAATTTAGCACTTCATGAATTTAATTTTTTATACTGCAGGTTATTTTTACAAAAGTCTTCAAACTGTACTGAAACTTTCTTAGCTTTTTCGTGATTTCAATGCTAAAACTTTCGTAAGACTTTCTCATCAAGAACATTCGATTTTATGTAACACTTAAATTCATAGATTATTAAATTGAACCTTTGCTAATTAAGCAAAAGAGTTTTATGGACTTTTTTAGCGGTTGAGTAAATACTTTCGTATTGCATATAGAAAGCGTGTATAATGGTGATTGTAGGCAGGATTCTGTAGATTTGCATGTGGTGTTTTCCCACGTGTATTGCACCATTTACGATATGGTTTGTAGAAGTGATGAAGTGTAGCATCTTTGCCTGCAATTAATTTGCAATACTGTAGGTGAAACCTTCGAATTATTGATGTCGGCTTCATTTTGTGCTGGCTTGTAAGAAATGTATAAAGCCTTTTTGTTGGCACCCTGGGATTCTATCTCTAGGGTTACACATGTCTATCAGCATGTGATGGCAAAAGTGTTTCCGATTTTTTCAAACAAATTTTTGTTGCTATTTTCCATTAGAGCATTCCAGAAGTATTGTTTGAAGCACCTAATTTGGAAGTTCTAAAACTGCGCAACAATCCAATTTTTGTCATTCCTCGCGGTGAGTTGTTAGCTGTTCTATTCCAGATTTCTGACATTGTGTTAGCACTGCGCCTCATTCATAGAGGACATCGTTTTTATGTCAGGCAATCACCTTTTCTGCCAATTATCGAACCTCCCATTATGCCCTACGTTGCCAAGCATTTTCAACTATTATTTTCACGTGCTTCAAAATGTGCATATTATGCTTTTAAGGTTTAATAAATATTTGTAAAAATAGGCAATTACAACTGCCACAGAATAGTTTACACTATTTTGTTCACATATTGAAATTTATATTTTCATGCTATCATAGGTATTTTGGAGCTTAAGAAGCTGAAAAACCTTACGCTATCTTTTTGCCGCATATCTTCGTTACCACAAAGGTTTGTAGTCATGAGATCGAGCAAATTCTTTTCTACATTATGTACGACAATAGTTGGATCTCTGGTCTTCTTTTGCTTTTCATTCTTTCCTCACCAGAAGAACACCGCTTTACAGTAGGATAGAAATCAAGAACTTTTTTGTTGTGAAATGATTTTGACTGAATAGTTTGTCCTGACATCAAGAAAGATTTTGTGATGCTCAACTGGAAGAAAAAAGCTCAGTCGAGAACTAATGTAGGTGACAGAAGTTTACTGGACAATTCTCCTTGTACCACGCGATATTCGAGCAGTCGACGACGGTGTTTCAGATCGAACAGTGTTTCAAATTGAGCATAGTCTTCTAAATCTTTGATTTTCTCTTATTGTTGAACTATCTGACTCATTCCTTGACGAGGCATACTTATTTCATCTGATTATTCCGTTTTAATTAAAGGAAGAAAGCCCACTATAATTGCCAACCACTCCTATGTTAGTTCAGGCAGCTAGGTTCTCTCTCTTGTACTTATCAAAAAGCATTAGGAAAATTCCCCTTCCCCCAGTTAACTAGTATTTGCAGCCCCTTTTTCTGCGGAATTTACAGACTATGTCAATCTACAGATTATTATTAAGGTTGTGTGGAATAAACTAGTACTTCTCAAAAGATGTATCAAGTGAAGATTAAAAACTTATATTCCTTTTGGACAGGAGAATATTCCCTAGAAGAAAGTATCTAATTTCCTTTCATATCCCGAGTTATTATTCCCGATTCATATTCTTTCTTAATTTTATCTTTCAGCCTTTTCCAGTTATCTACTTTGGAAAAATTAGATCTCTCCTATAATGAAGTCACATTTATTCCAGATGAACTCAGAAATCTAAGGTTCGATTGAATTTTTGAAGTAATACTTAAATCCTTAACTACCCTACTGTTTTCTGATGAGTTGTCAAATTTGTAATTTAAGCTGCGATTTCCGATCAATGTGTCAATTTTGGCAGTTCAAGCTTCATTTTGGGAATATTGACTTACGATCCATCTCCAGGTCTTGCTGGACGATTCATTCTAATACTGTATTAGACTGCATCGCCAAGTTTTATACAACTGCGGACTTTTCAGTGCATATTTAAACGACCGCCCTGAAAGTTACCGCGAAGAAATGAAGGACTTATTTCATCCGTTCGTTAGAATGTACGAGTTGTTGATTAGTGCACGATTCAAGTGCTTTTCTGCCCACACAAAACGTACTTTCTTGCTGTCGAGCGTGGGATCGAATAGCGATTATCCAATCTTAATTTTCAAGTCATCCTGTTGTACGCAGTTCGTCCCTTGGATCAGTGATTGTATATTTGAACTTTCTTCGGGTAAATTGTATTTGATTGTAATGAGCAGTCCATTACACAGCATATACTTAAATCCTGTCGTCATCCAAAACGGCAAAAATTCCAACGACTTCGCTTCCTAGACTTCTATTTTGCTTTCAACTCTATTGATAGAAATATTACATAAAGGTGTTTCTCACGTCACCCCAACCACTAAAATGAAGAGTAACGAGCCTTTCTTTAACCTCAAGCAATTTTCTTATCAATTAGGTTTGTAGCTTTATTTATATTAAGCAAGAATAACCTTTAGCTTTCTAATGTCTGCCTTTGGTACTATGAAAATGAAGATACAAGTAGTGTTTTCATTCAAAGATTTTTTTTATATTATGTCAGATTGAATCACATTATATTACATTATAGTACATTATTTTATATCATATTATAACATATCATGCTATGTTTTTTTATGTTATCGATTGTATTATATTATTTTATATTGTATTATATTATATTATATTATATTATATTGTATTTCGTTTTATAATATTATTTTAAATTATATCATATTATAGGATATATCATATATCCTATATTATGTATTATTTAATATGATATCTTATCATACTATATCATGTTCTATTATGTTATATTTTTTATTATATTATATCATCTCAAATATTTTCATTAATTTATTGTTATTGTTTCATTTGTCTTGTTTTATTTTACACATTAGCTAGGAACTCAATCGTTTGAAGTCAACACAATACTGCATAGTATTGAATGATCATGACTTTCTTTAGAGCACATTGATTTACGCTGATTGGTGCTTGTTACGCCCAAGGTATGCTGGGATGGTATACCTTGATAACAAGAGATGATGGCTCATGGATGAATCGCAGCGTCATTGTCTTCTTAAGTATACTGACTATGTCGTTCTAGTTTTAGTCAACTGAATGTATCAACGAACGCGGCGAATTTCGAAATGGGAATGTTGTCGCCAACCTTATTTTGAAGTTTATCCTAAAGCTGCGTTTTACCACCGCTAAATCAACAGTAATCTGGGCATAATCAATGTATTGTGTATTCAAACTTATTTTTAAAGACATCGTAAGTAGTAAGTGTGTAATACATAATATTACGCTCGGAATTTGTAATAGGAAGTACAACCCCAAGATATCGCCGTCATTTATTATTTATCATAAAGTTATAAATATAAATCAATTGGATTTTCGCATCTCACAAACCCATTGCCAGCCAAAATTCTACAATCAGGTTCAAATGATGTATTAGGCTATAACAGAGACTTTCTAAAAGTTAAATGCTACCTGTGTGGTTCTTATTATGCAAGTTATGCCATTCTTTATACACAAATGTCGTCAAATTGCTAACTTCAGATTCCGAGGCTCTCTACGACTATACGGTTTCTAAGTTCGGCACACAACTCATGCCTGTCATGTGGGCATCTTTCGCAAACTGCGTTTCGTCTATCTTCAATCAATCTTCTTTCTGTGCAGAAATCAAGTGCCAGGCTCTTTTCTTCGTGCTCGGTCTTAGCTTTTGTACGCTCTTGTGTTCCAGGTACCAAATTCTGTCCACAGCATTTGCATATTCCTTCTGTGTTACCTCGTGCATTTTCCATTCCTGCATTTGTTGAGAAATTTCTTTCATATTTAAATTTAGCATTGCGATTTCCATCTTCCTTGGTGTATTCTGATCTCTCATCTTTGTTTATGACTTTTGCTGCGGAGACAATGCACTCAGAATCATCCTGTTTGAAGTTTTGTCGCAGTGGGAACACTCTCACGCTGCTCGCCTGTGCTTCTATAGCGATTTGCTCCATTCCTTTCAACGGATTCTCTCATCTAGCTGCATTTCTGTTCTGCTGCTACCTTTTAAACCTTCTGAATGCTTTTTCACCTGCAAGACTTTTCAAGGGAGGAGTAATAGAGGAGGAGTCTTTATTTATTTATCAGCCATCAATGAAAAAGGACGATGAAACCATGTTCTCATTTTGTGCTGAACAGTTGCACTGCTTGAGATCTCTGCTGGTCTCCTAAAGAACTATGAGACCTTCTGTGTTGTGTAAGTCATTCCTCTGTCGCTGAAATAGAGCAGTTACAATAGAATTCTGCTGGCCTCGATTTAAGTGTAGACACCATCTTAACACGACAGTCAGCGCAAATTGTCAAGACAAAGCCATCACAATGGCGACCTCATGTCCCAGGATTGTTTTGAATGCGTATGGGAGAGCTTAGGGTTTTTGGTAAATTTCACTTTTAGCTTAAATTCATTATCATGACCAAGATCTTTGGACACTGTAGAAAGCCAACTTCGATGACCGTATGAACTTCAGAACTTTAACTACCTTTGTGGTATGATATTTCTTCTCAGTCATTTGCAGTTCTGCCAAGGAAAAAAGCCGATGGAAATTCATCCCAGCTCACAACAGCTTTCTGAGCGAAGGAAAGGAGTGCAGAAGTACCTCTAAGTTGACAAGAGATTTCTGATGATTGAGCTTTTAGTAGCAAGTAGCAGAGAACCGAATGCTGAGTGTTTTTCAAGCTTGCAGGAACTTTTTGAATGATTGTATGGAAGCAGCCGTAAAAAGCACGATTGCATCTCTTAGAGGTGACATGTAATGGAGATTGAGAACACTTGAGAGTGCATGACTGATTAGTTGTAAGATGGCGGCACATCCACATCACAAAAAAGGTTCGTATTATGCTTGTTATAGAAAATTCTCTCCTTCTTTTTGTGACTGATTTCCTTTTGTAACTGGGCGTTTTCTCTTCGCAGGATCGCCTACTATCTATCGCTTGTCATACCACGAAAACAGCTGTTGGCGCACAAGATTTTCAAACTGATACAAGCTGCAGTCTTTCATAGCAGTGTAAAGAAGCTCCTCGCGTGTACTTTACAATACCCGATTTCAATTTCTATCCCTAAATGAGGTGCAAGAAGCGAACCAACCTCGTCGGAAAATGTTAGCAAAGAAGGTAGAAGTACCGAGATGTGTATAAATACATCGCCAGCCATTGTAAGCCTCGCACTCGCATGGCTTCCTTTTGTTGTATGCAAAAGCATTAGCCACGTAGAGTAGAAGAGGTCACGTAAGTCGGACTATTGCAAATTGACCTCCAAAATCCAGCAAATTTGTAAAATACTTTGCTGGTTTTATGGGTGGAATTTGAAGGAGCAGTGAGGAAGATCACTGAATTGGATTTCAAGAATATTGCTAGAGTCCAGTAGGAAAAAGCGATTGAATTGTGGAAATCAAAGACTGAAGGCTCTAAAGATGTGAAATCAAAATCAAATATTCCTGTATGACATGAAGCTGTTTGGCACAGAACAAGATAGTTTGGCTTCCTCCAACTCGTAAAGTCCTTTTTACATCTCTTATTCAGAAGCAGAACTTTCGAGACTGCACGGCCCATCAGACTGGTGCTGTTCTTTTTCACCCTTTGTAAAGGGATGTAAAGAAATGGCATGACCTAGCGTTTTGTTTTTATTTATGCGGCCTAATTGGAGGCAATTGGCATATACAAATCTAAGCTGTGACTCAGACTATGAAATAGAATTTTAGCAGCTCTTCAAGGCTACGATTTTTCACTTCAAAAATTTTGCTTATCCAATTTATAGCCCATTTTGCAAGATGTACGTTTTTGTCTGTATAAAGGAATTTTTAAGTTCACTGCTATTGACTTGCGAATAGCAAAATAAAGACTGTTAGTGTCAAGGTGATAGGAAACATCCTCATGACTTGAATTCACCAGGAATGGTTTACGTTATGCAGTTAATAGCCCTTTGTAGCTGAATCTATGGATTGTATGATTTCTTGTTCATATTGTGGATTTTGTGATTTGTAGATTGCGTACAGGTGCAGATAATATTAATGTTTTATGCGATTTATTTTTATCAGTCGCGCGAGCTGAATGTCACTCTTCCACGTGAACAAATGCCATTTGAAAATATGACAATAAATTGCCCTAGTTTTTGTAGCCCGTTTCTGTTAGGCCTTTCTTTTGCATTTAGTGGATGAATTGTTAAATTATTGTACTATTTATCAAATACCTTGGAAACGGGAGGTTTTGAGGTATGAAATCAGTAGACAGAGTTTTGAAATCGAAGCCGCATTGTAGTTAGAAAACTAGAATGCTTGAGAACCCTTTCACGTCTATTTTCTCCCAACCTAATTGACCAATCATCATGTAGGATTCTGATCACACATGCTAAGACTAGGCCCATTGTGCATGATGATTGGCCAATTAGGCTGGGAGAAAATAGGCCTGATAGCATTCGAAAACATTTGGCGCCTATACTGCTTTTAGCGACTTTGTTTATTTTGTACAAACTGTAGAATCCAAAAATAAAGCGTTGTGTTCAATTTTCGCATAAATTTATCAGGAATTTAAGAAAAGTATCGTTCTTCATGAGTTTCGTCTTATCGAAATTAAATGGAGTTGTTGATACAATTTTTTCTTAGGAATACTTCTCTCTTCTCAAATTTTTGTGCCTTTTGCTTTACAGATTCAATACGGGGGTCGTGCTACTCCTTGAACGCCTTAAAAACTTCTTAGATTGAATTTACATTTCTAAGGGCGCTTAAAAACTCTTCAATTTCGTGCATTTTAGGAAAAACTCCTTAATATCTCCATATTTCTGCTTAACAAAATTCAAATTTTAGTACTGGATAGAAGAATCCAATTGAAAAGTCTGTGGAATGTGAATTATTGGCAGATTTGTTTAGGAAATGATTTGCTTTCTGTCAAGGAAAGACACAAGAAATACTCCTTAAAGATTATTTTTGGTCCTCACACTCCATAAAAAGCCCTTAAGTTTTATTACTCACCACAACAAGATCCCTGCGATACGGACACAGTTATACAGTAATTTCAGTAATTTCACGCATGCACGCACGCACGCACGCGCGCACACACACACACACACACACACCCACACACACACAGACACACCATTGACTGGGCATAGCTAATTTTTCCACAATACAGGGGACTTAGATTGATCTTCAATCATAGATAACTTCGCCTTTCTGAGTTATCTGTGCGCTTCAGTTATTTGTTGCCCATCTGTATTTCCCAAATGGTTTGTTTTAGGTCATTAAAAGTTCTCAATGTTGAAGGAAATCGACTGACGTCGTTGCCCAGTGGGATTCTTTTTCTTCCTTTGCGCACCTTAAATGTGGGCAACAATTTCTTGCACCCTGTCTTCTGGGAATTTGCAGCTTCTTTGCAACCTCAGGTAACGTCTATATTTTTGCAGATTTGTCCTTTTTCCATATTTCTCTGCATTTTGTATATGTGAATGGTGTTATATTATTGAAAGAGTTATGTTATTGAAAGAGTTATGATCTAAATGGGTATGAAGTTTAGTCCCATAGAGAATTCTTTATGCAGGGGAATACCTGATGGAGAACACACTTGTCGAGGACCGGGGATCTCCCTAGTGGTCGGACAGTTGCTGCCTCTGTTAACATGTGCTCGATTTCTACCGATCCTATGATGGTCAGCTCATTTGTGCAAAAGGAAAGGGCCAGCATCAGTTCATAGATCGCTCGGGTGATTCTCAGTTCGCTCATTTTAAACTTTTATTTAAGAACTAGATTGACTTTTTTACTTCGTTGCATTTTAATTTGATCTTTAAATAGGTTATTTATTTTCTCTGTTTTAGTATTAAAGTAATTTTTAATTTGTAAGTTTTTAACGGAGGGCCTCTTATAAATCAGGCAAACTGCAAAGCATCTCTCCATAAATTTGTAAAATGAAAACGAAATGAAAGCTGTCGGCATTTTGGGCTAGAGTAGCCAGTTCCTTTTTTCGCCCCCCTTTAACTCCCCAGTGTTGCCATCAGGTACCCATTTGCTGCTGGGTGGTCAGTAACCGAGCGTTCGTCCAGAACCATCAATCTCCCACACAGCTGTCAAGCGCTCTAGTCTATAGCCCGTCTAATGGGTATAACTGATAAACAACTAAATATCAGTAAAAGGTAATCTTTCTTTAGTACTTATTTTCACAGTTCGTGGCATTTCGTTTCGCGTGACTGTTGATGCAAGACTTTGTTTGCACTGTAGTGCGACAAAACTTAACTTTGTTTTTGGTGCAATTCTATCTTCTAGCCTCTTGTGGAGATGTGTGCAACAGTTTTAGCTCAACAGCAACAACATCTACACATCGAAACACAAGATGAAAAGTTAATGAACTTGCTAGCCTCGTAAGCATTTTTACGTTTCTTCTCTCTTTCCTAAATACTATTTATCTCATGCTCTTGGCTGTGCCAAATTATCCGTGCAACAAACTTTAGCGAAGAAATTATTGAAGATGTACTGTTCGCGTGTGATAATTTGAGCGTAGATTATCAATTATCCTCATATTTAGGGTGTTCTTAGAACCAGTGGCCTTCGTAATTTTAAGGATTTTGGATTGATCATTGAAACTGAGCAGAGTTTTACGCCTCATTAACGTATACAGGAATAGCCCTCAACTCATTTCGCTGAAAAAGTACTTTAGCTCGTAATTTACAGAAAGTTTTTGGAGTTATTTTCATTATCTTTAACTGATAGGCGGTCTCAGACGAATGATGTGATTAGAGATCCTTGCAGCAATTTAATTTCAATGACTATTTTTCCTGTATTTCAAAGCCGGGTGAAAGACTTTTGGGAGTATTTACTGAAAAACTTTAAAGCAAATGAGGATTTTTTAAGATTAGGATTTCACTTAGGTAAGGATAGTCCCGTTTCATATCCTTTGCTGCTTTCAATAATGTGGCATGAATGTGGATACGAACAGTTTTAAATTTTTGAAGCAACCTGCTTGAAATCGCTTTTCTTCTAGGGTCTCCACATGTGGCCATTGCGACGGACCGAAATTTGGCCAGGGTCTCCCGTTAATCAAGCCGATAGTAGAGAGGTTTGGTGTTAAGAACTTGCCAATACTATTTTACGTTTGCTCTCAAACTTGTCACAAAAAGCTGAAATCATCTACAGAACTTTCTCTATCAACTGACTTCGCCTAGCGGACGTAAACTGATTATTCGCTATGGTAGTGCGATGTGATTTTGAAAGTTCCTCAGTTTTATGCTGTTATTTGTTAGTTCAAACGATTTCATTGTAAATAGGAATATTTTTGTAAATCATGTCTCTTGCGGTCCGCAAAAATCTAAAGACTTTTACTCGTCTTTGTCTTGTGAAACGATCGAAGAGATTCTCTGCAGGCCAGAATACACTTGAGAATTTGCCGCAGTCTGCAAATGCCAGTAAAAAGATAGGCTTGTCCTGAAATGAGGCCTTACTGTTGTGGCAGCAAAAGTTAGAGGAAGTCGAGACACCACCCTCTCATGAAAACTGGCATGTTATAATCCTTCAATGCAATGGGCTCTTGCAGCCACCACCATTTAGTGCAGAAGAATTAGAAAATGGAATCAGTGGTAAAGGGCAGTGGTCTCATGTAAGTGTTATTCTTCGCAGTATATTTTCATATTTCAAGACTATCCATTTGGTGTTGTAGACTTACTTTTGACGATTTTAGAGGTAGGCAGACACGACTTATTTGTCTCATTTGGCGAGCCAAACAAGTTTGTCAACAATTAGTGGATGGCGTAAGCAAGAAGATAAGATGTATTCAACCGCGCTCACTGTCGACGGAAGTTTATTTGCGACTACGAAATTCAGCGATTGCTTACTCATAGCGGGCTGGCTTACCCTAAATAAGTTGGCAAAAGACTGAAACAATGAATTATAAATTGATTCTTATATATTGATTTTCAAGTCCACTCCAGAAAAAGTTTAATTAGGGATTGACCTCCAAAGCCATCATTCATGGAGAGCGCTACGCTAATTGTCTAGGAGTCTGAAGGACGCTATTTTCAGAGACTTGGCTTCCAAACGTCCTCCATTATTGGAGATGTACGCCCCAGTTCCCTATGGATAACCACTCAGAACAAATTTATGCAGTTGAAGACGTAGAGAAATAAAAAATTTGGATATCTTTGCACTTGACTTTTCTACCTTAGTAATATCACAAAACCTAATAGATAAAAGATATCAATTAACCATTTGAAACATATGAGATTCGAGATTTCCCCATTCTTTCAAGAAATTTAAAGTCAACTATAAGCCTTAATACATCTGAAACATGGCTGCAGGCGGATCTACTCCATTTCAGAATCTATTAGAAACTTTGCACCAGTGAGCTATGTTATTTTCAAAATTTTTGATGTCCCGGCGTTTAAGTTGCAAATGCCTCGTCATCATCGTCATCATAATCAACATGGCCATCATCATCACCAATTTTGACTTCGTGATCATCACTACTATCATCGCCGCCATTACCGTCAACATAGGAATTAAAGCTAGTTAAGTTCTACTCTACAAACTATCATATATAAAAACAAAAGATGAAGATTAAAAACAAATAGGTACCCAATGTGTGGTTGGAATAATTTACACATTATATACAAATGTACGAAGGATGCTCGATTGTAAATCGTATTTGGTAGTGTCAACCATAATCTGTTTCCGAGAAAAGACATCGACACAGTCCCTTATTATTTTCTCTATGTTAATCAAATGACCTTAGGGAATTTTCATACGAGAAAAGGCACAAGGTAGACACTTATCTGTTTAGCCACTTGCTTGGTTTCTTATAGAAGAATTCACGCGTATTATCAACTAAAATTTGGAAAGAACCGTCTTAAATGATTTTTAGAAACCCAAACGAGCTCAGCTATAATACATTGATGTGCCGATGGGGGACATGGGGGGCGTAACGTCCCCCCCGGAATGTCTATGAAATTTTGCAAAAAGTTGGTCATGCAGCAGGGAATCTATCGTGAATCAGGGAGTTTGACGAAATTTCAATAGGCAATTCAATTATTCTGTTGGTCATGGTTGGTCATAGTCAACTCTCTTTTAATGATAATGCAAATTAGACTTATTGTTACTATCAACAACCATCATTGTTTCCTTGTGTTCTAGAAAATAAAACTGGTCAAAAATGAAACAGATGCCCTCCCTCCCCCTCAAAAAAGGATGAATGACATAAATACCCTCGCTGCTCTAAAACAGTAGTAACCAAAAATGAACGGCCTAAATTTGTTTATCAATTGCATATCATTACACGTAAATATTAGAAGAGAAATAATTAATTTGCTGTCAAATATCTCTGGTAGTGTGTTGTAGAGATTAAAATATGCAAAATTAGATGTTCTATAAAAGGAAATATAGCTATCTCGAAGATTAATAACTCAATAAAAATATCAAAAATTTATCTACATTACGAGAAAAATTATAGTAGAGAGTCAAGATGGATAACACTCCACGGTTTCAGTCGTCGATTAGTCCACCCTGTTAATTGTTGACAACAACCATAACTTGCTACAGCTGCAAAAATTGTGTCAATTCAAACGAGGAAGCTTCTGGCAACTAAACTGCTCCTGGATCTTGCATGCAAGGCCTTGGTAAGGGGGCATGCTAGAAGAGGCATGGAATACCATGTAGGGGTGTTTCCCATTGCCATAGCAATACGTAGTTATGATTTCACACTACGGTGCATGCCAAAACGTAAATCAATACGCGCCACATTCCTTTAACAGTTTCTGGCACCAAACAGGGTTTTTTTGCACTGATACCATCATAGTTGTCTTCCTTAGCACTTTTATAGTAACTGCAAGAGAGCCGTATGAAGCACGACTGATTTTAGAGATTGGGAGAACAAAAGAAGAAAGGTTATGTCATATTTGAGCGTGAATTCACGCCAACAAGACCAGGACTCTAGAATCAGGGTCGCATTTCTGCTTGAGACATTTTTAGATCACAATAGTATTTTCAATCATTTGACAATGGTTACTCAAACTACCCAGCCTACCAATGAATAAAACAGAATGGAGTTGGTTAAATTGCCAAGAATTTACATAACTTTAGTATTTCTGGAACGGATGTGACCCTTTTGATGTAGACAGCGTTGACAGTAAGCAGTAAGAGAGATTGGGAATTACGCATGTTGGCATCAATGTGAAGACATCGTCTGAATGTCATCAAAACTTCAAAGATGGTCTTTCTTACCAAAGCACCACTGATCCCTAACACTGGCTTCTCATGTTAAGTCTCGTGTCACCTAAGATTAATTTCTCTATATAAATAGGCCCCATGCAAGCCAACTCCTCAAGCCTACGTTTACCTTAGCAGTAGTTTATCTACGCAGTGATTTGCAAGAGGATGATGGATGGAAATCGAATCGCTTCTAGCATTTTGCAGCACTGAGTATTCACCAAAGATTCCTGAATCAATCCCTTCCAGCAAGCAACCTTTCAAATTGAAGTTGCTGATAGAATGTCTTCAATTTCAAATCGCTATGAGTTTCCACGGGATGTTGCATCGCAGTTACTGATGCGCTGCAGGGGCGTAGTTTCGTTTTACTTGTCCCAGCCTCCTTGAAAGTAAATCTATTTTCCCATACCTTCACGTTCACTTCAGAAGATGTCGTAAAGCCACGCTCGTTGCGTGGAAGCGAGCGTACTCTATGGGCAGGTGCTGATCTACTACGGGCAATAACGCGCGATCTTCGCTGATTCAATTCGGTGGCTCCATTTTGATGAATAAGTTCAGATTTTTCTTTTACAAGACCACTGTTGGGGACAGTCTCCCAAGCATTTCTAACCCTTTCCTCCTCAAAAAATCTAATTTCACGCTGCCCTGCTTTACAATTTTCTCTCGAATCTTTTTGTATTAAAACATTTCCTTTAGAGTTCATCGTTTTTTGCTTGCCAAGTTGTTTGTGTACAGCTACCGCACTCTGGATCCTGGAAATATGTCTCTGAATTCCTTGTGCATCTGCCTTCCTAACTGGCGCACTTCGTACCCGAGTACCGTGTTCTTCATGAAGAACATTGGTCGAGAACCTGGAAGCATAGAGGTCCTTGCTGCTTCGCAGAGCACTCTGCGCTCTGGTAAATGCGTGGCTACTTTTACGATTTGGATCAGACGAAGATGAGGCCTTTCGAGTGTATTCCGTCTCTCGTTCTACTGGGGCATTGTAATCCCAGGCAACGGACTCAAAATTGTAAAGAAGCAGGTTGCTCTTGGTATTGATGATCAGTCTAAAGAGAAAATTGACAAATGACCAAGAAACAATTGAAAATGAAAGATTAGAAACTTTTAATCCAAAAACTAAGACTTCTCCAAAAGTATAGTTCACATACACACAGAATCCCAAAATTCGTAATGCACGCTAATTGTTAAGTTTTGCGTTTCCATGTCATTTTTTAATTTCTATTCAGGTTAAAATAATCAGTACTTAAGCTGTTTTATAGCAGCTAAACTTGCCTCAGAACAAAACATAACTAAACGATTGTTGAAACAATAAATTAAAAATCAGGTATATCAAACGCAAGACTAAAATACGGTTCCCATTTGCAATCCCCTTCTATTGAAAAGCTTTCCAACTAGTTAAAATCATTGCCCATTAAAAGTGTTTTACGCCTGTGAGCAGATTGGATGCAGATAACTTGCAAAGCTGTCCTTTACTGGGTTTCCAGCTGCACTTAATGATGTTGCACTAACATATGTAAGTAGCAACAATAAGTAGGTGGATTTGGATCACTATTGCCCGCAGAAATTCGCAGTGCTCCATTTTATGCTGGCGAGAGGCGTTCGCGTGCTTGCACGCATTAATGAGCCCTTGTTAACATACAATCACACAGCTAAAGCAAGAGAACATGGAATAGCTATTCACGTAAATTTTGACTCATAGAATGTCCTTTGAGCATTTCCATTTCCTAATACAAATCAGCTCTCAGTTACAATTGATCATCATTTTTCTACAAATCATAGAAGTAGTTAAGTTTCCTCGTCCATTAGGGACCATTTCAAAGACACTGCTCATAGCGCTTCGGTTGATGATTTTTGACATATAGACAATATTGGTAATGAACTAGATTTACTTATTCACGAAAGTTTGCTTATCCTTAGGGATCGATCCACGCTTAACTAGCAAAATTCCTTGATATCCCTGTGCGTTTTCTAATGTCTATAGGTTCCTTGCTTGGTATATCGTTATTTACCTTCTTAGTTAATTCCTTATATGGGCATTTCCCGCCTGTTTGCTTAATAGTACCCGTGTTTTTGCCTTTTGTTTTTTAGCATTTAAATCAATTTATTATCTACCTTGTTTTCCATGATTATTTGAGTATCCCCATGGTTCCCCATTTAAAAGCTGAGGATGGGACAAGCTTATCCCGAAACGTTCAGGCTATGTCGTACGGGTTACGTGATATCGGCTTAGTCATGACCTAATTTGAAGGATATGTCGATCGTAATCTACAAATGATCCTGGCTAGTCTTTTCTAATTTATCTGCAATGTTACTCGTCGTGGCTGTCATCCTCAAAGAAGTAACATGTCATCAACATACAAAGTTTCAAACATACGTGGCACCTTAATAGAGATGTTGTCACTAATAGGTAAAGGAAAGGACAGTCCCATTTACGATTAGCAACGTTGGAAGTTAGAGAATATGCTTACCCACGTGGATGTCGGCATCGTTCCTTTCCTTACTAACAAGTTCCTTTCCTCGTCGCTTTTATTTCCCGAAGCGTTGCCACCTGGCCGTGCGTACTAATGTGAGTGACCATGCTAGTGCCGCTCGTAGGCATCAAATGATGCACTACGAATTTCTACAGGCACTATGGATCCAAATCTACCTATTCATTGTTGCTTCCTACATATATTAGTGTAACAGCACTTAACATAGCTGTGAATCCAGTAGAAGACAGGCTGGCAAGATATCTGCATCTAACCATGCTTAAACTTCAGTTTTGATTCGCAAGCACACTTCGAGCTGACATATGTGCTCACAGGCCCAACGCACTTATACTGAGCCCTGCCACCTGGTGCCCATTTGCTGCTGGTTGGGTAGCAAGTTAGCATCTGAACTATGGCCCGAGATGTACCTCGAACAACGAAAAAATATCTACTTGTTACAATGGGCAAGTGACTGAGTGGTTAGAGTGCTCCTCTGCTGCGCTTCCTCGAAGCAGATGAACACTCTAACCACTCGGTCACTCGCCCATTGTCAATAATAGATATTTTTTCATTTTATTTTAAACATATTTATTCATTTATTCAGAGTTAGTTTGGTTTACAATTGTTCCTGTAAAAAACAAAACCTAATTACCATATACGTTGTCTAAAATATTATGACCTAGGTATGTATTAACAACTACAACTTCTATCTGAAATAAACTAAAATATAAAAGAATACCGACGGAAGATGTTATTAAGCTCTGCTGCTTTCAAAGTCAACCTAAAGCAATAAATAGAGGGTACTAGTTTTGTTAATAAGTCAAGATTGTTCCACTCTTTTGCTCCACGAAAGGCGAAAGATTTTTGTCTATGTGATGTTGTCATCCGGGGTATTAGGAGATCAGTCGCAGAATTGGGAAGAACACGTAAGTGGTAACCAGAAAGTTTAGAAATACAACAGGTAAGGTATTATATGCCATGACCGATGTTTCACGATAAATAAGCTCTCCGATTTTAGGCCATCCTAGTTCTTGAATTAAAGATGTTGCGGAAGAATCAGATGGACTGTTCGTTACTATTCTTGCTGCTCTGTTTTGTAATATTGGTAGTTAATTTAGCTAATTAGTTCCACAGGAACCTCAAACATAGCGGACATGTGGATAAAGTACCGATAGATATTAACCTTACTATCTCTCCTAAATCAGTTGACTGCTATCATCTTGAGGATTTTTCGAATAACACCCGAGGTTGGTTTTTAGTCTGGATTCTGACTGTTGTATCTACCCGATGAATACTTAAGCTCCCACTATTCATATTTCAAGCGATTGCCAAATTGGTAGTTTTTCCCTACCAATACTACGAACACGCAGAACTACGGAGTAGGAGAAACATAGGCAACCAAATGTAAATTACCTGTGTTCACTTGCATACAAAGCAGTTATTGGGTCGTTCCGGCTGTTTCCACGAATTATCCTAAGACACTCCCCATTCAGCAAATTCCAGACACGGATCTGAAGCAAAACAAACAAGAATATACACTTTCGTATTGGGCCATAAAAACAGAGCTTGCATTATGATGTCTTTTACAAGAGGTGTGACACACGAAAGCATAAGATTTTCCTTTTTAGATTCTCTTCTTCAAGCTAACAACTTTCTTTCTCTCCCATTGTAATTTAGGTTGCTAGAATGCTAATTTTTTCAACAGAATTTATCGCATAGAGTAATTGGTGTTTGTGAATTTCAAATACTGATTAGCAGAGACGGATGGCAGACCTCTGAATTCAAAGGAATATAATTAGCAGCAAGGTTCCCAAAGAATATTTTGACTAGAAAAACACCAATCAACTATTTCAAGGTTTAAAAAATCCTGAGTTCACAGTATGAGCCTAGTATTGTCATTAGATTGTTTGGGTAGGAATTGTATTTGGACAATTAAGCGAACTTTTTACGTGCGGCTGCAAACGAGTGTTTTCAACCAGTTGCAAAGGATCTATCATCAATTTATTTCAGTTTTTGTGCTAGGTGTACTTGACAAAATGTGTCGATGCAACTTATTGCAAAGAACGCATGACAATAGCAATTTGACTTTGGGTTCAGAGAAGGAAGAGAGGTGGATGGAGATGGAAAAGGCCATATATCGAAGAGCAATGGCATGAGATTAAATGAGGAAACGGTCTATTGCTGGTGTGCAATGCCAAAAATGCACGAAAAGTGAAAAGTTATTATAGCATAACATTTTATGGAATATGTTCGAGTAAATTGTGTGTAGGACACTACTAGTTAAATGTTTCATTTTCATTGTTTATGCCAATGTCAAAATTTGCAATCAGAAGTGGCTTTTGGGTTTATACAAGCGAAAAATGACAAAAGGAAAGTACAGATTAAAGAGATTTAATGAAGGGGAGAGGAAAGTGATGGAGGCTATCAAACAAATAAATAGATAAGGAGTGATGAAATAAATAAATATTAGTGGTTGAAGTACAAATGCAAAAGCATCAGCTAGCATAGAGATTAAATGTAAGAAATCTTTATACCTTGCCATCCAATGATCCAGTTACAATTCTGCAGAACATCATCTCTAGACAGTTTACATCCCTTGAATAAATCACACCACAATGATAAAAAGTAGGACCTAACCATAGAACGGCAAGGTTATCAAGAATTCAACACCCATCTGAAAACGACTCATACATTGTTGAGTTCAATGACACGTGAAGCTACTTATTAAAACAAGCAATTCTTGTCAGTCTAGAGTTGTTGCCAACATCCTGTTGGGGACGTTTATAGACCTATTCATTAATCTGAGGATCAACTCAACCTATCACGGGGAGCGAGGAGACCCCTTCCCCCTCTCTCCAAATGCTCACCTTTGCTGTTCTTATTCTGGTTATACTATGAGCTAATTATTCAACTGTCATTATTTGTAGCAGTCATAGGATTGCTACGAGAACTCATCCCATCTGTGGCATCGCATTGTAGCCCTTTGCTTGCAAATATTTATGCGAATAATAGTTGGTCACTTTTCTGAACGCCCCCCCCCCCCAAGAGAAATTCTCTAAGCAAAGTAACTTTGCCTGATTTCAGCCTTAAGTTCCTTATACTGTACATATAATTGTTTATTACTATAAAAACGTGTAGTTGAGAATATATTTGCCTCAATATCAGCTGTAAACAATGGCAGCAGAGTCATTCTGAAAAAATTTCATGAGTGGGCTCTGACGAGTCTGGTTTGTCGACTGGAATCAAAATCATAAATACACGAGTAAACCACAAAAAGATTTTGCCAGCTGAAGTAACCGTTCGTATTGATTTTTCAACTGAACCTTTTCCCAGGGAGTGTCACGCTCCAACACCCCCAATGTGCCGGCGGCTCTGAATAGAAAGTAGGAAACTTACTTAAAATGCCTGAATGTCTGAAGGCATCGATTGTAATTTCCTTTTGCGCTCCATAGCATTGCGTAGCAGTCTTTGCTCCCAGTTGCAATATGGTGTTCGTCCAGTCTCGTGCATGTTATTGGTCCCAAGTGACCTACTAGCGACTACAAAAAAGTGCAAAAACAGTAATTTTAGACTCTAATGTTCTAATACTTTCCCTTTCTCCAAAAGTAGTATCTCGCACATATTTAAGAAACTATGTGCAGTTTATAGTTTCTAAGCCACTCGGTTGGGTTCCTTTCCAAAATAAAGGAACGATTGCAAATATTCATTAACCAAATCAGAATTTGTCAGCCGAAAGAATGTGTGTAGTATAGTGCTTGTGAAATTTCTGATATGAGGCTAGGCATGTATTTGTAATGATATTATTCTTTGGCAAATCGAGCCTCAATGTTCCAAGTGTGCTCTTATAAACAAAGAGTGCAGGATAGCTCACAATTTTAGAATTGACGTTGCTTTAAAAGTCCCTGAAGATCTTAAAAATGCCCAGTTAATTGTGCCAACTGGTTCATCTTTAGAAATAAATCTACCTTTCGTTCTGAAAATGAATCTAGTTGTTATGCATTATTTAGCATTTCACATTGTCATCGTTTTATCTAACTACTAGTATCCTATACCTTAATCCTTGCCTCAAGTCTCTTGTTAACTTTGGCGACAGTACTATCAACGTTTCAATTAATGCAGCAAGAATACTCCTAGATAATCGCGAAAGAGCCCTCACTTCAACCATACGTCAAATCAACGTACCCAAATGCGGTGAGCATTCTAGCAAAACGAGGCCAATCGTAATTTTATGGTAACAAACTAGATTAGATAACTATTTGAATGAAGCAAACCTTGATTAATTTTGCCTTTTTAAAATCCCAAACACGAACTTTACCGCTCGCGCAGCCAGTTAATAACAGGTTTTCATCAATCTGGATAAAAATGACACAAAAGGTTAAATTAGTATCACTAACACATGAATTTCATATCATTGGCACAACATTACATTTGGTCTGAGAAGCTTTTAGAAATATTCAAGATAGATATAGTGTGAATTTTCGAAGACAAAATTGACTGTTTAATTTCACTTACAAACATGTAATAGAAATAACTAATTTATGATAATTGAAATGATTAAAACTGACTTAAAATAATGTTAAATACGAACAATACAAGATATCATAATATCATATTTATAATGCCAACTTGAATTTGGATCCGAAGACATGCAATAATGGGGCTACTCTGGCTGTCTAATCTAGTTCTTTCCCTCAAGCAAATGTATAAAACTCCTTAGAAAATACGTGAAAAGTCTGTTGGTACTACGGAGTTTATTATATATTCGGCATGTCGACTTTCCTTCCAACCTTTCACATTGTTTAATGGGCAATTATATCTTAAAAGGGTTCAAATCAGAACAGAAAACATAATGGGGGGCTCGGCCAAAAGGCTGAACTCAAGTTTCATGTGTATTCTCTGCAAATGAATAAACAGCCTCCTGAAAATAAAAGTAGCGTGTCGCTAGTCAATGCACGACATCAAGCGACAATAGATCAATTTTTCAATTTCCCAAAAACCTTTCACGGACCAGTCAGAGTCAACCAAAGGGCGATAGGAGGCGCATAGACCGTGCAAGGCTCAAGTCTGCTCTTATTGTGAGTGCCTTTACTGTCGGAGCCTAACGGTGGTTGTGAAGACTTCTCAGGACATAAATCACGTCTTGCAAGACAACGATTTCCTTTTCTGTTACTTATTTTACATTCTATTATACTTTCTAGTTATTTCAGCATCTATTTCCCATCTGACTACAATTTCTGTAATTTCTACATTCTAAAACTTCCACGATATAACTAATAATTGAAGAACAGAAAAAGGCAAAAACTTTGAAATAGCTGGATATGAGGGTAAGTGTGAAGAACAGGAGACTGACATACCGATACGGAATGTATGACATAACGATGTTTGAAAGTTCGGACGCACTTTCCAGTCTTTAAGCTCCAAACTACGAAAAATCGGACACTAGAATAAGAAAGATATTTCCTATACCCACCCCACTTCTCTCTATGAATCTTGCAGATAGTGTAGCCGCCAAATGCTAGAAAAGTCTCATAAGGTCTACTTTCTCCCAACTTAATTGACTATGTCGTGAAGATATCTTTGTTGCCGCGGCAAGAAAGGAGTTAGAATACATTATCAAAGCTACTTACTCAAATCTTGTATATAGTCTATATGAGCCTTTATATTCCTTTAACATACTAGTACACTAGTATTATTACTAAACAGCATTTTTGTAAAAACATGTTTCGATGCTCTGGTTATATACAAGATTTGAGTAAGTAGCTTTGATAATGTAATTGACTATGCATCATGAAAAAAGGGAAATGGGAAAAACTAGGGATTTACAGTGTGCAGATTGTCCTCAGTAAAATTGATATGTTTCAATACACAAAACTAGCGATTACTATTGAGCTTACATCTTACATCAAAAGTCTTAGCAGGTGTGGTCAGAATCCTGCATGACGATTGGTCAATTCGGTTGGGAGAAAATAGACCGGACAGGGCTCTCAAACATTTGGCGGCTATGCTCTTGCAGATTGGATTACGAGAGGTTATTGCTGTACCTCGATAAAATATTGTCTTCATTTTCCTTATATGAAAATGAGAACAAGTTGTACATTCTCAGACCTTGCATTTCCTGGAGTAGGACAGTCTCTTTGAAAAGGCATTGTTCAACATCTTGATTTGTCTGTCCGCGTAATTGTTCATATGTTCATGATAATCAAATTTTTTGTACGAATGTAAGATCAGGGTAGGAACAACAAATTAACATCTTTGAAAAATATTTCCTGTCTAGTAATTGCATATTCATGGTAAAGAAAGATCGCTTAGTCCCGACAAATTAGGCGCTTGACTGTTATATACTAGAAGATTGAACCGATAATATCCGAACTTGAAATGAAATACAAAACAGACCTTTGCAGGTCTTATCAGTGGATCCAGTGGCCAAGTACCTTGTCGTTAGGCTTAGCGTGATAACAGAGCTCTTGTGCCTAAAAATTGACGAACAAATAACGATAGATATCGATTGGAAGTAAATTAAGGACGATACTGAAAGAAGAGAATACATTGTAATATGTGCACAGAAAACCCTAAAGGGAACTAAGTAAACGAACAGAACTACAAGTAGAGAAGAGAGATAGAAACAACAGGAAATGAGAGAATGGGAGGGGAAAGGAGCATGATAAAGAAGAGGACAAAGAAAATGAAGGAAAACAGGATGCATGACAAGGCACCATGTAAAGGAATGTTGGTTATTCTGTGACAGTATCAAAGGTCATAAGCGAAAAGCAATGCTGGAAATAAATTATAGATAAGTAAATTAACCAAACATTACATGGTGTTGCCCACGATACAATATATTGGTATAGATTAAGGTTCTGGGATTACACAATATTGCGTTGTATTGTGAGGTATTGCACATGACACTATGTATTGCATGGCATTGATATAGGCACTGGAATTGCACGACATTATACTGAAATGTATGGTGCTGCATGGTTATTGAAGTAAATGCAAAAATTAGAACCAAGATTCAAACCTTACCCAAGGAATATTCTCTGACATCGGCCACTTTTGATATCCCAGAATCTAGAAGTACATTTCGGTGAAATCTTGAGATACTCTATTATACTAGGCTCTTGAGTTTAAATGAAAATTTGAAGTAATAACATATGATCTTAGAAATGGCGAGGTAGAATGCTTATTTCTACTCCAGAACGTGTAATATATTGTCCGGACAACAATATTTGTGAGTTTGGAAGTAATGTAATTGTGATGAGATCTATCTAATGTCGGATCGTTCAATAATGATAATAGTAATAATACTTCAAGATTGAATCCTGCATACCATACTTCATAAGTTAGCTTGCCACGCATAGTGAAAAAGGTAGTCTATTCCAGAGAAGAAGACAAACATGGTCAAATAATTAATGTTTCCAGTCAAGTTCTCTTTGTTTTTAGCAAACACTCATGGATTCTTAATTTTGTCGCACGAGGAGTTGTGCGAAAAATTAGCTAAGCATTCCGCGGCTGAAAAAATCAGCGACGTGAAGTTATCTTCCATCCGCCCTGGGCCTTTAGAATGTAGAACATACTTTCGAAGCTGCTAAAAGACATTTTCATTTGACAATATGGTTAGGGACTATTTACAATAGGAGTCCTTTATTTTGGCTAAGAAGGTACTGAATGT
Source organism: Mastigias papua (assembly GCA_964019165.1). Taxonomy (NCBI): domain Eukaryota; kingdom Metazoa; phylum Cnidaria; class Scyphozoa; order Rhizostomeae; family Mastigiidae; genus Mastigias; species Mastigias papua. The sequence continues at coordinate 13,864,501 of OZ025275.1, forward strand.
ATAGGACTACGACATAATTCAATTCACATAACTGTTCACATCAGGACATTTTGCAAAATGTCACTACTGAGCCAATGACCCAGTGGGCCCTTTTCCAGGTCCAGTAAAAAGGAAAATTTTAAGTTTATGGCTAACTTGCTCTGGCTCTTTTTTGAAAACTTATTTGTTTTCCTCAATGTAACATGTAAATGCTCTCAAATCAGTCTGTCCATTGGGCTAACCACAAGAGTAAAGGCCTACAGTATACCTTCTCTTTGGGCATGCAAACAGAATTTGGCCTCCAATTGAATAGGACCCTCCCATGTGTTTGGCTCTCTAGTGAAATTCCCGCAAAAGATGTCCGGGTTCAAGATCATACATAATCGATTGGATCTGAGGAATCGATCGAGTAATCAACAAAAACACAACTACCTATGTGTCAGTAGCTGTTGAATAAGATTTCTATATAATCTGACAATCGTTAGCAAATCTAATGCTAGATGTATCAATATAAGATTAGAATTGAGAAAAAGTACCTGATTGTTGTATCATAGCTTCCACTGAGAACAAATCCGCGAACCTCATCAGTGCATACTGATTTCACAGAACCGACGTGTTCTACGATCGTTTTTTCGCATTTGCCAGATTTGACGTCTAAGAGTCGGATTCTCCTGTCTACCGACGCAACTGGGACATAGCTTCCACCATTGTAGTACGTAACTCGACTTGCATCTTTACTAAAAGTATATAAAGCAGTAGCATATGTATATATACTGATAATTTTAAGTCGTGATTCAACTTTTATACTACTCGAAGTCAAGGGAACAAATCACAGGATGATTCTTTGTGGGCAATCATTGATAATCTTAATCAAATACAGGCTGCTTTACAAGAAAGACTTTTGGGCCCAGATTTGAAATTTTCTTAGTCTTTTCATGATTTCAGTACTAAGACTTTCTTGATACTTTCGTAGCAAGAATACCTGAGGTTGTGTACCATTACGGTGCTACAAAAGCAGACAGGCACTACACAAGCACAACATATGAATACATAGACAAACACGGGAACCTATAAAATAAAGAAATTTACTACATTGTCTGTTTTGTTTATGACGAGCATTTCCGGATAGATCGTGGCTCTTCATCTCATTTATGGAAAGTAACTTGAAGTCTTGTAAAAGAAATACAACAAATTGCACAAATGTTAGGATAAAAATTGTTTACAGTTATGAAACGAGAGGTAATTCTTCTTAGACTCTTATAAATAGGAAATTCCGTAAAGCTGAACAGAAGGCGGAAAGATCTTCAAAGTCTCTAATCTCAGTTGGAAGCTTATCAAAGTGATCATCAGCTGCGTCTTGATAGGTGGGCTATGTGGAATTAGTTCCTGGGCTTAAGTGAAAATTGGAATTTTACTTGTATATGACATTATAGACTTTCCTACGACTCAGAAATCCAATATTGAGCATTCTCAACTATTTGAGCAATCGAGCATAGTCTTCCTATAAACCATTTTCTTATAAACAAAGGTACATCTGATTCTAAGTCTACCGGCTGGGTTAACTAGCTGATTGTGCGAAATCTTGAAATATCAATAAAGGTGAAGAAGTGTCTGTGCATTTTTCACCGTCCTTATCCTAAGATTCATCCTGCAGCTGCGCTTCCTTCATCTACATAAACAGCAGCAGTTCACAAGCCCACCGAGACCATTTCTGGGCCCAAGCCAAAGGAAAAAAAGGGGGATTTTAAGGACCCTCTCAGGTTGGGGGTCCGGGAGCAGCCTGCTTCATGCCCCCTTCTTGGCAACCGTGGCAGTTCAGATAAATCTGCTAATTCCAGTTTATGATATATAAAATGGTCCACTACTTTAAATGAAAAAAAATCCATTGAACAATGCTACTTGGGGTAACCATATCACATTTGAAGATTCTGAAAAATAAAAGCAAAAACTTAAAATATTATACACATGTTTTAATTGCTATGTTGATCCCACAGTCGTGTGTCGCACTAATTCTGCCAAATTGATATCTATATCCAAGCAAATTTAAACACGATGTAAAATGACAACTTCCAATGTTTAATTAAGACTATTAAAATATTGAAGAAGAACAAGCATGCGTACACGTTGTTGAGAATCAGCACATTATATGCACCACAAAAAACATTCCTTGCTTCGACATCGACTGTTTCCGTTTCAATACAATCATAGCAATCTTGCATGTTTCTGTCTTCGAAATCCTCTTCTTCACTTGTAATATCAACATGCCTCGCTTGGTCGTTAGGTATGTACTCTCCGTCCTTTGTAAGCTTTGGCGTATGAATTGGAATGATTCGAGCATACACTGGATTAGGAATATTCTCAGTGCTACCCTGTGAGAACAAGAGTTAACATTTAATTTTGTATCTATTGAAAGGTTCAGAAGCAGCAATACCTGTGCATGAAAACCCCGTAAAAAAGCAACGAAAACCTGTATTTTCAATTGCTTCACTTTTGCATTATTAAAAAGCTAAGAACACAGAATCAAAAGAAGAAATGCCACAATTAGATAACAGATTTCTCATTTCATACATGGATATATCAAATAATTGCACATTTGTATGAAGCATAAAAACACAAAAAGGATTTATTGCAGACATGAAGGACAAGGGACATCAAGTATGAGGGGCAAGTGGAGCAAACTGTCCCAAGGCCTGAACCAGAGAGGGGCTCCAAGTTATGAATTGAATCTTCAGTGGTTGTAATAACTTTCATCATGTTGCCAGGTTGCATGAGATATACCCTAGGGCCCACAACAGCTCTTGATGAGCAGAATTCAGGCCTATAGCTAGAATGATTTAGTTAAGGGACACAGATAACACTAATGTAGTGAGTATCAATCAGGTGGGTGGCCTAGCATTCCCCATTGGTGTTCAAATTGCAATGAAATAGATGTTATGAGATAAATTTTGAGAAATGCTGCAAAATTATGCAAAATGGAGTTTGAATGCTCTTTTTTAAAAGGGGTCATAAAATCCTTTAGGAGCTACAGAGGGCCCTTGCCCCAGACCACCCTCTGACTATGGGCCTTAGAGAACTGAAGGACATTCTTGAGATATCATCTGAAAAAGCTGTATTATACCTGTATTAACATGATGTCATCTTTTGTAAGATGCTGTATTCTCAACTCCTTTTTAACTTCTTCTGCAAGCATTCTCCAATGCTTGCTAACACAAATACAACTGATAAGACTATGAGAATCCAAGAAGCCAAGAATGTACTTTGACACATGAACAGGTAGCCTTCGAATAAAGTCCTGCTGCTTTGATATGCTACTATAAACCTCAGCATTAACCAGTGGCCCAACACTATCATCAGTATCATCAGCCATGCAAGAGATGTAGTATTCACTGTCACTCAAATCAGCTTCATTTTTATACCTTAATGGCAGCTGTTCCCTGACAAATGGGTAGCATCTGGCACTCAACTGGCTACTGCCCCTCTGTAACCTACCAACACTTGAATGATGTGACAATGGTGTGCTTCTGAGTGTAAATGCATCATCAAAATTTGACAGGTTGTCCAAAGTACCACTAGTTTGAATGATATTTGTTGTGTATGTTCCTGCTGATAACAGGTGTTGAGTATTTGTCTCAGCAGTGTCACATTTGGATAACTGAGTAGTAGGGAAATTCTCTCTTCTTCCAGGATATGTCTGTGCATTACCTGTGTATTATAAAGTTCAAACTATACAACACACAACATGAAACAAATCTTGAGTTCTAATTCGAAATACTTCAAATTTCACAAATGTTCTCATAAAAACATTAATCATTCACAAAATATGAAAATTATAAATGCAGGGCTGCATTTACCAATAGGTTAACTGGACCCAGGTCTAGAAGCGCCATAATATTCCCAGTTAGGGAGACACAAGGAAAATTTTGAAAATCTTGTGAAGTATGTAGGTGCACTTAGTTTGCAAAACTTAAATAACACGGTCTGAAACTCAACCAGATTTGATTACATGAACGAAATTATTGTAAATACGACCCTACCTTCATCATCAATTGTTTTGATCTCTATATTACCAGAATTCTCTTCCTGGTACAACCCACGATGGCTCTTACTTAATACGTGTTTACGGAGAACTTCATATTGCTTTTTAAGTATAGTAGTAACATTTTCAAGCGTATAGGAATTGCATGACTTCAAAACTTTGAGTAGGTAGTTGAACTTAGCCCATGAAGATGACGAAGCGAACCAATTTCTTTCTTCCAACATAAATGAATCGACAGCAGCAATATCTACGGACTTATTTGATAAATTTGTCATAATTACTAAATCTTTATCAAATGTTGCATTAGCTTTTGATTTGGCATATACAAAATCTTTATGCATTAGAGGTTCTAACAATCTAACTAATGAGCTTATCATCTGGATAGAGCTGCATGAACGCAGTAGTGATTGAATAAATGCCTGCTTCTTCGCTTCCGATATACGTGATAAGAACTCTTCCAGAAATGACAACTTCCGTTGCAGGATGCAGCTTTCACAACTGCCGCAATCTTTCCTAAGTCCAGCACTACATTTAATATCTCCAACTTTTCTTATATCCATCTTGCTTCTTTACTGACTCTTGCAACATTTGACATCAACTTCACTTGCTCTGTGTGGTTTCACATGACCTTTGTCAACGGGCACAGCTAATCGCCGGGTTTTAAGACTGTTTGAATTTAGTGTGCTCACATAATCCACATGTGGGTGAGCGCTTATCTGTTTCATGCAATATCAAGGAATTCGGGTAGCATGTCATTACGGCTTTAGCTTATTTTCCTATGCGTAATTCAAATCGCTGAACCTTTGTGAGTTCCTTTGAGGGAACCATGTTGAATGGAATCTAATTCCAGTAAACTGTTGTTGTGGTTGATCTTTGATGTTTACAAGACATGTTCTATTCCCATGGCGACTTCACACGCATCATTCCAGTTGAATTTGAATCGGTATTACCTCTGTATTCGTTGTTGGGACCTTAAGATCTTCTGAAAACATAAAATTGGTTTGCTCGTGAGCTGTTAAAACTCAAAGCCACAGGAAATTAAGCAAGTACTTCCTATTTGAGCATAAACACATTAAAATTTCTCTGTGAATGTTTCCAATACTTTCCCGTCTATTGGAAAAATAGCTTGCTTCTTTCATCAGGATTTAGATTATTTGTTTGGACTTCAATAAAGGTTATCTCCAAATTATAAGTCAGCTTGAATTATCCATTCTTAATAGCTATAGTCTGGTCAAATCCGAATTTGAAATTAAGGCTTTTTACTTAGTCAAACATCCCCTCCTCTTATAAACCGAAAGTTTTAACCTCTATCCTTGTCAGAATCTTTTTTTATTCAGTAGAAAATTGACAGCAAAATTGATCGATATGGATCATGGTACGAGAGCTTGGGCAACATTGAGAAGTACTCAAACTCTGGCTTTAATCCGTTGTTTAAAAAACTCTGCTGCTGGTTATCAAGTTTGTTAGGTTGCACTCGATTAAAATGCATAGTATGTGTCATTTTGTGTCATATAACTCCTTTGATGAAGTTGGAAATATTTACTCTTACTTCAATGGTCAAGCAAGGAGATGATCCACGAAAAAGATATTGTGTCAAAAGTAAGAATGGTGCTAATTAGTTAAGACTCAGTACTCAGTTTCAAGAAGGTGATTGATGAGGAATCTGAGATATTGTGATTTTAGGTTAGCACAGTAGGAATCCGTACCATAAGCAACCCTGTGGTGTTGAAGCTGATGATGACATTGACGAAGATGACGATGATGATATGACCGAGTGGGCCTTAAAGACCATAACTTGTACTGACGGGCTACACTTCCCCATAGATAAATAAATGAACGTGGAATGAAAATTATACTAGTAGTTGTAGCAATGACGTATAGTCATTGAATTGTTACTGGACAGATTCGACTTCTTTATGCCCCCCCCCCCCCCGTTGGTTGTAACTAAAGAATTGTTACTGGACAGATTCGACTTCTTTATGCCCCCCCCCGTTGGTTGTAACTAAAGGCTAGCACGATTAGCATTTTAAAGCAGATATATGACATTGTAGCTGGAGAGTAGTTGTATTTTTCTGGTGTCTCACTCTGCCGAATCTACGCGTCCAAATCAGACATTACATAGTAATGATGATGACGATAATGGTAGTGATGATGATGATAATGATGTTGATAAAGATGATGATGGTAGTTGACAAGTCTCCCGCATTCCGCTGGAGACTCCAGCATTTCAGTGTTATCTCCAGTCAACTTCCAGCAAAGGCAAAATTTTGCAAAATCTCTAGCATTTCTTTCAATTTGAAAAAGCACTTAAAAATCGTCTAGCTGAATACATACGGGAACTTAGCATTTCACACTGCTTGTTCTTTAGTAGTCCCTTATTCCAAACAAATCATTCTTATAACCATTACTTCTCATGGTTCTGATCCATTATGACTTTTAGACTTTACAGTGTATTGATGTTTCCATAATAACTGCCAGGCAGTGGCGGGGTCAGCCCAACTCCTACCATCGTGACTCAGCCACACTGTCACGCCAATGTCTCCAGCATTTTGATAACAAAACCTTGGCAACGATGATGATGATGATGATGATAATGATGATAATGATGATTATGGTAATAATTTTTTTTAAAACATTGTTCATTTTGATAATAATAACTAATCTACAATAATGCACCTTACTAAAACTAGGCAGTGTAATATTGGCTGCTTCACATTGGATTAGAAACAAAAAAAACCAATAAACTAAAAATTATGAATGATATAAATTTAGCTAAAATGTTCACTCAGAAGTCCATCAAATCTGGGTCAGTCCAATCTTTGTTTCGGCGGCAAAATATATAATAGGTGGACCGAATAGCAATGGCCATGACTTTTGAAACTAGACGTTTTTGATGTATTTCTGGTAAATCTAGACTTTTCAACAGATTGAATAGAGAATCGCAGGAACTTTCAAGTACACCTAAAGCACTCATAGACATGTTGATAAAATTGATCTCCTGATACGATGTTGACAATGCAGTAATTAGGGGTCTGTACTTATTCAACTTTCGGTCACTGTTAATCTTAAGATTGCTCTCAAAACCTACTGTTAGTTCGAGGATATGTATTTTTATTGTTATGCCTATTATGTAAGATAAGATCAGGTCTAAAGGTATCTCCAGTAATCAAGCTAGGAGATGGAAATGAAGGTAGGCAGGCCCGTCGGAACCGGGGGGGCTTCAGCCCCCCCAATATTTTGCAACTATTTGCTCTATAAATTTTCAAGAAAACATTGCAAAGCTATACTATAAATTCGCAAAAATATTAACCAGTTCAGCTACCAGCCATCCCTTTCAATCATTTATTTCGTGTTCAAAGAACCAATGTATACTTGATCAGGAACGTTAAACAGCATGAGCGAAGAAAGAGAAGTCTTGAAAACTGAATGTTATGCGAAGATGCTGGGAGGGCGTCAGGGTCTGACTTTTATGTTCCATCAACCTTAAAATACTTCATCATCGATAGTATTGTTTGGTAATTTGATTATTTGGTAAGCAGATTTTTGGACAATTGTCGAACAGAGATTTGTGTATTAAAGTTAATGTAGCACACAAAAGCACACAAGCATAGGTGGTTGAAAAAGAGTTTTGGCAGTGATTATGATTTCTTAAGTTGATTGCTGGCGTGCATTGCACGGAGACAGTAGGAAAGTTTTGCTGTCAATGACTGCAAAGTATTCCGTTAGCTTTTTCAGCCACAGGTAATGTTAGTAGATGACTGCAAATACATAGATTCCAGCCAATTTACAACGTCCATTTCAAAAATTTTCTTAATTCTGTAAATAGTAATTCATCCATTAAAAATGGCAATTTGTATAGCCAGGTTGCTTTCCAGCAATCTAAAGGGCGTGGTCGAACAAAAATTCTCCCGGAGCCCAGTGCAGTCTGCTTTATTTACAGCCCCCCCAATATCATTTTCGTTCCGACGGGCCTGGTAGGTCAGCGTAGATAGACCAATCTGTCAAATGTGATAGACTTTTTGAGAGGCATAAGAGAACTGAATCGTGTCTCCAATTATATCTTCCATGATCAAGATAGTGTTTGCAGCTCGATACTATATGTTGCAAGGTTTCACTTTGTAGACAAAAGGAGCAAGAGGGTGATTCAGAAAGAGACCATTTATGAAGATATTTGCTAGTTGCGAGAGTGTTGTTTAAGTATTTGACAGTAAAGTTAAATATATTTTTGGGTAGACTCTGTTGAACCTTAGACCACATAGATGTAGTGCTAGAAAGTGAGTATTTTACGATAGATGAAATAACAAAACCTTGTGAAAGTAGCTCATGGTTGATTCTATCATCATGCTTTGTTTGAATGGCTTTCAGTGCCTGCTTACTGTTTCTATACTGATCATACTGTATATTGGTATGATGGCTGGTTTCCTCCCAGAGATGTGTGATGTCATTGTTAGGTGAAGACTTGCTTAAAGTGGCACAAATGGGGAGCTCAAGCCATTGTCTAATATATTTCGAAGCAATGCTGTCAAAATTTTCAATTATGCAAGTTTTATTTATAATAATCATCATCATAATAATCATCATCATCATAATAATCATCATCATCCAAGTGATCAAGTGATCATCGGTGATCATCATTGGTGACCATCTTTTGAATCCGTAAACGAGGCCAGATTAAATATCGATTGGTAACTGTTGCTAGGATACATTGAATGCTCGATCAAAGATTATACTGCATAGTGTAAATGGAGACTTGAATCGTCTGGAGTTTGACATTTCATATTTGCAGGCAGAAATAGTACGTTAAGGTAGAAATAACAATAGAACTTGACAAAGAATTAAGTAGGTTTGCAGAAGCAAGTATTTTCAAAGAGAAGAACCAGAAGTATGTCCTCAACTGATCCTGTTCAAATACTGGCTGCTACTTTTCAAATTTGTTGACAGTCTGAAAACCATAATAGATAAACACAGGGAAGAATTAAATATGGAGAGAATTAAGGTAAAGCTATTTGAAACTCTCATATATGTCCAAGCATTAAATTATTAAACTTATTATTTTCATGAATGTTTTGGAGGATACACCCGCTCAAGCGATACAAGTCCACCGTCTTTTCTGGTCATCCAACGAGTGGACTCACCAGAAAAGCATTTACGCGGTCCTGTGCACTATGACACAACCACTACGGTGCTCAAGCATATTACATGTTAATAAACGGTTACTATATAGAAGTTTGAATGGCATTTTCACCCTTCATTGCATCCCCCTCCCAGCCCCCTCTCTCTCTTGAACATAAGGCAACTGTACACAAGAGATATTTTCAGGAAACTGCAACTGCACATTTGATGAAACGGGCGTTTCTAGACGTAGGAGGACATGGCAAGTATTCTTGTGCCCCTAACACCGTAAGAGAAGAAGCTGTGAAATTATTGCGGATAGGTGTAAAACGTGAATCAGATAGTTAAGCGGACATTTGAACTGCACATTTTGTGATTGTTCATGCCTAAAAGTACCCTACTATCCAGTTGAAGCTTCTATTATTGTGCCCCTGTATTACTTGGACCAATAGAACAAGTACACTAAAGCAGTCATTTAGCATATTATGTGCAAGTGAAATGCTTAATTATATCATCTTTTTAGCAGTGGACCCATAAAACACCCCATGTGTCACTTTCTTCATTGGATGTTATTTCATTATTAATTTACATCTCAAAATACATAGTTTAAAAAGTATAGAAGTAGATTGATATATAATTAATGAAAGATCTAAATGCATATATGCATGCATATAGCAGGTCCAATGCACATTGTGATGCAGCTGCAATGGCTCCCCTGTGCAAATTGGTTAAGAGAGAGGCAGTGCAAGCTGACTGACTTGGTCTAGAGCATGAAATTGAAAGTGTCACCTGATAGCTTAGTGGTAGAGCACTTAGCATACAATGATGGGGGTAATGAGTTCAAACCCCACTTGGGCCAGTTATTTTGTCACACTTTCACTTTTCATATATAGATACATAAATATATTGGATTACTTAGAATTTGAGAGATAAGTTCATTTTTATGTGATGATTTATGGCCAATAAAATGTATATCTCTTTGTCATATTCTATTATCCATAACTGTTGTTCTCCATTTTGTAGAATAACTCAAATCCACTGTATAACTGCTCAAAGACAAAAGGGCTCCCAGGACTGCCACCACTTCCGGAAGCATATAATTCAGAGGCATCAGACTTGTACAAAGTAATTAACTTTTTTGTTTCCTGTGCCCCTGTTGTGCCTCATTTTTTATTGTGAGCTTCCTGTTTTTAATGTTTCCATTATATCATCACCAGTTATAATTGATATGGATTGTTTGTACTTGTTTCTTAGTTATATAAAGCACAGATATTCACAAGCCTACAATATGTGCAAAAAGTCCTTGGGACACTTACAGAAAACTGATAAAATACCACATTCCTCTGCATTTTGTCATTGTTGCAACATAGATGCACCCCTCTTCCCCCCTAGAATAATGTTGGTTCATCTATGGGACATTTGAATTTGGCATACAAGTGAAAATGTACTTCTTCCAGAAACTGACATTGTTTTAAGGGGAGAAGAGCAGTGAAAATTCATTGCAAAATACAAAAAATGCAAAGTGTCCCAGGACAATTGGTGACTATTGTAGAAATAAGAATCTGTCCGTTATTCAACATGCAGAACCAGTACATGCTGTTGATTTTATAGATTTCCATTTAACTCCTCCTTTTCACTTTGCTCTTCTCAGTTTTTCAGTTTTTTGGTAAAATCGACTTTTTCTAACAATAAAGTTTCTATTGATTTCATTTTTTCAATAGGTTCTAATCTCTTACATATGTTTTCACACCCCTAATGCAAATGCAAACTTGTTTCATTGATTCAGTTTGATATTCCTTTGCATCATGAATGCTTCACATCATTGTATTTTCAATACAGAACTTCACATATGGTCGACATATCTGGCAATCTTTTTTTAATAATTAAAGTCATTTTCACTTTTCACTTATTTGTTGACTTTATCTTGTTATACTCCTTATATCATATCTATTTCTCTACCCAGTATCCTGTTTTAGCTTGCAGGTAGTTTTTTCTCAGAATGCAATCTTATCAATAATCTAACTCTGAAACTAAATTACCGATATTTATTTCACAATGAGATGAGTATATGTCTACCGCTATTTTCCAGATTGTTCTCAAGCACAGTGAACATCCACCTATCATGGCTGACTCCTCTTGGACTCGTGCAGTGCCATTTAAAGAATCTGCCCATCATAGGACTCCATCTGAGTCAATTGCAAACAATTACACACTGACAGCAAGTGGCCTCAAGATTAGACACCTGAGTAAAGTCAAGCCATTAAAACCAAAAGGTATATTCTCAATTTTTTCATCAGGTCATTTGTTCATGGTTACTAATTGCAGGTATTTGAAGGGAGCTTAGGGGCTCCATTGTCAAAATCAGGAAATGTTTGGGTGCTCAGTCCCCTTTTCAATAAGCATATGTTTGTCTGGTGAGTTCCCACCTTGGTGGTTTGAACCAGCTCTTTATAGCTATATTTATATTTTCTGTCAATTATGTATGAATTTAAATTTCATATGAATTAAAAACCTGAACAGTTTGAATAAACTATGTGTGGCCACAGAAGAAGCTTACAACATAGCCCCCTTCCTAAATTTTACAGATTAGCATCCCTCATTTGCAGTAACCATGTATGGACCTGATTGGCTGATGCAGTATGGAGAATTTAAATGTGATCAGAGCTCTCAACCTATCGAAATTCTGGAGCCTATGCTTATTCACAGTGCATTGATAATCATCATGTTTTGTCTACTAAAGGGAGGATCATGAGTATCCATATCACACCTTATATCTTATCTAGTTTATTTTTTCAATTGACTAGGCTGGCAAACCTAGTTTTTTCCGTATTTTGTCCAGGTCCCATGCAAGGGGACATGGGGGTGTCACATCCCCTAGAAAAGCACTTTGATGGCAGAACACAACCTTTTATCTGCAAATCTTGCACTTTTTGCTCCATAATATGGCTTGTCAGCAATTGCATCACATACAGGCATCTAGCATACTGTCTGCAATGCTAGAAGCATACTGACAAGTGTCGACTGGGCTGTTAAAACCACACCCATTCATCCGTCACAGATTGAATTCTTGCTATAATAGTTTCTTGATATAGTTGTTCCTTTATACTGAGTCATCCTTTTGGTTTTAATTTTGTACTTTTGCCCATGCATTGTAATTAATTTTATTGTTTTATACTCATATTATTTGATACATATTTATTGTAATTAATTTTAATTTATAATTTTCTGTAAATAGTATGCTTTAATTAGCTATTATACTAGCTCTATTAATTATATTAATTCGCCTACTGTAAATAATTTTATAATAATAATAATGATAATAATCCGATGCCACACCCATGTCATCCACAACTGTCTATTCCACATCTCCCCCCCCCCCCCTCTAGAAGCATCATCTTCATGACAGTCCTGATTTTGTTATCAACTTTAGTAAACCATTACTTGGTGTGCTTGATAATGACAATATAGAACACAATCCTGTTTACGCTGTAAGTTAGCCAGATTGCTCTTATTGTTTTTGTTAGCCCAAGAAGACAGCCTACCAGCCGCACGGAAATCAGCCAAAAAACGTGTGCGAAGTCGATCTGAAGGATCCTCTAGTAGAGGGTAATGTCAGTCAAAGTTTCTTTCACACTCTCTGTTTGTACGTTCCTTGACAAAGAATGCTAAATCAAGACAGAACTCAAACCAGACACTGCCTGGTTTTTAGATTTTATTTTTAACATGGTCTCATTGACCTTGTTTGTTTCAATGCAATCCGTGCACAACTATTTTAATATCAATGTAAAACTGTTTCTATTCCAGGTGGCCAGCTAGTAGGCCCATGACCCCACGCCAACAAATTGATGTTATTGACTCAAGATATGCTGATGAAAATAATAATGGAATCGAGCCATCTGAAAGAGATATGGAGGTTAGATTTATCGATATCACGAATGCATGTATTGGCATTATTCCCCTCGTATTACAACGTCCAATATGATCATTACAACGTCGTACTACAATGCCAAATAAGATGCCACATTATCATTTTTAACACATTTGTTGCAGTTTATTATCAAGGATGGTTTATCATGTTTAAGTGCACAATCAGGTTTCTATAAATTTTTGTATCCATCACTGCTACTAGGAATTCCTTTGCCATGTTTGTGGGTGTAGCTTGTAATCAAAGCAGCGGGCTGGTCTCCTCATTATGTTCAAGAATAATGAGATTTTAGAGTCTGGTTGTCCTCTGAGCTTCCCTCCAGCCTCCCATGGTCTTCTTGCACAACCTCCAATCAGTAGTCAAGTATCTGGTGATGAATTATGGGTTGTTTATGGTTTTACGAAGCTCATTCTCTGCGGCCTAAATCGAGGGCGGTTTATTAACAAGGGAGGCTTATGATCGAATAATTATGGTACTTTTCTAGTATATAATGAGTATGAACTGATTAGATAAAGAGTTTGTTGTTTTGGGGTTTTTTGACCCTTAGCAGAACGTCAACCAAATCATCTAAATATTAGGCAGGCGAAAAGCTCTCAAGTTTTGAATTGATTATTTTTGCAGAGGTATTATTATTATGTCATCAACGGAGTTCCTCAAACGGCAGTACTCGAGCAAAATGAAGAAAGCCTAAACCAAATTGTCAACGATCGCATTTCTCAGAAGCTAAGGGAAGGTCCGACTCGCTTGGCAATCATCGAACAGTTAAAGGCTGAAGTGCAACATGATTTTGATTGCAGTCTGAAAAAGTCAATTGGTAAGATAGACAGCATCGTTTAGATATTGATAAAATATTTAATGTTATACAGGATTTATGAAACTAATTTCAAGCTACCAAAATTTCTTGTTAGAAGTTTAAGCCATGGATGTCCTAATGAGAAAAAATTGGACGCAGGCATTATTGCTTTGTATTGTTGAGTCCAGCCAACAAAGGCAATATTTTAGTTTCTTTAGACACAAAGATTTTACTGTTTAAAAAATGTTTCACGTTTACGCTATCCAGAGACATAGATTTTTTGTGTTTGCTATTTTACTGTTTAAAACATGTTTCACGTTTGCGCTATCCAGAGACATAGATTTTTGTGTTTGCTAAGTCTGAAAGACTGTGCTTGAAATGCTAAGGTTGCCCTTATGCACTGAAGTTTAGTATGGTAATACCTAATTCCATTTGTTAATTTTAACCTTATCTTATTCATTGCAATATGTGACCTCTGTTTTGTTTGATTTAGTTGATTACATCTTGAAAGATGACAAAGAGAAAAAGAGATTGCACATTGCTGCTATTCCAAAAGCTTTCAGAAATAAGTAAGCGCACTTTATTAATCAGACTTTCAGATATTTCGCTAAGGAACAGAGGGATTCTCAAGCTCTACAGACCTTTAGCCAATCGCTAGTACATGCAGAAATTGGTACATGTTACTGACTCTTCCGAAACACTTCAAGAGGTCAAAATAATGAGATTCTGTTGTTTCTTGTTTTCACTGTTATTCTTCTCTCATTTTATTGTAAATAACTAAACCTTCATCTACACCAACGACACTATTGAGCAGGATCACACCATATCGTCGTATTCTAGTAATTTTTCAAAATCTTTGGGCATTGGAAGTATTTACCTTTAGCCTGGTTTCCATATCAACGTAAGTCACGGGGAAGCGTCCTATTATTTGCATCGGCGATGCTATTTAGATGCCTACAATGATATGGGACGGTAATATCGCCAATGGACACGTAGCATTGCTTGCTTCCTGGTTGAGGCAAGAAATGTTGAGATGAATGCAGTTGTTAAGAATGTTCCTGATGAATCGCCGATGAAACCAGACTTTACTTCTGAACAGAAGTCCCTTCTTCCACAATTATACTTGAAGTACTATCAATGCAGTTTAAGAAAAGTTGTTTTTCTGCGGATACCTGAAATATTTCCCACAATTTTCTTCAAATACAATAGAACTTTTGTTTTTTGTCGACAGGTGCATTAGAGCCCCGGTTCCATGGCACGAAATATATAAATCCACGAAGGAGCTGATTGGTACAACCCTATTCACTGTAAATCCAGTTATGACTGAATTGCAAAATATATGGTACCACAAGTAAGCTATACCAGACATTCTCCTTTCATTGCTGCTGCTGTCTGCTAGTGTTTTGATTTGTTTGACCACTATTTTGTCACTAGAACATTGAAGTCATACATTGTAACTTGGTGCACCTATATCTTGTAAATGGTGATTCAGAGAATAGTTTTGGCACATCTGACATGACCTTTGCAGGGACATGCAAATTGTGATGCTTTGTCGGTAATTATGGGCCTTTTTCAAACCTGCCCATAAGTTTCTTTTTGCACACCCTACTCAAAAAGCCTTTTGGCACGCCACTGGCCCTGCGATGTTAGCCACTCATCCACTCCGAGTATCAATTACTTCAAATCATCCATTCATTTGGATGTTTCAGTTGATTGTCATGGAATCTTCTTAAGGTCTATTAGCAAAACTCGAAGGAACTTAATCCGCGTAATCCAGAGGTTATTAGTTTTTGAGTGGAATGTCACGCAGCAGAGACCAGCAATGAATAATTAAATGAGCAAGAAATCCTTTTGTTTTTAATGGAAGATTATTTGAAATTGCGTGGAATATTTCTTACAAGAGATATCTGGTTGTTATTTGTCGCAGTTACACAATCACGTGGCTTGAGCGTGTATAGAGAAGAACATAGATCTTGTGGTCATCTGGTCTTCTTGGATTGATGTAAATCGCCTTATCTGTCGTCCTTCTGGCAACGAAATCTCTATTTTGAAGCGAGTTTATCAGCTTTAATCAGTATTAAATGATAATCTCCAAATTTGCTTAGATTAGATGTTTTGTACAGAATGAGTTGTTTTCCAAGAACTGTATGCCATAGTTAATCAAATGTGATTAAAATAGGCCTAGTTTTTGCTAATCTTATGTGAAAACAACTCTGTTTTACTTCGGTATCGCAGCCCTATTTACTAAGAAGGTTTTAGTGACTGCATGGCCATGATCTTAGACGTGCTCTAAGATTTTGACAGGCTCTGTGCGTAAAAGCAATTTGAAGTTAAACTTCTCAATATGTGTTAATTGTGTTAATGGTATGATACATAGAGTAAAAGCTTGTCTTTATTTAAATGTATTATGCAACAAACTTTCTATGTCATTTTCTTTTATCATTGAAAAGTGAACTCCTTATCACATAGACTCATATCACTACTGAATATTTCCCTTCACAGTCAAATCACTTTCTGATTCAATTAGCTCAAGTTTTGATAAGCTATACCTCCTTTTGATTTTTTATTAGTCTGTCGCAGTTTCTGACAAACAAAATGTCCACCATCCTGTGTTAGGAGCCTTAGACCAACTGGAATAAGCATATTTAGAACATTTTTTAGAGATTATTTTTTTGCGTGTAGACTAGCTCGTTCTGTGTGTTTGTGCGCCTTTGTGTATTAACTTGTTTACGCGTCTTTGTACTTGTGTACCTATGAGCATCTGCGTGTTTATGTGCCTGTATGCCTTTGCGCCTGTTTAAAACAGCGTGTTTGCATGTCTGCGTATTTGTATGTCTATTTGTATGTACGTGTTTGTGTCTTTTTTATGTGCCTGTTTGCATTAGCTTGTCTGCATCTCCATATTTTTGTTTCTGTGTGCCTGTTTGCGTCAGCGCATTTACGTGTCTGCCTATTTGTGTCTGTTTGTATCTGCATGTGTACTTTTGTGTGCCTGTTTATATCAGCGCGCCTGCGTGTCTGTTTATATCAGCGTGCTTGCGTGTCTGCTTGTCTGTTTGTATTTGCGCGTTTGCATGCCTGCGTATTTGTGTGTTTGTTTGTATTAGCACGTTTGCATGTCTGCGTATTTGTGTGTCTGTTTGTATCACCACATTTGCATATCTGCGTACTCGTGTGTATGTTTGTATTAGCGCGTTTGCTTGTCTTCGTATTTGTGTGCCAGTGTATACCTGTATCTGTGCGCTTGCATGTCACCTTACAGCTGCATTTTCATAACCACAGATTCTGTAAATACCGTTTTATCGACATCGATGGAATATTCCAATCTGGCACACCAATGTATCCACATGAATTTGAGGAGGTTGTGAAAGGACAGTGCGCAAAAGCAAAGGAGGATTTGATCAACGTGTGAGTGAAGTTTGGTATTGATTGTGTAATATTCTTGATATGAGCTCATCGTTTTACATACCTGACATTTCATCACTCGACATAGACCTTTGCCATATCAGCTAAGATGCCTGAGCACTCTAAATCTACCAGAAGTGAGAAGCACGTGATATGGAATAGATACAGTAAGGTTCATGGGCCATAAAGTATGACAAAATTACCAACAGACATTAAAACTTTAGTCTCTTTGATGTTCTGCGAAAAACACCTGAAGTCATCAAATTGTAAATATTGCAACTGTAGGATTTGCAGAACATTTTGTATATGTGTTCAGGTTTTCGTAATTATCATGTTTTTCTTTCATATTGAATTGTGTATTTCTGTAATTACTTGGCCTTCGTTAGCTTTTGGACTTTTTTTTCTACTTCAGTTGGATACCCACGTGTGCTAATGTTCTGAAGACCCTTAAAAACAGTTGGATTCAACTCATTCCAACTAAAGAGAGTGATTCTATCAAAATAGTCCAGTCGTTTTTTGCCTGCGTCGCTTCTGTCATGTCAGTTCAACTGAGGAGCATGGTATTGGAATCATTGCATGATCTTCTTGAATTTCTCAGGAGATACGAGGTAAGTTTTGCTTCAACCAACATTTCAAGTGCAGATTTGTTCTTCTGTGATTTGTCCCCTTCTTATATTCTGCATGACTCCGCATGGTTCTTCCGAAGTTCTCGATATTCTTCTCCATTGGATTCATCTCAATAATATTCTACTTTGTTTTTAACAGAATGGCAATAACTTTGAAGAGCCCTTTGACGAGCTGCACTTTGTCAAGCCACAGGCTAGTTCTTTTTTCACCTTTCAATCAGTTCTTAATTGATTATATGCCTGCTTATCTATGAAATAGTCCCTACAGGCTTTTGTTTATAAGAAACAAATTTTCTACCTTTAGCCTGTGTTTCTTAATATTTTGTCAAGTCCAGCCTTCAGTGGTGCTTAAATTTCTCTTTAAAACTCTTCGGCTTTCCATAAAAAAGCTTAGGTAGTGCATCTATGAGGAGATAAATAGAACTTTGAGGTTCTGTGATGTGCATCTGAGATTGAGTTTCAAACTAGATTGAAGTTCAATTCTAGTAAGTACCTCAACGTTGCAGTTGATTTTCTGAGCTTAACCTTCATTGGTACAAGGTTAAAAAAGGGAATTCTGTTAAAGGATGACTTTTTAAAGTTCAGCCTGCCTGTGTTTTGTAAATGTTTCTCAATTTTTGCCTGATTTCAGTCTCATGCTTCTTGCATAAAAAACGTGTATTATGAAAACTCATTGGGCATTTGCAATTTTATTTCCCAGCAACTTTTAATTTTATTTTGTAGTTGCCTTACCTTCCTTGCATGTCTCTTTCAGGTTATTACACTGAATGTCATTATCAGAGACAGACAGGTCACATTTGAGCCGCAGTTTACTGATGTCCGCGATGTTATCATGAAATGCTTCACAGAAATAGTCGTCAGTGCAGAGAACATCCCTCGAGTAATTATTTGGTTTAATTATTTAATTCTTTAAGTATGCTATTTTCATATATGCCTTTTCTAAATGTTCCTTTAGACAAAAACATTAGATAGATAAAGGCTGTTAAAACTCTGTTTCGGCATCTTATGTTTACAAACATTTATAGATAAGACTCCAAGGGTTGAACTGAGAGACATCATAAATTATATATCTAAAATTGATCCCAGAGTTGTAACACAGGAATGGACATTTGTATTTAGAGGAAAAACAGATTCTGTACAAATTTGAAGACAAGGAAGATTAGAAAGAAATCATTTTGTTTTTTTTTTTTTTAATAATTCAAAGTCTGAATTACAACTACAAACTTATATTACCGTGGCGTAGAACGAGTAAACATTCTATAGAAAGTTAGTAGTTCACGACCACATCACTGTACAATACAATTTACATGACGAAACCACAGGAGGTGTGATCTAGCTCATCTCTCCTGCAGCCAACATGGACAATGAACACTACAAATTAACATGTAACTATCAACAGTGCCATTCCTATTCCAAAAGGGATCCTCCACTCAAGAAACTCATTATGCAATCATCTTGCAACTCATTATGCAATCATCAAAGAAATCATCTTTCGTGTTTTAGGCAAAGTTTGCAATGGCCATGAGATATGACACCAATTCATAGCATAAACTAATCCATTTATCACAAATACGGTATACAGGTTTAACGCGGTTAGAAAAATCCATCAGTATAGCCATTTCGACTTAAACTTGAGTCATCGCCAGCATTAATAAGACAGCAAAACACCGCTGTACATCAAGAGGAACATAGGATCTGAAATCATGACGTGTTGGATCACATTTCCTATCACAAATTATAGGATAAAATCCAATTTTGAATTATACAATAGCTCAGTATTCTTAACAACCTTTGGAGCTATATCTATATCTGTCTTATTAACTTCCCTAAGTTTAGAGACGTAAATTGAATATTTATCACATTTTTATGTTCATTCATATCACTTTAAGCTATTCTTATTATTTTATCATACAGGTTGAAGGGGAGTTGTTTCCTGATTTTAAGAAGAAGAAATTGTATCTGAGATGTGTTAATGTCGAAGAAGCAATTGTTACTGACTTTATTGAGAAGGGAATTGCAATCTTTAAAGACAACACTGCTGGGCCTCAAAGGTGAGAGAGAAGTCTTTATATGTTTACCTGATTGGTCGTGGATGAAAAGACTGTTAGCAAATTTGTGAAAATAAGCGAATGGGCACTATCATTTTCTTTTTACAGAATTCGTCGATGATAGATACTGAAGGAAGTTCTATGTGTTTTTGCTCCCAACATGCACAATATCTCATTTATTTTAATGCATTTTAGTATGGGTGAATGGCCAGTTGGTCAACAAAAATAAGTGCAATGTTCTCTCTTACAGGTACTCCCTAACATATGGGATGGTTTATTTACGTTTAAACATTGCATGAATTTTTAGCCTTTACACATTTCTACCACTAGATACGTGCAAGTCTATAAAAAGTATCAAGATCTATTAACTGGGAAAGCAGATACAGAGACGGCTAACTTTCTCCAGGAGCCCCATGCATTATCGTCCTTTTCCAAGGTAAATAGATGTTACCAAGACGCATTATTATTTTAATTTATATCCGTACCTCCTCCATTTTTAGCTTTCTGGCTGTTGTTAACAACTCATCTGCAACAAGGAGACTTTATTCTTTTCAATGCGTCATTTTGAGTATGATGGCCTTTTAGGGTCTTATTTCCTGTCTGATCCCTAACAGACACAATCGCAAAATTATTATAGAATGAAGTGTTGTTCCTGTTGAGGTTGAACGTAACAAATTTGAAAGTAAATATCCTGAAGCTCGATTCCTACGTTTGAATTTATTCGTAAATAGAACAGTTATTTTATGCTGTGTTTTGAATTCTTTCAGAAAATCAACCAGTTCAAAAGAATCGGCGATGAAATAGCTTCATTACACATTACAGTTCCTTTAAATCTGCTTAGCTTGAACTGCCTCCAATGCAATGAAGAGCTAGAAAGGCGAGCTAGAAATCTGGAGAATCGATTGATCTCATTTGTCGTTGATATGAACAGAGACTTTAATCGAAGGTAAGTAGATATGTTGTTAGCTCATAAGTATTTATTTTTGTCATTTTTGTCTTGATTCGTAGTTATTGTGTTTATAATTAGTTGGTTTTAATTAATATTCTCCTGTATACTGCTGTAAATACTAACTTTAAATATTTTTATTACTTACTGTAATATTTATTATTCATTTTAATTAGAATATACGGTCATGTTTGACTTAATACTTCTTCCTTCATGACATAGATAAGTAATTGTTTCCGATCAGCACTGCAATTCAAAATTTAAAGTCACACATTTGGCACAGTTAGAATTTCTGCATATTTTTGCATATATTGCATATTTTGCATATATTAGTGAAGCTCAATTAATAGTTATCATGGACTGTATTCGAGCCCCACTCAGGTCACCAATCTTCCCCACTTTTCTTCTACTCATGCCTTTTGAATTTATAACCTTAGACTTGGCTTGTGTTCAGATACACACTTTTAGCGTGAAATTAACTGTTCTAGATGTAAGCAAAGCAAAGATATTGAAAGAATGAGATATCATTGCTAACTGCCAATATTTTATTACTTAGCCATTTTATATCTCTGAATCATATTTTTATTGTCATGCCTTTCATGAATGCTTGAGTCAATTCATGCCGTACGCTTTATTACCTATCTGGGTTTTTCACACTTTTTCAGTATTTGCAAGAAATTTGATGAAATATCAGATCGATGCCAGGAAATATCCGACAAAACATCAGAGTTGGTGGCACTGGAGGAATATGTGAAACATGCCAGCAGTGTACGAGTCAAACAACTACAAGCGGAAGTCGACCAGTCTGCTGAAAGACTGTTGTTTTTGCTTGACTATGCCACTCTTCCGTGTAAGTTTAAGCGTATGTTTCAATCTTCCATGTGTACCATTAAGACCAATAATCGCTGTTGTTGTTTTCAGAGCTCTTATGAGTGTTCACTCAAGAGTTAAACTGCTTTCATAGACATAGCTGCCAACCAATTAGAAAGTGATATCACTTGATGATGATGATGGTGAAAGTGATGATGATTAATATGATAATGATAGTAAAATGGTTGATAGTGATGAAAATAATGAAGTTTATGATAGCCACTTAGATTTGGCACTTTTGAGGTATTCAGATGTCCCAGTTTCTTTGGGATTTAGGCTCAAAACACTTAACTTTTCCATTAACTTTATATCACTTCTACCCATTGCATGACTAGGATCAAACGTAACTGTTCACTTTTTATTTATGTCAAAAAATGACATGACCGTTTAGATTTTCAAGCTTCTTATTATTTAGGTAGTTCAGCTCTGTTCGGAAATGCTAGGGAGGAGCTACATCTTACCTGACAGCTTTCTTTATTAAAATTATGAATTGCTACGTCCAGGCTCGTAATCGGGGGTTGGGGCCCATTTGGAGTTCTAAAAAGTGACTCACTCCTCCCTTAGAGATAGAACACGAGAGCATTATTTACAACACGTTGCATCATTTGTCGGAATTCAACCCAAATCATGTAACTCAGTGAACTTTGAACACCAATGGGGCAAGCAACTTCCCCCGCCAGCTGATTGATGCTAGCTATGAACAAATCATCTATGCTGCCCTAGCAAAATCATGCTGGGTACGTTCGTGGCTGCTCTCTCCCTGAATTTTACGTTTATTTGTCTAGTGTTTCCTACTTCGCCTCTCAGCTGTCTTCGTATTCACGAAATTAACAGATATCGACAGTGTTTAGTGATTGCGAGTCAATGTGGGTCATATGAATTAACTGTTTTCACGAACTTAGGTTTTCACAATCTTAAGTCACAGAGATTAAATCATGGGGGTGCAGGAATAGTATACAGTAATATCAAAATGAAGAGTATTTGTTCTTATTTCGTTTTTTATTTCATATTTAGATGAGGATATTAAAGTAAACAACACAGTTTTCCATTGGCCTGACCAAGTTCAGAAGATCTTTGAACTGAGCCGAAATCGAATTGATCATCGCAAGGATACAGCCGTAGATGAATTAAAGATTAAGTATGCGTAACTTTTGTCAATATGGTTTTTTGCCTAACAATTGTCAAAATTTACTCTTTGTTTTTCATTTCATACATCGGAGCACTCTTCCTGCACTGTGGAACTCACTCGACTTGATTGCAAGACAGCACTCTCCATTTGTTGTGCCAGTAACGGCTCTGTTTTTTCTTCAGATTGAGAGACTTTGAAGAGAAATTGAAAGTCTACGAAAAAGAAGTGGAATCATTCAGAAAAAAGGAGGTAGATATCGATGTTCAACTACTTCGGCAGAATTGGATGATAAATTAGCTGACAGCTCTAACTGTATCAAGCACTTAATAGGAAAGGAAGAAATTTCCATTTTCATTAGCATTTATTCAGTATTTATACACGTATAA
Source organism: Mastigias papua (assembly GCA_964019165.1). NCBI lineage: Eukaryota > Metazoa > Cnidaria > Scyphozoa > Rhizostomeae > Mastigiidae > Mastigias > Mastigias papua. The sequence goes on from OZ025275.1 coordinate 13,887,756, forward strand.
CCTTTCAGCGTGATAAAAAAATGTATATTTACAAGGAAAACAGGAAAATAAATAAAGTGGAATAATTTGTATACCACTTAGATTTGCTGCTGATTGTTGATATGAGTCCTGAACAGAGCCATTGCTTTTGTTCGATGGCGCAAGACTGCAGCAGATAGTATATTCCTTCAAATATCCAATAACTCACTAATGAATTTGCTCTGTAGATCATGAACACCGAGGAGATGACTAAGAATGTTGAGAAGCTCAATGAATTGGAAACTGTGTTGACTGATGCAAGGGAAACTTTGCAGGTTCACTTATTTTTCTAATATAATTCCTCATATCTACTACTTGCAAGTTTAGTTTTGTCGGTTTCTTTGTCCTTGCTTGTGACATCAGACATCTTGTTTTGAGAGGAAAGCTTCTTGAAGCCAGTCCTTGAAATGAATTGCAGCCATGTTTGAATAGCAAACAGCTTCTAAATTTACAAAAACATTTCAAGATTATTTCATTAATAATACGTGATTTTTGCCCTGGCCTTGCCGGGAGTGTATGTATGACAGGAAAACGTTGGGTACTCTGAAGGCATTAACAGCAGAACGATATGTATTACACAGAATATGAGGCAATTTCCAAAGCGTGATATTCAAGACAATATAACAGATCTTATGTTTGCCAATATCCCTAGCTTAGTGATGTTGTGATACCTTTTGTAGGCTCTTAATGAAGAGGAAGAACTCTTAGAATTCGAGCCATCGCGATTCCCAGAACTTCAAGACATAATTGCATTCAAAGAACCATATGATAAACTATGGAAAACGGCGTTGACCTTTGCAACAAAATATGAACAGTGGATGAATGGTGAGATTTTTTTAATTATGCATAATACATAAATCTATTTTATGTTGCATTAGTTTGAATCATTATTTAAAGTGCATTTTATTTCTTATATGTTTATGCATTTATATATTTTATTACTTGTCTTTTATTTTTTATTTCTTTTATCAAATACCAGATATAGATATTTGCTATTTTGCATCAGTTAAATCGAAATTTTTTTAGTTTTTTTCAATTTTTGTCAGATATTGGTATTGTAAGTTGTATCGAGTGTATCGTTAGAATTTTTGAATTGTTTCCTGCACTAGCAATATCTTGATCTCTTAACATTCTGATCAGAAAAGTATCGAACGAAACTACAGCACCGTGCTGGAAGACTTGTGTTTATATAATGCCGTAACTTGTTTAGACTGAGCAAAACATAGCTTTAAATAAACTGGAATATGAAGATCTTTAGCTATATGTGACGTTGATAGTTGAAACATCTTTACTTTCTTCTTAAAGCAAAAAGTATAAATGTTGTCAAACTCAAGTGTGTGATCAGTGCATTATCCATTTTATTTGCTGCAGAACGACAGAAAGGCGATTGCTCCTGTCGTCATTTCTATATAAAAATTTCTCATTGTACAATATTGTATTGTTGACTTAATTTTAGGGCCTTTCGCTGAAATTAACGCCGAACAACTCGAAGAAGAAGTTAGTGGCATGTGGAGGACAATGTTTAAACTCTCCAAAACCTTTGATAAAGTTGCTGGTCCCAAACGAGTTGCTGATAGTACCAAATCGAAGATCGACAAATTTAAAGTGTATCTCCCTTTACTCTCATGCATCTGTAATCCAGGTCTCAGAGATAGGCACTGGGAGCAGGTATTGTTTTGCAAATTCGTCCAGTTTTGATTTTAATTGTCTAGGGTGCAGTAAAACTATAGACCTTACGATTGGGACATGAAGCTAGCTTTGCACTTGACTTTAAGGTTATTGTTTACTGTTCTTTCATATGTAGCTTTCATACAACCTGCTAATGTTCTGTATCAATGCTGTTGTTAGGAGTGAGAAACTTTGGGGCTATTTACTTGGTTTTTTACCAACAAGTGGGCCTCTGTTTTGAGATTTTTGACAGTAATTTATCTTGAACTTTTTTCTTGAGAGACTTCTTCCTTGTTGAATCCCCATTGATAGATTTGATTTGTATCCAATATGGAATTTGAGAGTTATATAGAACTGAATTTTTTGATTCTTGATAGACTAAGTTGACCTATAAATTATAGGGTTATTGAAGCAAGAGCATAATATTTTTGCCTCATTAGATGAGTGATATTGTGGACTATGATATCAAGCCAGAACCTACAACATCGTTGAGCCAGATGTTGGACTTTGGATTGCAGAAATACATCGAGAGGTATGTTCTCCATGATGCTACATTACATTGGTATGCATATTTTGGTATGCATTTATATATTTGTATATATGCAACTAGAACAAAATTCAAATCGGTATTGTTTAAGGGTATTTTTCATTGATATTTGAAAACAGTTGATCTCTATAGATTTGCTATTGGACACTACAACTGTCTTGGAAATGCATTTTGAATATGAAGCCAATAGTCTGGAATATGGTGTCATTTCACTTGTTCTAATTTTTCTCAAAGGTTAGAAAAATATTTGTAAAGGGTACTTATCCTTATTCTTCATCATAACTATTTGCTTCCTTCTATTAACAGGCTTGACGAAATTAGTGCTGCAGCAACTAAGGAATATTCCCTGGAGAAAGCTATGGAGAGGATGAAATCAGAATGGAATGGAATGTACTTTGAACTTGTTCCATATCGTGACACGGTACGGCTATTAGTTTGACCTTTCGATAATCTAAGCCAAGGAAGAGTATTCACAGGGTTTGGTATTAATTGTAAAAGTACGCAATTGTAAATTATTCAAGAAGAGTTAAGCCCATTCTTCCTTATCCTCCTGGTGATATATTCCGGAATATCATGGCCTAGTCTAACCTCATGCCACTGGTTCAATACATTGCAATCTTTTTTATCTTATGGTTTTTAAATATGACAAAAACTGTCGAGTTTGTTGTAACTAATAAATATAGCAAACTATACGTTCTATGCATATGCAATTTCAAAACTATGCAATCTTACAAATCTATTCACAAGATTGAAATATTTGATATCCTTTGAATACTTGTATATCCCAGCATTTTTAGACCAGTTTTGGATTGTATAGCAGTAGAAATTATTCACACTTAAAATAGAGAGGAATTTAATTAATCACACCTCAGAGTACGTATATTTTTCAGTTATAATTTTTGTATTGCTATGCTAGTATGAGTTACATTAATTTCTTTCTAGGGCGTCAGCATTCTATCAGCCATCGATGATATTCAGTTATTGCTTGACGATCATATTGTGAAAGCACAAACAATGAGTGGTTCCCCTTTCATCAAGCCGTTGGAAAAGGAAATCAAGGATTGGTGCGAGAGATTGATTATGATTCAAGATATTTTAGACAATTGGCTCAAGGTGGGAGTACTTTTCTGGAATTTTTATGTAGTTGAACATAAGGCTCGCCATTTTGGCGGTTTTCGGGCTAAATTTCCTAGCTTTAGCTTGTTTTTTAGATGTTTTGCTTCAAAAAAATATTGCTTGTCTTCTCACTGAAACTTGCTATTTTTGGCCTGTTTCCATGAATATATTAAAATAACATTTTATACTGCTTTTCACATCTTTGAGCTTCTCTATGATTTTTCATATTGGTGAACATCTGATCTGCATGTGAAAATTCTACAGATTGAATCTCCATGTTGTACACTGATGTTGTGCATGATATTTTATTTGGTTTGATTGTTAAAGTTTGAAGTCTACAGAAGCTCTTTTCTTTTTTCTCTTCGCTTTTCATTTCTCCATATTATCGTTGTTTTCTCTTCCATCAGTGCCAAGCAACTTGGCTTTATCTTGAACCAATCTTCAGCTCTGAGGATATCATGGCACAAATGCCTGAAGAAGGCAGGAAATTTGGAGTTGTTGATAGTTATTGGAGAGATATTATGAACGAATCGGTGAGTAACTTCGACTACCTGGTTTAATATCATTACCTAGGCCTGTCAGATTCAACTATACCGAGCTTATCAACATAGCAATTGTGAATCTGTCCATTTCTTGCAGAGGCTAACTATTTTTGCTTTTTCTCGAACTGCAGTCTGACATCACGCTTGCAAGCTGTTATCTTTTAGCAGTCATTTTTCATATCAACATACATTTAAATATAGTTTGCTTTCTGTTTGCCACTATAGGTTAAAGACAGTCATGTATTAACATGCACTAGTCAAGGAAACATGCTCGGCCGTCTGGTTGAAGCAAATCAGCTCCTCGAGGAGATACAAAAGGGCCTTAATGCATATTTGGAGAAGAAACAACTGTTTTTTCCAAGGTATCTTTATATGTTATATACTAACACAATCCATCATTCCATTTTTCTCTTTTCTCTTTCTCTTGCTACGCGTGTTGTTATGTGGCTTTATTTAAACATTTCTAAAAACTTCCATCCGCACTACACACTTTGTCCATTGCACACTTTGTCAATTACACACTTTATTCATTACATACTTCATTCATTACATACTTTATCCATTGTGCACTTCATTTACCACACTTTATCCATTACACATTTTACTCACTACATAATTTATTTCTTGCACATTTTATTTATCAAGAATTTTATATATTGCACTATTTAGTTACCGCATTGTTTATTTGCTTTGCAGGTTTTTCTTCCTCTCCAACGACGAATTGCTGGAGATCTTATCCGAGACCAAGGATCCTTTACGAGTTCAGCCTCATTTGAAAAAATGCTTCGAAGGCATTGCAAAGCTTGAGTTTACAGATCAGCAAGAGATAATCGGGATGATTAGTAGTGAAAACGAGGTTGTTCCCTTTTCAAGCAAGATAATCCCAGCTAAAGCAAAGGTATGTACATCACATTTGACAGTTTTATTTTAAAAGTATAATTTTCCGTATCAAATCTTTCCTTCTAACCAATTTCTCAACTCTACACTCAGTTCTCGCCATTAATGCATAAGAAAAAAGTTAAAGTGGTCGTTTAACTGCAGCTTTATAATATATTTTAAAACCAAGATGACAACAAAGAAAGAAGTGACGCCATTAGTGAACTTTCATTAATATAAATAACATCATGACACATCCATTGGTAACATCAGACAATCAGACAATCCGATAGTTTTGATATAAACGTTTCGGACCCTTTCCAGGACTCATCATTAGTATAAACTATTTATATTATTTGGAATTATGAATTAAGGAAGAAGGATATTCACGTAAGCTATACTTGAATGAAAACTCCTAGGAAAAGAGAGCACATTTCTGCTAGTCTCTATCTTATTGAATTTAGAATGCTTCGTGTGTTGGATTTTTGCAGCCTTTTTGTGTATCCACACCCTTGCTATTTGTTCTTTGTTGCCAAATTCAAGGGAATGGTGGAGAAGTGGCTGATACAAGTCGAAGAAATCATGATTAAGAGTCTAATGAAAGTTACAGAGGATGCACTATTGGGCTATTCTCAAACACCACGTGATAAATGGGTGCAAGAGTGGCCTGGCCAGGTAACGTTGGATACCATGAGATTTCCAATAGTTAATTCACTTATAATCCGTACTATCATGTTGTTATCCTCTCCACTATTGCATGAGAAAAATGCACAAAGTAGTATTCACTGTAGTATATAGTAGCTTAGGATAATATATGATGCTATAGACTAGCTTGTGACAATGTATGATAATTTATGATAATTTGTGATAATTTATGAAAATTTATGATACTTTGTGATAATGCATGATACTGTATTATGATTTTATAGCTCCTTCGTTTCAGATTGTCATTGCTGTCAGTAGCATATTCTGGACAACACAGGTCACTGAGGCAATCTCAGCTACCAACGGTCTCAAAGTAAATGCCTTTTTGCTTTGTATTTAATCACATTTGTTTGTTTTTCATGCTTAAGAAACCTTTAATTATCTAAGATTATTTCTATTGAAACGAAGACTTTTTACTATTTCTGGGTCGATTTCGTCTGCCTTATTTCATAGTTCAACTCTGAATATTTCTTCATTCCATAAGCATTTAGTTTCTTATTATTTTTGTTGAACTGCTGAATAAATAGGCTAGTAAATATTAAGAAATATTGATCAAATAGTAAATACTAAATTAGTAAATTCATTGTCCTTTGGGACCTCCGCTCTTAGTGATAAACTGCGTTCTACCCATCGAACACCACCCAGTTATATTTATCTTCATGTGTTATTGCTGTCAACATCTGCAGCTATACAGCGTCAGGCATGAAAAGTGCAGATATATTTCTTGTGATATTTCCTCTCATTTATCACCTATTTCTTTTTCCTCTATCTTGTAGCATCAGTCCTCTTTCCTTCTTTGCTATAACTTGCCTCTCAACAACCAAGGAGATCGTATAACTTACTATATTAACTTTCATCTTATCTATTACATGTTTATTTGATATTTCTCATTCGTACTGTTGTATTCTTCGTCCAGAAATACCACCAGATTTGCAACTCTCAAATCGACTCCATTGTTGCTTTGGTAAGAGGAAAGCTTGACAAAGGTGTGCGTGTTACCCTTGGGGCTCTCATTGTTATCGACGTTCATGGTATGTTTTCACATTCTAATTTCTGATATGCACACGACACTCCTGTGGACACTGGCTAGAATATCTTTAATCAGTAGTTCCCTGGGAGGCTTTACATTAGAGCTAATGTATACCTGGTTATCCAAAGTTATTAAGCCAGTGCGCTGTTGACTTGTGTATTAATATAGTGGCCATTTTTGAATGGCTAGATACTATCTATTAGACAGATAGAGTTTAAACAATTCAGCTATGTTTGCAAATTGACTCAATTAGAACAGTTTCTGCATAGAGTGACTTTTCACCGGTAGCAACTGTCCTTCAAATGATTTTGCTGAATAAGCGTACCATATTTTCGGCTCATACTTCATCCCCAGTGCTACCATCTGTCTCTATCCTTGCGAGCTTAATTTTCTATTATACTACATTTTCTTGCGTAGTTCTCTGTTAATTACCCATCTCTACAAAGGCAGACCAGCCGAGAGCTTTTGTGGGACCCTGCGCAAATGAAAAAACTGCCACTGATAACGTCTCAAGACGTCTAAAATTTTATAAAGTTATTACATTTGAAAGTTTCTGCAATCAGCAAGGAATCATTGATTGCTCAGTGGCTTCGCTCGTCCGTGTCAATCTGTCCCCTTTGCACCCCTGTTAGCACCCTCATTCAAAGGGTTTCATTAGTATCTCTGACTCCTTCATCTATAGCCCGTGACGTTGTCGCGAAAATGGCGAAAGATAATGTCAGCAATGTGAACGATTTCCAATGGATCGCCCAATTGCGATATTATTTCGAAGAGAAAAGAATCATTGTCAGAATGATAACGACCAGTATTAATTATGGTTATGAATATCTTGGCAACTCAGGACGACTTGTGATAACACCACTTACAGATAGGTGTTACAGGTAGATATGCACAGATATCTTGCACAAGAGAATACTATTATGCAATCTGTTTACAACACACAGAATATCATTGTATAGATTTCCGCAAGGTTTCTCTTATTCTCGATTAGGGAATTAATTCAATTTGGTTGTTTTTCCATGTATTGTCTTACCCTCCTTTGCTTTTTCTACCTGCACAGAATTTCATGCAAATAGTTTGCTACAATTTTGATCTGTAGCTCATTTGCATATTATATTGATTTGGAATGCTTAGTTTCCACTTCCTCGTTGTTTCATATATTCTACTTCACGTCATGTTAAAGTAGCTTTTTCTGCTTTACAGAACCTTAATGGGTGCACTGAGACTGAATCTCGGCGGTGCACCAGAAGGTCCAGCTGGAACAGGAAAGACTGAGACATCCAAAGATCTCGCAAAAGCTGTTGCAAAACAAGTGAGTAATTTGACGTCTCCTCAATCACGATTGCCGTACATATTTGATCAATTTTGGTATTTGAGTTTTTCATCTCCATATAAGTCAACAGAACTTGCTTGCAAAAGTATTTGAACAGCTTTTTGCTAGCACAGAGTAAAGATGTTGCTTTGATAACGATTATATTATAAAATTTTAGAAGAGTTTTTCTTTCGTATTTGAATAAGAGGAAGAAAAAGTATTGTAACCTCGGAACGTAGCTCTTAGAGATTATTTTGGCTTGCAATATTTGTAGAAAATTTAACAGAAACATTTTGATTGAAACTGTTATGAACTCTAATGACATAGCTGAAGTTATTTATCTTGACTTTTAAGTGTAAACTCTAATGATGTAATAGCTAATCTATAGTTAAATAAAGCAATAGATAAACATTAGATAAATACTTGCAAACAAAAATTATATATGTCTAGCAGCTTAGATTTTATGGAAATTTTTTTGAGCCAGATACTGAAGTTCCCAGGAAGGGAAAAATTTTTTCCAACTTTGATTTGAGTAAGCCTTTCTTGCTCTCAAAGCAAGTTCTTGTATCCACCTTGCCATTTTGTTAATAGAAATGATGTTGGAAAGGAACTCTAATTATTTCTAGAAGCTACTTTTTCTTAAAACCTATTTCTGAAATCTCAGTTCTTTTAAGAGAGAATTCAACTTTAACTGTAAACAATTGATTTTCAAGAAGCAATCTCTTTTTCAGTGCGTGGTGTTTAATTGCTCCGATGGCCTTGACTTCAAAGCAATGGGAAAGTTCTTTAAAGGACTAGCACAGGCAGGCTCATGGGCATGTTTTGATGAATTCAACAGAATTGAACTGGAGGTTGGCATCAAATCTAATCTGGTTATATTTCCTTTCGCAAGTGTCACAGAAATGGAAGGGAACCTTATAGGAACTCGAAACAATGAGCTCGAAATAGTGTTTCTGTGGATGATATTGCTAACTATGAACAGTTGAAGTAAAGCATGCTCTATTTTCAACTGTAGGACAAACTTTAACCCAAACAATTTAATCAATGAAAAAGTTATTTCATTATGAAATTGTCGATTAGTATAACCAGATATCTTATTTTACGTGTTATCTGTAATGGCTATGATAGTATACTTAATGCTGATATGAGTGAGACCCTTGAGGTAGATGCCATAGAGATAATGTAAAAGTTCGTATCATTGTAGGTGTTCTCTGTAATGGTTACGATAATATTCACAACTGATATGAATATTGGACTGTTTTTAGGTAGATGCCATAGAAATAATGTAAAATTTCATATCATTGCAGGTGTTGTCTGTAGTGGCACAGCAGATTCACACAATCCAGAAAGCAATAGCAGCTAGACAGAAGAGATTTGTGTTCGAGGGAACAGAGCTTGTTCTTGACCCCACTTGTACCATGTTTATCACAATGAACCCCGGATACGCTGGAAGACAAGAGTTGCCAGACAATCTAAAGGTTGTTGCACTTGCAGTATATATATTTAATGCAATCTTTGACCGGCAGATCTGAAATTCACTAGCATCAGATCTGTAATGTATAGTGAAATTGCCATTATAGTTGGTATAAACTTTCGGAAATTTGAAGTTTGAAAATTTTGAGTGTTTTGCATTCTAGGTTTTGTTTAGGACAGTAGCCATGATGGTGCCAGATTACGCGCTGATCGCTGAGATCTCACTTTACTCCATGGGATTTGTGGATGCTAGAAGGTAGATTATCATTTCATTTGTGTGCTGCTTTCTTGTTTACTGTCTATAGAATTCATCGACTCTGCTCTCTACCTGCATCCAAGTAGTTCAGTATAGTTGCTGCTTTTCGCAAATAACTCAGACTCTTAAGACATGGATGTATTCTCTGAAATTGATCAATTTTGTGGCATATTTTGTTGCGTTTTCATTCGAAATTCTTCAGTAAAGATAGCTTAAGATTTTTTAGTTTGCTATGAGTCGAAATAAGGATAACTTTTTGACTGATCCAGATAATTTTTCATGTGCCTTGTGTTGGTTGAAGCTCAGAAATCTTCTTACTCTTCCTCTGGCGTGATTTCAATTTTATATTAGGTCCCCGGTACGGATCTTTCCTCTCAACATCTTTCTGCTACCCATCTCCCCATGTCTCAGCCCCATCTTCTCCTTATCATCCCTTGTACAATCCTTCTAACTTCTCAATGGTCTTCCTGTTCTGCTCATTCCCATCATCTTCGCTTCCAATCTGTTTCCCACATAATGAGTGGAAGTGATGGTTTAAGATGATTTAAAAAGTCTTTAAAATAATCTTTTCTAATTAGATTCGTTAGTTTCTATATCCATAACTTGCCAATATTATAATTTTGTTTACATCTACCCAAAGTTTATCACGCTAAGCTATTCTATAAATACGAATAACAACTTGTCACACAATTCTGATACAGCTTTTCTTGTTTATACCCAGCTTGTCGACAAAAATCGTCGAGACTTACCGTCTCTGCTCTGAACAGTTATCCTCTCAGTCGCATTATGATTACGGCATGCGAGCAGTAAAGTCAGTTTTGACAGCAGCTGGCAATTTAAAACTGCGTTTTCCTGACCAAGACGAAGCTGAGCTAGTTTTAAGAGCCATTCTAGAAGTCAACCTTGCAAAGTTTTTGTCACAGGTAACAGAGTTTAGTCGTCACCTGGCATTGAAACAATCAGCAACCGAGCTCGTTCCTACATATATTATTTGCTAACTTTGATTGCTCAACCAAACTCTGCTGTTTTTAATCATAAGTTGATTTGCTAGCAATTTGCTGAGATTGAAATCGGTTTTCTCCAGTCTTTCAACCTCACAGTCCAATTCGCCCATGGTTCCTCTTTTTAATAAAGCGTATTGAGTCACTAGTAGCCTTGTGATATGACAGAGTCAGAATCTGAATTATTTGAATGGAAGCTTGATGCCCGATGAGTTTCCATTTCCTGCTTTCCTTGAATAAGCGCCCCACGCTCGTTTAAATATCAGGTTCATAGGAGTGTGCTTATTTGGGGAATATGGAAAGTATGCTGTCTTTCAAACTGAACTGGAAGTAACTTTGCAATTCCATCAATTCTAACTTGTGTTGTTTCCTTTATCAAACAGGACGTGCCATTGTTTGAAGGGATTATTTCAGATTTGTTCCCTGGCACAAATTGGCCTTCTCCAGATTATGGTGCATTGATGGTTGCTTTGGTAGACAATTGTAAGAAGATGGGGCTTCAAGCGACAGAATGGTTCTTGAAAAAGGTTACACAAGTAAGTTCAAAAAAATCTAAACTTATCAGTATCCCACAATATGCTGCCCTTTCTTGAATAGCTAGCTTAATAGGAGTTAGACTTTGATGAACTAAATATTGCAATCTTTTGCCTGTAATATGAAAAATAGAAATAGATATTATAAATGTTTGAATGAAAACTATAAGTTTAATACACCTTCAACTAATATACTATTTCATTCCACCATTTTTATTTCTTAGTTCAAATTGGGTATTCCTTTTTGTAAGATCTTTGATTTATTACTCTTTTGTTAAAATGTTGATTTCAGAGCAATTTTTTACGCCAATAAAATTCCTTATGTTTTTCCTATATCTTACCATTACAGTTACATGTAAGCAATTATGTGTGTATTTATTTGGCATTTTCTTTTTTCTAGATTTATGAGATGATGCTCGTACGGCACGGTTTCATGATTGTCGGAGGCCATCTTGGAGGCAAAACTATGGCTTACAGAGTCCTTGCGGGTGCTCTTGAGGACCTCGAGATGGCTGGTGTCCCTGACCAATTCAAGGTATCTTTAGGCAACTTGAAGAAATTTACTCACTCAGTAGCATATGAGAAATTCATGCACTTCATTTTTGCAGACTCATTTGTTTTTTGTCTGCATTTCTTATAGCTTGGGACAATTTTACATATTTTAGACTTAAAAATTGACAAATTATTGCCGAAAGCGTACAGAAAGCTCTCTTTAGTTAAACTTTCAAATACAAAAGTATTTAACTGCTTTACATAGCTACTTGAGCCATGCGAGCTATTTTTATAAGTCTTCATTTAATCAGTCAGTTACCGTTAGAATTTAGACTGATGTTGAAGTAAATACACGCTTTTTTCATAAGAAAACTGCTTTCTTGTTTTAGCTTCAATTTTTCTTAACTTTTTCCGAAATTTACGCTGAGATTTTCTTAAGATTTTCTTAACTTTCCTTGGGTTAGACTGGCTAGAAGAGGTTACCCTTATTTGTTATAAAAGGTTTGATCTTTGTTAACCAAGATTATCAAAGAAAAATTTTCATCTTTGTAAAGGAGCTTACAAATAATGAGCCAATATCGATTTCTCGCGCATAAAAAAGGTGAAGTTTGGAACTTGAGCCTCGTAATGTTCTTGACATTTTTTTTAAGATTTTCACTTTTTGACTCTCATTTTCTTATAAACTATTTTCTTATAAAAAGACGTGTATATCTCCTTTCTTGGTGATCTCTTTTTGATAACTGAGTTGATTTTCAAAGGTTAAATACAAGATCATAAATCCTAAATCATGCACAATGGGTGAGCTATACGGCTGTTTTGATCCTGTCTCACATGAGTGGTCGGATGGTGTACTCGCTAATACATTCCGAGATCAAGCCGTCTCTACCACGGAAGACAGAAAATGGATCTTATTCGACGGACCTGTAGATGCTGTGTGGATTGAGAACATGAATACTGTTCTTGATGACAACAAAAAGGTAAGAAAATGGCCAGTATTTCCTCAATACCCGACATTTACTAACTTATCTGTTCTTGTGCCCTTGCAACAATAATAATAATAATAATAATAATAAATAATAATAATTATTATTATTATAATTAATTGCAGTGATGACTTCTCAGATGAATGAACTATGCAGAGTCACAGGCCCCGGTGCTGTAGCATCAGTTAGATTTTAATAATTTTGGAAATGATCTTTAAAGACTCCGCTCTTTGCATGACAGTATTAGAGTGTTTTAGAAATCACTTCGATAATTAAGAATGCTTTCTTAAAGATATTAAAATTTGCTGTCTTTAGTTTTCCATATCTTTGTTCATTTTAAATTTGGTCATTTCATTTCATTTTTGGTCAGGCTTGTGCTGCTACTCAACTATAAAATTTAAATGGTTTTGATCTGCTGAAGGCTTTTCAAAACTGTGTATTAGTTTATTAGGTAGAATATTAAGTCTATCTCTAAAACAGCTTTGAAAATATTCGCATTTCAGCTTTGCTTGATGAGTGGTGAAATTATACAGATGAGTGGTAAACAGAGTTTGATATTTGAAACTGAAGATTTGGATCAAGCCTCGCCTGCAACCGTTAGTCGATGTGGAATGATTTATCTTGAACCACACCAAGTAGGGATTCCTTTCGTTATCTCATAATATTTATCGCAACATTCAACGCACTATTCATCGCTTTTTCTTTGCAATGCTCATCGCAATGTTCATCCCTTTTTCGCAATACTCATCGCAATGTTCATCCCTTTTTCGCAATACTCATCGCAATGTTCATCCCTTTTTCGCCATACTCATCGCAATGTTCATCCCTTTTTCGCCATACTCATCGCAATGTTCATCCCTTTTTCGCCATACTCATCGCAATGTTCATCCCTTTTTCGCCATACTCATCGCAATGTTGAGCGCTTTTTCTAGTATCTTATTAATGACTAATAAGCCATGTCATCTAAAAGAGTAGCTTGCAAAGTATTAAGGCACTTTTTTGCGCCTTATTGTGTTACATTGTGTTGCATTTTGTTTGTTGCTTTGTGTTGCATTGTGTCTTTTTGTGCTGCATTGTGTTTCTTTGCGTTTCAATTCGGTGTCTTGCGTTGCATTATGTAGCTTTATGTTGCATTTTTTGCCTTTATGTTGCATGTTTCCCCGTTTATCTTATGATAGAACAGTGAGGAATACCAAGATGACGAACAGTAAACGAGAGGAAATATTTCGTGGGCTAATATAAGAAAAGCCATAATTATTAAATGTCTTTTCTTTGTAATCAAGCACCTAGCTTAAAAGCGTTAGCTAATTTACCAATTTATAGTTCTAATATTTATAATTTCATATTTTGAATATGAGTGGTTTTCTTTTTGAAGCTTGGATGGAAGCCACTCATGGAATCATACATGGAAGAATTGACAGAAGCTCTTACAAAGGAGCAAACAGAGCTTGTTCACGAACTGTTCAATTGGTTAATTCAACCGTGCCTAGGTATCGTATGATATCCTGGAACAGTTTCATTTTAGACTTTATTACGGTTTTAGTTCTGGAAGCCGAAGCCATTATTAAAAGGCGCAAGACTAAAAGCCTAAGAATAACGAAGAACAGGAAGTTGTGGAGTCCTTTGATTACCAAAGTTCTTAGAGAATTTGATACGTAGACAGAAGGAAGGACGTTATTATATGAATAGTTTCGAGGGAATCTTTAATTTGGGAAAAAGTTTAATTAGTCTTTTTCACGTTGTGTTCAATAGTTTTCACGAATTAGCATTTAAGTTCAGGATGATGGGAGACTGTACCTTATGAATCATCCTTCTTTATTCTTTGTCTTTTTCTTTCCTGTCACCATCATGTTCTCTTGACTGCCCACAACTCATGTAATATATTTACATTGGTACTTTCTACTGCTATTTATACTATCTGGTGTGAAAAATTTTTATTTGAGTTATTGATGTTTGTATTCATAGATTTTATCCGAAATAAATGCCGATTCTTTGTGCAAACTTCAATGATGCATCTGACGAAGTCATTTCTCACATTATACACGTGCCTATTGGATGAAATAAAAGGCCAAGCGACTGCTGAAGGGTCCCATAGATTGTCCACTGGTCAGGTAGGGACCACCTTTACCATCTTGTTCTCTTCAGCATCTCCTTCCAAGCCTTCTAAATCCTTTAGCTATTTTGATTCTGTCATTTGGCAATAATAAACTTCTCTTTGTATCCAGTCAGTTTTCCTGACTTTGCTTCGTATGCTCTCCGTGAAAACACTTATCCTCTAATTATAACAGCATAAAACTCAAAATACAAGTAAATTGTCCAGTTTATTCAACACTAGTCTATCTTAATTGGCATACTCTCTATTCATAGCGAATTAAAAACCAAGCAATATGATTATACAGCTAGAACAAGACTGCTGGTTTAGTAATAAACGAGGACATCTGGGTTCCTGTATGAAAGACAACTGAATTTATAGCTCTACTTCTATTCACCAGCTTTAGCAGATCGTTTTCAGTAATTTTATTGGGGTACTATTTTTGTAGATTACGTCGTGGCTTCAAGGGTTGTTCGTGTTTGCTATTATCTGGTCGATCGCAGGAACTCTGGACGGAGACAGCAGGATAAAATTCAACGAATTTTATCGGGATTTACTAGCTGGTTCAAATAAAATGCATCCAAAACCAAAAGCTATCAAACTATCAAAGGTTAGCAAATAATTCTTGTTTGATGAATTAGTCATTTATTTCTTTTGTTCATCGGTTTATTGTTTGATTCCTTGAGCCTTCTCATTTCATGATTTATCAGCCATGATTCATCTACTCAGATTTATGGCTGCATTTGTATCAATTCTATGTCAGCAAGTTTTGTGTCAATATTTTGCCTGCTTTGTCCGTACAGCAAAATATCTTCCCAGAAGCTGGAACAGCATTTGATTACACATTTGTCAAGTCTGGAAATGGTTCCTGGGCACGATGGATTGACACAATAGACAAAAGCCTCTTACATGTTGACAAAAATGCCAAAGTATGATATAAAATTTGCTGTGTATTATTTACTTTTCTATTTTAATGTTTTTCTGTCAATGTTAATATGTTTTAGAACTATAGTAAATCATTGATTTCAGGAAGGAGGAAGCAGCATATGCATTTGAAAAGCAACCTATCAATTTCTGACTGTAAAATAAGCCGAGAGCTTAACCCCAAATTTACATCTTTTCACCCTTGTGTGTCAAGGTGGCACGCCTATGTATTATTGTACTAGCTCTTTGATTACTAATAGATTTATGGTTGTACTAACATCTCTTTTTGGTGCTGCAATGAATGAAAGACGTCGAATTTTTATGAATATATTAGCGTACGATATTCAAAATTTCTGAAGATTCTTCGTCAGTATTTCCATCGAGATCAATTAGGCCATCTCAATTAGGGGGATTTTGTCCCTCTAGTTGAATTTTATATGAGTTATTTTTGTTGACTTTTGCTATTCCCAAAGGAAATTCATAGCACATTTTCCTGCTTGTCTTGATCTGCTCTTCCTGTTTCAGAAATGTGATATTAGGTGATATTACTTAATGCTTGTTGATCTTGTAGGTCAGTGAATTGATTATACATACAGACGACACAGCTCGACAGATTTATTTCCTTAACACATTCATCTTGCATGAAACACCTGTTATGTTCGTTGGTAATACTGGGACAGGGAAATCTGCCATTACAAATAATTACTTGGTTAGACTCCCTAAGGAAAAGTAAGTTGGAATTGTATCTATATGGTATTTACTTTATTATCATCTATCATACGCTAGTATTTTCTGATACAATCATTCCATTTGATTTGAATCAACCGTGGTGGAGGCATAGTTGTCACAGCATCTACTTTACAACTTGGAGATCGTTGACTCAAGCCCAGGCTGAGTTATACCAAAGACTTTAATATGATTCTCACTTCCTTCTCGTCCGGCGCTTGAAATGTAAGGATGGAGGGAATAGCTAAACACGTGCAGCTACCAGTGGATTACCCCCTGCTATAGCTTTCACTGCATCACCGGACATGTGACCATGGGCTACAGAAACAACTGAAATTGGTGTCGGCCTGTGCGCCATTGGTGCGGGAAGGATTTTGCCTTTTTCGACTTTTTATGGGTGAAATATAAACCTAGCTAACCAAATGAATAACATGCAAATTTATTATTTCAATGTGCGACTTAGTTCTTCTTCATTTACTTTATTTTTTCATCTATCCAATCCTTCATGATTATCCTCTACTCCACTAATGAATTTCTCTAGGTACATCCCAATCAACATTAACTTCTCGGCAAGAACAAGTGCTGGACAGACTCAAGACATCATTATGTCCAAATTAGACAGGTACCATCTCTCAAACAATCGATTCCATAAACAATGAAATTACAGGGATATTGTTCAACAAACAATGGTGTAGAACAAAAGATTTCTGTTTATAGTTCATCTATGAGTTTTTTGTATTTCTCGTCAATTAGTAAATGTAAAATAGTAAGACTACGCAGAGGCAACAAATTCAGAGAGGAACAATAAATCTTGCATTTTTCAATCTTTGGGTAGTGAATTTTAAGTGGCTAATGATGATTGATGAATACAGAAATGATTTATTGATCATAGAAGTGATTTAATGATCACAGAGGTGATGTCATGATATTAACTCTTTCCAAATCAATCAGTTTATTTTGCACTCTGTTCTTAGACGCAGAAAGGGTGTGTATGGTCCACCTCATGGCAAAAGATGTGTAGCCTTTGTCGATGATTTAAACATGCCTGCGAAAGAGAAGTACGGCGCTCAACCACCAATTGAACTGCTACGTCAAGTAAGTTACTCCTTCACAGCATTTGATCTCAGTTTGTAACAAGCATCGTTTGTTTTTACCTTTTTACACATCAAATGCCATAAATTTCCAACTGAAAATAGTTCGTTGTTTAGATTTTGTGCAGCAAGGTAAGTAGCACTTGGCGTTTGTTCACCTTGCATCCATATAGGTATTTCCTTTTAGCCTAATTTCATTTCTTTTCATAACTTCATTTCATGTTTTTTAACTAGGAGGGAGGTTAGCCCTTCAGTGGGAATGCTAATTGTCAAGAAGTCCTGCCATAAAGATATAATTTTTAACCTAAATTACTCATAGTTACAAGTATATGACCTACAGTACAAAACATTCCGATTTGAAATGTAAACTAACGAATATCTACTATCAGTGAATAGAAGAAGAAAATTTAAGATTTTAGAAAATTTTAAAAAACTTAGAAAGGCTGCATGCTTTGACTTAGGTGAGAGACGATTCCATAGCTTTGTTCCTCTGCAAGGGAAGCAGTTTTGTCTATTTAATGTCAGCCTCATATCAGTGTTGGTGCTGCGGAGGCTACGGGAGGAGCTTTCTGTCTTTTTTGAAAATGTTATGCAAGGATTGTGGATATTATATCTATCAGTGACACTTTTCATTTATTCAGTTATTTCAATCACTTCTATTCTTCATAGTCATTGACTTAATGACTTTACACTTGCCTTACCTCTGACAGCTTGCGTTAAAGAAATTTTTCGAGAGGAGTTCTTTTGGCAGTTCAGGAACTCCCGATGTTTTAGGCCAAGACTAAGACAGTGAATGGTAGGCGTAGTCAGTTTGGTTTGAAGTGGTCATATACAAATCTTCCTTATTTTGTAGTGGATCGACCATAAGCATTGGTATGATCGAAAAGACACGTCAACATTGCATCTTCAAGATGTCGTAAGTGAATTATAGCAAACACTTAGTACTAGGCAAAGAAATTATTTCTCGTATTTTGTAGCTATATTACGTAGGTAGACTTGCCTGGTCCTTAGAGATGGGCAATAGTATTTCCAGGAGTTGCGTGTGAAGTTAAGAATATCCTCCTATATGAAGGCCTGTACTTACTGCAAAGGCTCCGTCTTCAGGTACCAAGATGTTCTTCCCAGAACGTATACGCATTAAGCAGTGAAGTAGTAATTCGTGCGAGATCTCGGGGTTTCATTTTTGACAATGGCAAAGGTTTTTGTCATTTGTTTATATTTGCTGCCAAGTTTTTTGCTACTTTGGTACAAATATTAGATTATCTGAAAAGTCTGTTGATATCACAGACCTTCACTATAGCACGAAAAGGCGGGAACATTCTTTAAGCTTACTTAAAGGCTTTTATTTCGTCTGACACTCGTCAGAGTATGAAATGTCACAACGACGTTTTATACTCTGACGAGTGTAGGACGAAAAAGCTTTACAGTATGCTTTAATAATGTTCCCACTTTTTTGTGCTATAGTGATGTAGTGGATTATCTTGGTGTTAATTTTTCATTTGTGTTTTCAAGCTTCTTGTCACGGCGATGGGTCCTCCTGGTGGTGGAAGAAACAACATAACATGCAGGTTTTCGCGGCACATGAACATCATCTCGATTGAGGAATTCAATGATAGCAATTTGACCAAGATATTCTCATCAATTACTGACTGGCATTTCAATAATGGTTTTGATTCATCCTTTGTGCGACTTGGAAAGGTAGAACATCTTTTGTTGAAGTCAAAATTGTGTGATCAATTAATTTCTTGCTCTTCAACAAGAGTATGCTTCTTTTGGAAGTAAGGTAGGATCAAGGTATCCTTGATTCAAAAGTTTTGAGTACACCACATAACTTATTTCAAACCATGTCTGCTTTTTCCAATTTAACTGCCTTGCGATCATTTACGCCTACTTGAAAATTTCGAAGCATAGTTTATAGCTTTTTTCCAGCTAATCTCTTTTAGCCTAAGCTGACAGTTTGTCAGAAATTGATGCATTATAATTGTGCATTCCTAGATTTCCTTGTCCTCAGTCTCGAATTAATTTTAATCAAATTTGAAATTACATTTCAATAAATCACTTCCCACATTGCAATATCTGGTAACCATCGTATCGTAAGACCCTATATTCATTTTTCTTCATAGATTGTTGTCATGGCAACAATGCATATCTATAAAGAGGCCATGGCTCAGTTCCTTCCAACGCCTTCAAAATCGCATTACGTCTTTAATCTACGTGACTTTGCTCGTGTGATTCGTGGAGTGCTTCTCGTGCCTCCTGCTTGTTTGCACGATGGTGATAAACTGATTCGCTTATGGGTTCACGAAGTCTACAGGGTGTTCTACGATCGCTTGGTTGACGATGGAGACAGGTATGTTATAGGAACTAATAAGTCTGCCTACACAGCTCAAAATAGAATAAAGAGTTTGGTCTGCATAAGTGAATTCACTTTGTAATATAGAAGCAGTGATGTTCTCTTCAGCAATTTTTAGACTACACATGGAGCTGTAGATCTTTTGCTTCCTCACAATCGCAATATAGAGCGAGAAATGGCACTGTTTTGTTCCACCAATCGATTATTTTTACACCTATTTAAAGATACTGCTATGAATACAGATGCTAGGACGAATTTCCCCTTCTACTTCATACGCATGGCTATTAGTTCTATATTTTTCATGCAAGACAATTTTGAGAACTAAATGTTGATGAATATCAAATGTCAATTTCAGAGTTTTCTTCTTTGAAACTGTAATGGACACGGTGAAAAAAGACTTCAATAAAGATTTAGGAGCGCTGTTAAAGCACTTGGTGCCTAGTGGAAAACTTATTGATGATCATATAAGGTGAGTTTTGTTTTGAAGCAAAGTTTGATTTGAAACTCAGCAAGCAAGCAAATACTTCTTCCTAAGCACTAGAAGTGTTATAAGGACGAACCATTTCTTTATCTAGTTTTGATTTGTTACAAATATCCGCACCAAAAGTTGATGTTTATGAACTGAACGTATTGCACTGAATTTCTCTCAGAAGTTTGTGATTGCACCTATCTGCACTTTAACCCAGTTACCGAGGTATCTAATATGCTGTGTTTACTTTGATATTATCTGCAACACATAATTTAAGAGAGAAACATGCCGGTAACAAAATTTGATGCCTTTGCCGGTTAATCGAGAAGTACGATATGATGCTAATTAAAATCTATTGTTGATATGTATCTTCTTCATCTTCATTTTTAAGTAGTAAGAATGCTCTTCTGATATCACATAATGGTAAATACTAGCGTTATTAATCTTTCCTATTTGATTCTCTTTTGATTTTGAATTATGATTTCAAATTTTGTAATTTCACATTTACCAGGTCTCTCTTCTTTGGTGACTATATGCCAGGAGATTCAAACGATAACTTGTACGATGAGATAACTGATTTCAAAGCGCTTAGTTCGCAAATTGAATCGTAAGTTGCATTTTGTTCTATGTCTTCTATTTAACATCTTTAACGCCATCTTTACTTTTTACATCCTCTGCACTACTTCATCTCCATCATCATCTTCATCATCATCTTCATCATCATCTTCATCATCATCTGCAGCATCATCTTCATCATCATCTGCAGCATCATCTTCATCATCATCTTCATCATCATCTTCATCATCATCCGCAGCATCATCTTCCTCATCATCTTCATCATCATCTGCAGCATCATCTTCATCATCATCTGCAGCATCATCTTCCTCATCATCTTCACCATCATCTGCAGCATCATCTTCATCATCATCTTCATCATCATCTGCAGCATCATCTTCATCACCATCTTCATCATCATCTTCATCATCATCTGCAGCATCATCTTCATCATCATCCTCATCAGCATTTTCGTCATCATCTTCTTCATCATCTTCATCTTCAAAATTTCATCATCTGCACAACTTCATCTATATCACTTCATCTTCTTCATCATCTTCATCATCAGCTTCATCAGCTTCATCATAATCATCTTCATCATCGACTTTGCTATTCTCTTAGCTATATTACTTTCACCATTTTCAACATCTACATCACCTCTTTTACATCACTTCATTTCCATCATTTCTTTCATCTTCTTGGCTATTTCCATATTCTACATCAGATCATCTGCATCACTTCATTGTCATTATCATCTTCATCACCTCGTACATCATGTACATCACATTATGTTTATCGTCATCTTCATCATCATTTTCATTGTCATCTTTGCCATCTCCTTTATTACCTGTGCTACAGTTTTCTGCATCCTTTTTCGTACCTCTATTTGCTATTTTTTTTCATTGTCTTCCCTTTTGTCAGTTTCTTTTTCAAAACTTCTATTGCCTTTAGCTTTTTCAATTTTATTTATTGCCATAGCACCTCCTTTTCATTTTTCTTATCTGTCTTCTACATGTTATTTAATTTTGTGGAACTAACAACTACTCACTCTTACATATTCCCCAACTTCTAATTTTGGAATATTTGCCTTAATTTAAACGCTCTTCATAATAGTACTGGTACCTCTTTCTTTTTGACTTAGATTCCTGGATGACTACAATCAGATGTCAAAGGCTCCCATGTCGCTTGTTATGTTCAAATTTGCTATTGAACATGTATCGAGAGTAAGTCGCGTTCTAAAACAGGACAATGGTCATGCTCTCCTTGTTGGTAAGTCAACAGGATTGCCCCTTCTCTTTCATAAAGCTTAAATTCCTTTGTTTTAAACGTTTTGAGCGAGTAGCTACACAGACCCAACTTCGACTCTACCAATCATTTCATGTTATTTGAATCTTGGGGAGTGATTCGCACAGTTGCACTCTCTGATTCTTTTATGCCTGAGCTGTAACTCTATTCAGCTTCAGAGTGGAGCAGCAGTGGACTGTTGGTTGGTTAATATGGGGGGATAGGTTGGGGGAAGCAACTAATATGTGGGAGCCCCCAAGAAAACTTGTATTGATCATACCCTATAAATTCAACCTTTCTTGAAGAGCATTAGGGTGTTGGGGGCAAATAATTGTTCACCATTTTGTGACAATTCTTGCATCATTTACAACCGTAAGTCTTGGCTTGACTCTGATGATGATTAGTATTATAATGGTGCTGTAAGGTATTTCTACAGATATTCTTTCAATGTTTGTATAGGAATTGGAGGCAGTGGCAGGCAGAGTGCAACAAAACTTGCAACATTTATGGCAAATTATGAGATTTTCCAAATTGAGATTTCAAAGAATTATACAAAAAATGAATGGAGAGATGATCTTAAAAAGGTAAGTTTACAGTAAACAGATAGTAAAAATATTTATTTCATAAAGATTTGTGTGTCTAAGTATTTAGTATTGATAAATAAACAACCTTTTTATAGTGAAATATAGAAACTATATATGATTCCCCATCAGACTCTCGTCATGCATTGTGCATTTGTTGATATGATGCTGTTTTGAATATAGGTTTTGATGAAATCAGGGATCGATGGAAAGCAAACGGTGTTTTTGTTCAGTGACAATCAAATCAAAGAGGAGTCATTTGTAGAAGATATTAACATGATTTTGAATACAGGAGATGTTCCAAATATATTTGCTGCTGATGAGAAAGCTGATGTCATCGAGAAGATGCAAGGTGTTGCAAAAGTTGAGGTAATTCTTCATTTTGACTCTTCTTCTTTTATTCTTTGTGAGGATATGTCGCTAATCTCCTGTCGATTTGTCATCTTGATAGATGTATTACATTGGTGCGGCTATTTATCAAGGATATTCGATATATAAAGGGTATTTTGTGCCCTGATTTGTTGTTTAACCTTTTTTCACTCTTTTAGCTCTTCAGCACTATCTATCTGCTCCTAAAAAATGTGTTTTAATAATGTGTTTAAACCTAGAACTTTGTTTAAGTTTATTTCCCTCTCTTCATTTTTGTATCATAAAAGCTAAAGTAATTTTTGTTAAAAATTTTGTTTTATGTAGGGAAAGAAAATCGATGCAACACCTTTAGCCATGTATAATTATTTTATTGATCGTGTCAAATCAAATTTGCATATCGTCCTGGCTATGAGTCCAATTGGTGATGCATTTAGAAATCGTCTACGAATGTTCCCTTCTTTGATCAACTGTTGCACAATTGATTGGTTCCAGGTAATACCATTGTTGTTATATCATTTGTACGTTCTTATAATCATTTGTTTATGTCATTTCTTCATATAATGCGTAGAGTCCCTGACACTTTTTCTTGTGTAATTTTTCATAGGTATGGCCGGATGATGCTTTGGAGATGGTAGCCAACAAATTCTTACAGGAGGTAGATATGGAGGATGAGATTAGAACATCGGCTGTGCGCATGTGCAAGTACTTTCACGAATCAGTTAGGACACAATCCGAAAGGTAATGCATTAGATGCTAGTAACTACTATGATATTGATGATAGGTGTGATTTGTGGGATGATGCTAGTGATTACGATGATGATTACCGTGATGTGTATGATGATGAAAATGGTGATCGATGTACTGATGATAGTCATGATGATGATTGTAAAAATGGCAGTGACGATTGAAATGATTTATATTGATATTCATAATTGTGTTTACTGATTTTATATTCTCATTCTTACAAATTATATACTCCTGTGTTGTAGATTTTACGAAACTCTACGACGTCATAATTACGTCACACCAACATCGTACCTTCAACTCATCCAAACCTACAAGGCCCTGTTGCATAATAAAAGGAACGAGATTTATATGTTGAAGCAGAGATATGAGACTGGATTAGAGAAGCTTGATTTTGCAGCATCACAGGTCTCCGTTATGCAGCAAGAGTTGAAAGATCTGCAGCCAGAACTTGTAAAGACATCTGCAGAGACTGAGAAGCTCTTGGAGAAAATTGCACAGGATACAGTGGAAGTTGAAGCAAAGAAAGAGGTAAAGCTCCCTTTATGATTTAAGATGACGTAGATACGTCATTTATACTTCTAAAGTACCTTAAATAATGCATGGTTTCAGCAGTAATGCACTTATGACCAGGTTGCACCAATAGCCTGCAGGACGAACTTCTAACAAAACGACGGGTGGACACCACTTTAAAAACTTGATGTAAAAGCTTTACAGGGTCTATTTCTTTTAGGCAAATGTTCTTAAATTTGATGCTTGTCACCTTTGTCTCCTTAACAACCTGATATTACACATCAATTTTCACATACCCTGTTTGGAGCATTTGCATGCTTTCCCATGCCCTTTGACAATCATCCAAACAAATGGGACTAATTGATTTTATCGAGATCTATTTTCCTAATAAACCATCGCAATGTTATCACTCCCAACCAAGTAATCAAGCCAATCTTTATTTGGCAATCATCAGTCTCTGTATTGTGCTCCTTGTCTTAGATCGTTTCAGCTGACGAAGCAGTGGCAAACGAAGCTGCAACAGTTGCCAAGGAGATCAAAGATGCATGTGATAGTGACCTTGCCGAGGCCATGCCTGCACTCGAGGCTGCCATGTCTGCATTAAATACTTTGAAGCCTAATGACATTACAATGGTCAAAGCAATGAGGGTACCTCAATAAATTATCTTCTTGAGTTTTTATTGCAACCAGTGTATTAAAAAGCTTTGTTTCATTTAATTTTAAAGCTTCATTTTTCCTTGATGAACTTTAATAATAGCCACAGCACGAATTGCTAATAATAGCATTAATTCAGCGTTTAAAACTGCTTTCCTTTTCTATTTCTGTTTGATGAGACGACACATGTGTATTTTGCTACATGCAATATCAGTCACATGGATATAATACGTCAAATAAATGCTTCACTTTTTGATATCTAATATTTTTCTAACATTAGTTTAAATTTTTCTTATCAAAAAGATGAAGAATGCTTTTGTTCTTTATATTTATATCTTTAAATTCATGGAATTTATTGGCTGCTTGAAGTTTAATCGGCCTGATATCACGTATATTAATGTCGTCCTTGCTTACTGACAGAATCCACCAGCTGTCGTAAAGCTGATCATGGAAGCTGTCTGCATAATGAAAAATGTGAGACCTGAGAGAAAACCTGATCCCTCTGGCTCGGGAAAAATGATCGAGGATTTCTGGGGACCTTCTCTAAAAATTCTTGGAGATATGAGATTCTTGGATTCGTTGAAAAGCTACGATAAAGACAACATCTCTCCGAATATCATGAAAACTATTCGATCAAAGTATGTGGTAGTTTTATATTCTGGCAACAAATATCTTTTCAAACTCTCTACTAGTTTTGATGTTGAATATTGATATACAAAGATTTGATGTCTTGTTTAGTTGAATGGAAATTTCATGGGGAAAATTACTTCCTAGTCGATGTTTTTTTCTATATTCCATAAGGCTTTAGTCCAGGTTACTTATTGCTATTAACAAGCTATATTGCATACACTACAAGTAAAAATAGCACCAAAGATTTATTGTTGATACCGAGGGACAAAAACTATGACTACTCCGGTTCCATGACATTGAAGATTAAAAGGCACAAATACTAAACATGCAAAACAATAGCAAAAAATGAAAAAAGACAAGCAGCAAATTGTGATATTTTGCAATTAGCAATTGCTAAACATTTGACGCTAAACATTTGACAATTCAGTTGCAGATAAAGAAGCAAAGGTTGTGTAAAATTATCTTAAAAATAACTGAACCGCCATTACTGCTTTTAAGGAAGCTTAGTAAGTCATTGTTAATAATAGTATTGCAAAATATAGGAATAACAAATAGATGAATACCAATATTAATTAGTTTTTATGTATTTTGCTTACAACATTGTCTTATGTAACACCTAATGGTTTGGAATAAATTGTTATATGTTTGTGTTATGCCTTTCAGGTACATCACAAATAAGGATTTTGTGCCGGAGGTTGTGAGGCAAGCATCTACTGCCTGTGAAGGCCTTTGCAAATGGGTCAGAGCCATGGAGGTTTACGACAGAGTTGCAAAGGTAATAATATGTGTTTGTTTTTATTTCAAAAGTCTTTTTATTTTGACGCTTTCTTTATTCGACTGAGTATAGTGCTAAGCCGGCTATCAGTGACTTGCTGTGGAGAATATTCTCTAATGCCGAAAATTTTTAGCAATTATATTTGTTTAGATGTTTGGATGTTTGATGCAATGCCGCCATTTTTAATCAAGTTATTTTATGCTATTGGTAAAAGTATGCCCCAGTATTCAGGATTCACATGAATTTAGAGAGCTTATGATGTTAAGTAATGAATTCTTCTTCTCTACTACAAATCACTGTTGAGGGGTCGTTTTGTTTTCAGGTTGTAGCACCTAAGAAAGAGAAGTTGGCTGGTGCAGAAGCTGAATTGAAATTACAAATGGATAAACTAAATGAAAAGAGAGCAGAGCTAAAACAGGTATCATCAGTCTTGCCTATCATTCATGCTGAATGAACTGCCTAATCTGCAAGGAACTGAAGCCTCCGCGACGTTTCTGGCAGAATGGGAGAAATTCATAAGCCCATTTTTTCAAAAGCATTTGAGTTCCACCTTAAGCTGTAAACAAATGTATCAATTTACCAAATAACCTCTTTGTATTCAAGGTAACAGACAAGCTGCAGGCACTTAACGACGAGCTTGCAAAGATGACGAAGAAAAAGGCCGAGCTTGAAGCTAACATCGATCTGTGCTCAAAGAAGTTGGTAAGAGCTGAGAAACTTATCGGCGGACTAGGAGGAGAGAAGACTCGGTGGACAGAGACAGCTAAATCTCTTGGAGAAAGGTAACCATAGAAGAAATAATTGCAAAATTCCACAGAAAATATTCACTGAATTATCTTAAAAAGAATATTTCCAGGTTTAGCACATTTGCTGACAATATATGCAGCTTTATTTTAGCATATGCTTGCGAATAAGATGTATTTTATTGCATTACCTGCAGATATATTCAATTAACTGGAGATGTTCTTCTTTCATCTGGTGTTGTTGCATACCTTGGTGCGTTTACGGTGGAATTCAGAAATGTAAGTTGCCTCATAGAACTCCGAATCTGCTTTCGTATTGAATATGGCTAAATCCTCCTTACTCAGTGCTATACAGTTCCTTTCCCCTGTTCAGAATATCAGCGTATTGGGAACAACTGTCTGCCATCGTTTACCAAGTTTTCCTACCACCTGATCTTACGTGGAAGGTATTGTCGTAGCATGGATAAAATTAGTCTTTCATTTAGACGTCAAACTAATAATCAATCATTTTATCTAGCTTTTCATTTATCATTAATTATATCACACACTATATATATATATATATATATATATATATATATATATATATATATATATATATATATATATATATATATATATATATATATATATATACAACTAATTTCTAGTGAATTACTGACAATTAATTTGGTCTTTATCAAAAGGAGAACATTGGGAAATTTTTCAGAGTTTGCTTTTGGTATGCCTCCCTATTGCTGCTCTCTGTCTGTCTTTTGGTTGTAATCATTTTATGGTTATTAAAAGGAACGTGTTAAAGACTGGATCATGCTGTGCAACAAAGAAAAGATTCCTTGCTCAGAAAATTTCTCACTAAATGGGACGCTTGGTGAACCGGTTACTATAAGAGAGTGGCAAATAGCTGGTTTGCCAGTTGATTCGTTCTCAGTAGATAATGGCATCATAGTTGACAATACCAGAAGATGGCCGCTTATGATCGATCCGCAAGGTTGGTGCGAGTTAAAATAATTGCATTCTTCTCGAAAAATAGGTCAAGATATTTTTCACTTCTGAGCAAATGCATAAATTGAAGTGTCATTATAACTATACGCACTCTTTTGTTGTTGCTAGTAATGAAGCGTTATGGGCACTTTTAGCCTTCGTTTGTCCCTGTAACGATTCCAATGCCCACAAAAGGCTGGGAGCCTAAGTGAAATTGAGCTTTTGTGAGGTAATCAAACCATACTGTGCTTTTTTCTCGTTGCAAGCAGATGTAAAGAGAATCGTCCAGCCTCACATTGAAGACAGACGTGTTCTCTCTTATTATCTGGATGGACTATCTATAAAGAATTATGAGTACCACAAGAAATATTAGAACGTTTACCTGAAATGCGATGGATCCTTGGGCTTTAAGGTATCCATTGCATTGATGATCTACACTTAAGCCTACCGCACACGGCAGATTTTTGTCTTTCAAAGACGAAGTTTTTTGTCTTTGGTCTTTCAAGGACATAAAAATCTGCCGTGTGCGGTAACCAAAGAAGGAGATTTTTGTCTTTCAAAGACGGTCTTCGAGATTCAACATGTTTAATCTTTAGGAGCTTTAACAAAATTGTACGACTTGTACAGTACACATTTATTCATCTGTTGAAAATTTCATAAAGGGTCTACTCCCTACAGGTCAGGCAAACAAATGGGTGAAAAATTTGGAGAAGAAGAATCGCTTGAATGTCATAAAGCTCTCTGATGCGAACTACGCACGCACTCTTGAGAATGCCATTCAAGTGAGTTTTAGTATTTTTTCGTTATTTCATTAATGTTTTGTGACTATTCATTTTGCACCATATTTTTCATTACTTTATACATATTTTATTTTCCATTATGATACTTCACTTTTTCTATATATTTTATTTGTCATAAATATTCTATAGATTATTTTATTAACATTTTGTTTTGCGCCAATGTTGTTTTAATATTTTATCCATATTTTACTTTTTTATTATAAATAGTTTATTGTTTCATCAATATTATGTTTTTCACGAGTATTTTCTTATTATTTCAGCTCATTTGTGTCATAATTGAGTGGATTAAGTTATTAGTCATACAATTTTAAACATCTTTTTCATCATTTGCTAGTTTGGGACTCCAGTTCTCCTGGAGAATGTTGGTGAAGAATTGGATCCGATGTTAGAACCTTTGCTGCTGAAACAGACTTTTAAACAGGGTGGTGTCGAGGTCTGTATGAAACAAGTATCTTTATCAACAAATATAGAATTGAATGCCACTTATGATAGCTTAAGATTACGGCAGTATGAGTAACTTAGTTTTCTACTTCTGTTGTCATATATACTTTCTGTAATTCTGTAATGAAACAAAACATTTGAAAGTCATAATAAACTGGACACGGCTAGATGCCACTATGTATGCTTTTTTCAGAGAATTTTATTGACTTATTCGACCACTTAAAGATTTACACTTTGATTTGATTATTTTTGATGCTTTCCAAGCATGTGCTTAACCTCTATTTTTCGCTTATTTACAGTACATTAAACTAGGAGAGAACGTTATCGAATATTCCAATGATTTCAAGTTTTATATCACGACAAGGTTACGGAATCCTCATTATTTGCCAGAAGTTTCAGTAAAGGTACTCTTATTTACTCAACTGCTTCCGTTTCTGTTCAGCTACCCTGAGGATTCGTAGCAGCTTTTCTGTGTCCAATCTTGGTAGAGTGATAGAGCCCTCCTGATAACGCGGGATCTCGTGCCTTGAATTAAGGATAGCTCTTTGTTTATGAGAAGCATAGGCCTTTTCTACTTTCGCTGTATTTTTGCTAGGGAGTAATTTCTATGTGCACTTCATTTGTGTAGATGTTCTGTACATGGTACATTTTAAGATACTAGTATAGTGTAAGAAATTCCTCCTTTATGGAATCTCACCAGATTAGCATTCATCATCTTAGCTCCCTTCTGCCAACATTACAGGTTACACTTTTGAACTTCATGATCACCCCACTTGGCCTTGAGGACCAGCTTCTTGGTATAGTTGCTGCGAAGGAGAAGCCAGAACTTGAAGAGAAAAAGAATCAGTTGATTATTGAAAGTGCAGCAAACAAAAAACAGGTAAGACGAATTTGGCTTTCTCTTCTTTCCAGAAGCGCTGAGAATGAGGAGTAGGGGCATATTACTCCGCCCGCCGAAGGCTAGAAAATGATACTTTGGTGATTGTAAAATTTCATATTAGCGACATCAGAGTCTCGTTCTGTATTTGCTGCGGACTCCGCAAAAACCCTCAGAGGACTTCTTTCTTCTTTACGAATTTTTCCTTTTCCATTCCTCCTTCAACACCTCAAAATAGCATATTTGTGTTTAACGAGAAGATATTCTAGAAGTAGTTTGTTTTGTGAAGATTTCAACCTGCAGTAAAGACCCACTGAAGTTTCGATTCAAAGTCCCCTTAAAAAGAACTTTCCTGTGCCTAGTGTAAACTTCAAAGCAACACTTAAATATTACACGTAAGTTGAAACTCTTTCATAATTTCTGAGCCAGAATCTCTAGCTTGGTTTTCTTTCAGTATTATGAACTTGATTTGATGTTTCTCCGGTTTTCTTTTCTAGCTGAAAGAGATCGAAGATAAGATTTTGGAAGTCCTTTCTACGTCGGAGGTATAATAACAATATCCATCACAGCTTTTACATTATAATAAAACCTTTGTTCATTAATATTATCTATTTGTGTGATGTAAAATCTTTTTTAAGTCGGTTGCTTGCTCGAAGTTCTTTGGGAAAGTAAGAAAGCTATTTTGTAAGTTAATTTTCTATTTTCTTTTTCTAAAAGGGAAATATCTTAGAGGATGAGACAGCAATCAAAGTTTTGTCCTCTTCCAAGGTGTTATCAGAAGAAATCACCGCTAAGCAGGTAAATCTTATCACAATTTCGTCACAATTGAGCGTAATGCAACATCTGATGTGATATCGTTCTGTGCTGTAGCGCCCGCCGTTGGGTTCTCTTCCTCTTTTTCTCTTCCCTTCTTTCATCTCCTCCAGATATGCCTTGGACAGTCCAGATCCAAGTCTTTTTTTGTATGCCCAATGTATGTTAGTTACGTCGATCTTGATTACTGTAGTGAACGGAGTAAGGGTTGTGATGTGAAGAAGTTTTCCAATTAAAAAATTATCAAAAAGTCCACATACACAGTTTGAATATCTTTTCCTCCTTTTGAAACGTAGGGAATCATTTCCAAGTCTTTGGTATAAATTTTTATGAACCAAATCTAGTTATTAAGTGATGTTGAATACTGCTGTTTTGAAAAGCGAGGTGTGACGATTTCCCACCAATTTTCCCCTATCTACAAGACACCTCTAAAGTGAATCCATACCATTTAACTTTGTCCAGTTCGTTATTTCTGTAGCTGAAGTCTCACTACGCATTTCCGTTTGCAGGAAATAGCAACCGCCACTGAGAAGGAGATCGACGAGACTCGTAATGGATACAAACCTGTTGCCAGCCATTCGGCGATTCTCTTCTTTTGTATTTCAGACCTTGCCAATATTGAACCAATGTACCAGTACTCTCTTACTTGGTTCATAAACCTCTACTTGCTAGTAAGTATGTATAGTGTATCTCTACTTTTAAGGCAGTGAGGCTGTGATAGTTTCTTATATGAACTAACCACCTTAAAATTCTTCATATTTCATAATTAATGATTTAATGATTTTGATATTACTACGAGCGCTTGACTCCTGTGCACAACATCGATGGTTCGATGCGAACTCTCATATCATAGTTGGGATGCTTGCTTAGTGTCCACCTGGCAGATATTGCGTACCTGGTGGCAACACTTTGGGGTTAAACACAGGGATACGAGGCCCTTTTTCAAAAGTCTTTTACAATACAATATGTGCAAAGTTTTCAAGTATATACACTACTCACTGGTTTATTTGTTTCTCGCCAACGTTGAACCTTTCGGCCAGTCACTTTTCCACTTCACTAGACCAGGCCTGGACATTGCACGGCTAGCGGGACATATACGGCCCCTTGGCAGACCCGTACACGCAAAGTTAACTATTAATTGTAAAAGAAGTATTTCCCAGTTTCAACTCATGCTTGGATTGAAAATGCTTTAATTTTGATTTACTTTTTATCCACTTGCATAAAAGTTTACTTACCGTCATGTAGAATTATACTCAGATTGACTTTTGGCTGGGCCCTCCACAGTGTTTTCTATTTCTCATGTAACCCCATCAAAAGTAATTATCAAAAATAATTGCTCCACCCCTGCACTAGAGGCAAGATTCAGTCCCTCTTTTCTCTTGTAGTCCATAGAGAATAGTGGCAAATCGCAAGACCTGAGCACAAGAATTAAGAACCTTAACGACCACTTTACGCAAAGTATTTACTCAAATGTGTGCCGCTCATTATTTGAAAAGGACAAGTTACTGTTCTCGTTTCTGCTGACAATTAATATCTTGAAAGCGAGGTTTGTGTTATAACGAATTCGGTAAACAGTTTGCTTCATAATATGGCCTCTTTTCCCATCAAGGTGTTTCCAGATACTCTGAATTAGTGCTCAAGTATCGAGGCATGTTATAAAATTGTAATTCCGGATGAACTGGCAACTTTCACATAGCCATCAAATGCTTACAAATCAGATCTATTTTCTCCCAATCTAATTGACCAATCATCATGCAGGATTCTCACCACACGTATTCCACAGCTACATTTAGGCCCAATTTGCTTGCTGACTGGTCAATTGGATTTGGAGAAGATCTCAAACATTTGGCGGCTATGCTAGCAGCTTCAGTTCAGTAAATAATTATGCATTAGAGTTTTTGAGTAATTAATCACGTATAGAAATATTTCATTTTCTTTTTACATTGCACCTAACTATAATTGTCATTCCTTGTTTCATCTAAAGCGGCAGATGCATTGCAATACAACTTTCTTTGTTTCCTTCATGCCAATCGCTGCTTCGAATGTGCGCGCTATATTATGTTAGATATAATTCATCTGCAATTATTTCATTCTGAAAGTAAATCCCCATCTCTCTTTCATCTGTATTGTATTTATTTCTTTTTGTCTAGGAACGGAGTTGATGATCAAGTATGGCGATTTCTGCTGACTGGAGGCCTGGCTTTGAATAATCCGAACCCAAATCCATGCTCTGAATGGCTGAATGAGAAGTCATGGTCAGAGATTGTCCGTGCATCTGATTTACCCAATCTAAAAGGATTCATGGATGGTAATACACATTTTGCACTTTTTTTGCTAACCACGTCATCTGAATTTGTCATGGATTATGACTTATCTACTTACATTATGATTTCCATTTCATCTTTTTGCAAGATTTGAGACAATATCATAAAGAAATTTTTAATGACTCGTAGATATAAAGAATCCTGGCTGGCGCAAATTCTATGATTCAGCGACGCCTCATTCTGAGATACTCCCTGAACCATGGAATCTTAAACTGAACAAGCTCGACAAGTGAGTTGATTTCCTTCAAAATTTGCATATCACCAAGAACTAGTTACGCAATAACATTCATTGCAACAAGGTTGTTACATAGTTGCATAGCTTTGTTTGAACTTCCCTTTCATGCTATATTTTTGCATTTCTCTAGAATGGTGGTCCTTCGATGCTTGAGACCAGACAAGATTGTCCCAGCAGTGCAAGTAAAAATCATACTTTTTTCTCGTACTTGTGTGCTTTTAATTGCGAATGAGTGAAGATTTTACATTATTTCATGAAGACGACTAAGATTTTTAAATTTGCTATCTAATTTCAACACCATCATTATGGAACTTTTCCATTTTATATCACAACAACAAACCATTGATTTGAACTGGCCTCATTTCTGATTCAATAGGAAAATTAATTATTATTGTTGGATTCTTGTAACCAACTTTCATAACGAGGCAAGTCGATGGAAATTACCTATTGGAGAGTGAGAAGGGTCTCTAGGTTAAAAAGGAATATATTATGGAAACATGTCCTTCGTCGATCTCTGAATTATGTTGTGAGTGATAGGATCTTAAGCTTCTTTATCTATTGAAAGATAGATTTATTTGCAGCTGCACTTTTTATGCTTAGTCCACTGATTGCTTTTACATGCTTTTACACCATTATGATTACATCCTTCTAGGAATTCATCGTCGGTCACATGAGCAGGGTCTACATTGAGCCACCTACTTTTAATTTGCCATTGAGTTTTAATGACGCGAGCTGCACCACACCGTTGATATTTGTTCTGTCCCCCGGTGCTGATCCGATGGCAGCCCTGTTGAAATTTGCAGAAGATCGAGGCTTTGGAGGCAACAAAGTCCAGAGTATATCTCTCGGTCAAGGCCAGGTATGGTTTGACTTTCTAAGGAGATTTTTCTCATTGAAGTGCCACTTGATTTAAGATGCATTTCGAATTGCCCTGAATTAAATACCTACTCGATTTTACTGCTTTGTCTCTCGTTGAGGATGAAATTCTAGTTGCATTATTCATACAAGCAGACGTCATTCAGTTCATCATTTCCTATTTACATATATGGCATATTCTTATTATCTGTTATTTTTAAGTCTTTGTGTTTTCAATATCGTCCAATATCAATGGAGGGATCGAAAAATCTAAGAGGTTTTTATTGCTATGTGATTTCCGTCTTTGTGTATTATGGCTCTAGAGCAGGACGACAGAACTTACCATATTACACTTCCCCGGTCTATTTCGTTGTTAACAACTCGATTGGTCAAAACTAAATAGATGTTTACTCCAGCTTTAGATAAAAATAATCTTATTGAGCAATTTCAGACAGTTCTTAGATGCGTTTGAGCAGAATTGGAAAAGAGAGAGAGGAGCGACTGGGAGTGAGAAACAGGAAAGGAAAAAGGAAAGATATCTTCATCTGCAATGCTCTTTGTCTGATGATGTATATTTCCTCTACAAGGGTCCAATTGCTGCAAAGATGATTGAGAAGGCATTAGTTGCTGGGACATGGGTAGTCTTACAGAACTGCCATCTCGCCACAAGTTGGATGCCAACTCTTGAAAAGACATGCGAAGAAGTGATCACACCTGAAAATACCCATGAGAATTTTAGGCTTTGGTTGACCAGCTATCCGTCCCCCGATTTTCCGGTCTCGATTCTGCAAAATGGTAGGATTTTAGTAAATTAGTTTTTTCCATATTTTAAATGTTTTGCTCTGAGCTTGGAATGATATATTTGATGAAATCCTAGTCGGTATGGAATTGAATGGTCGAAGTGCATTGGTTACATTCTTCCTTAGTTAGCATTACCACCAAATGTTTAGTTAGTTGCGAACTCTGATCAGATCTATCTCTTCCCAATCCAATTTACCATTCATCGAGCAAAATGGGCCTACATACAGTTGGCTGTGCAACACATATGTGGTTTGAATTCTGCACGATTATTGGCCAATTAGATTGGGACAAAATAGATATGACCAGAGTTCTCAGGCAGTCAAACATTTGACGGTTATGTTTACTCAAGTAGATCAGGGAATGGTAGAATATAGCAAGAGAGATTTTGCCACAAATAATGACACAAGAAGCTTCACTGTGGCAGATCAGAGAGCAAATGTGTTGCAACTCTCAAAAATTTCTAAAGCTATAAATTCGACTCCACAAACAAACAGCTATCATCAGTGTACACTTTGTTGTGTAAAAGTTGAAGGATAACACGCTAGAAAAACAGTATGTTTGCCAAAACAATGACACCATGTAAGTAGAAGGTACTACTTAAAAAGAGTTATCTCGAAATAATATGAAGACGAGTGAGATGTGATTTAATTAAGACTTACCAGATGAGAGGTTTTTGCAAATTGATCACAGAGAAATCAATTAGTGAGTTTGAATGTGTTTTTCCAGTATTTCATTGCGATGCGTTATGATTCAATGCAACGAGAAGCAAAAAGTAACAATGTTCTACCTGCATAGCTGATAAAATGTTGACTAAATCAGTATTGAATTGCAAAAATTATGAAAGTGAACATTGTAAGATATATTTATTCAACTTGTGTTTCACTTTGTTGTTTCTGTTAAACTGATCCTCATTGACTTCTTGTTTTCTTTGAAGGTGTTAAAATGACAAATGAGCCACCGAAAGGACTGCGTGCAAATGTTATGCGGTCTTATCTCAATGACCCGATTTCGGATCAATCTTTCTTCACCGCTTGTGAAAAATCGAAGGAGTGGGAGAAAATGCTCTTCGGACTGTGTTTCTTCCACGCTCTTGTCCAAGAAAGGAGGAAGTTCGGTCCACTTGGATGGAACATTCCGTACGAATTTAATGAATCCGATTTGAGAATCAGTATGCGACAATTACAGGTGATTTATAGTTCTTATTTCTCTTTATTTATATCGAATGTCATAGCATGTGAGCGCTC
This sequence comes from Mastigias papua, assembly GCA_964019165.1. Classification (NCBI taxonomy): domain Eukaryota; kingdom Metazoa; phylum Cnidaria; class Scyphozoa; order Rhizostomeae; family Mastigiidae; genus Mastigias; species Mastigias papua. The sequence goes on from OZ025275.1 coordinate 13,924,182, forward strand.
ATCTACTATGTGAAAATTCATGATTCGACACGCAACTTGAGTCATTGTCAGAGTGCTCGCTCATCGCAGAATTTTTGAGGTAAAGGAGCCGAAGAAAGGAACTGCCCACCCTACCTCACGGTGCAGGTGGCCTAGGATAAATGATATCGGTTCGAACCCAGTAAGGATCCATCCTAAGTAAGTCTGTCCCTTTCTATTACATACATACTGATGATGGATTCGGAAATGGGTGCGGAATGTTTACCGAAACAGAATATCATTATTGAATTAAATCTAACTGGATATGTAGAAATGAAAGCTGTCTCAGATAGTATGGAGCCCTTTTCAGTTCCGCGATTCTTAGAGGCATAAACATTTTAATTCTACAAAAGTATCACTTTGAGTCTCATATTTCCTTGATCGCCAACAGATGTTTTTAAACGAATACGAGGAGCTACCGTTGGAAGCCTTGACATATCTCTTTGGTGAATGCAATTATGGTGGCCGCGTCACAGACGACAAAGATCGACGCTTGTTGCTATCTCTCCTATCGATTTTTGTCTGCGAAGATATTGTCAACAATGATGGATACAGGTGCTAATAAACCCTTATCTGTTCTTGTTATTCCTTATATCTTCCCAGTTCTATTCTTTTTTGTTGCGCTCTGTTTTGTTTTCATTCCATATACATACTCCTGTTGCTGTTTACTCTTTTGTCTCAGTTACATATTTTATTCATCGATGATAAAGGCATACACTTGCTGTAAAAGATCTTTGTAGCACCGCTGAACAATACAGCATATTTGAGAATAGTGAGTTTGCAGGCAAACGTGAATTTTCGTGATCCCCTTTCTTCTAAAGCATTGCTATGATAAAGGCCTATCTACCTGAGACCTATTTGAGAGCGACCCCACTTGTTTGCTGCTAGTAAAACCTGCTTAACTCAATATTGTTCTGAGGGGGAGTGGTAGAGTTTGCTCAATCTATTAGATGACAGTGCAACTGTGTACCAAGACTTTTGGCATGCATACTATATAGCTTTTCAAGATGCATGTTGTCCGAATAAGAATGCTTTTCTTGTAACACTTAGTAATAAATGCTATTCTAAATAGTCTTTTTTAGCTATTTCGAGATTTCAGTTTTTCTATCTGTCCTATCTGTGTAAACAATTTGTTGATAATGGAATCTGATTGCCTTTTTGACTGTAGGTGCCGAGTCTTTGATGAACTACATTCTATCATACTGTCCCAACTTCGTTTTAGATTCTCTCCAAGTGGAACTTACTATGCACCAAAAAAAGGTTCATACGATAGCTACCTTGAATACATCAGAAAGCTGCCTTTGAATCCACACCCAGAGGTTTTCGGTTTGCACGAAAATGCAGATATTACGAAAGATCAAAAGGAGACCCAAGAGGTGAGCTCCCTTGGGTCTTGTGTTTTCACGCTTGTATTGTATTGCATCTCTCAGGAGGACCTTGCGTGCTATTGAATAAATAAACATATCTTGCAACAATACTCTGGCAAAATGATTTGTTTTCTACGCCCTTTATTGGTCTCTATCTATCCACGTGTCGTGTCTAGCCATTGGTGGCCCCACGGAGGGACTGAAAGGGCATATTTCCCAGTGTTCTTCAGGATCAAATTTTTAATTCGTCCAACTTCTTGAGAAAGGGTTTGGGGATTTGGGAGATTTATAGCAAAGTGTAATTCTTCATTATGTTATGCCATTGCTGTTTGTCACCCTCAAGTTGCACATTGTACAGTGTACTAAATGGCGTATTCCGCTAAACTCCCCCCAGTCTTTGGTGGCTGACCGCCCTTCTATCTACCAATATCGACGAACATTGTTCCCTATAATTCTCTATCCTTCATACTTTGAATAGTATCTTCTCTATCCTAGCCAGTCCCATTATTCGTTTCAACAGTCTCAGAGCCGTTTTAATTTCAGAACCTTTTCATTCTATCTAGCTCTTCGACTGCATCTTGCTAACATTACCTCGCCAAAGCGACGGTGGAGGAAAATCCTCTGCGGAGACAGTAGCAGAATTAGCAGCAGACATTCTCGTCAAGTTCCCGCCTCCTTTTGACTTGGAAACTGTTATCGAGAAATACCCAGTCTTGTATTCAGAGTCAATGAATACTGTTTTGCGTCAGGAATTGATACGGTTCAATCGACTCACTGAAGTTGTCGTTGCTACGTTGAAAAATATACAAAAAGCCATCAAGGTAATCCAATTCCAGTAAATTTTGTAGCTTTCTGCTTTCATTTTTTCATCTAGGAACATACAACTAAATTTATGCGGTTGAATTTTCCTGTCGAATTGTTTTGGTTTTATTAATTCTTTCTCGAAGATTTCATTTGTTTTTCTCTCTACAGATTTACCAGAAGCTTATATACAATTTCGTTAATTTTGAATAATTAATCCTGAACTTCATGGCAATTTGTTGTGTAGCTCAAGTTGTTAATTTTATCCATAATCAACTCTCTGTGCATAGTCTTTTCAAATGGTACTACGCTCATTGTCTCCAATCTTTAACTTAATAACTGATTTTCCCTCCGCAGGGTTTGGTGGTAATGTCATCTGAGTTAGAGGATGTGTTTAACAACATGTTAATTGGGAAGGTGCCCGCTGTTTGGGCCGCGAAATCTTATCCATCTTTAAAACCTCTTGGAAGTTATATCAATGACTTACTTGAGCGGTAAGTTGCTAGCTTCTGATTTCGTCTTTCTGCCTTGTAATTAAAAGTATGGAATATATATATTTTTTCTTTCCGTTTATGCTCTTGTTTGCTTTATCTTTTTTGCTACATTGTTTTTAATTTGGTTTCTTCTTTAGGCTTAAATTCTTCCAAGAATGGATCGATTGTGGCACTCCCAATGTCTTCTGGGTCTCTGGATTTTATTTCACGCAGTCGTTTTTAACTGGTAAGAGAATAAATCTTGTTTGAGCCTCTTTTTCACCAGTACCTCCTTATTTGGAATATTGTTTTTGATAAGTGAGAATAGATCTAGTCTCAACCTCTTTCTCATCAACGTTTCCTCATTTAGAATGTGATTTTTACGCCTCTGAATAATTACTAATTAACTTTGTAGGGTTGTCCTACCTTTATCTCCTTTTGATTTTTTCAGTTCCCAATACAGACTAACTGTTGTTGACAATTCTTTTCAGTTCTGTACCCAAATACACCATGTACGTACTAATAAACCAATTTGGATCTTTTTCTACGTTCACGAATATGTCATATTTAACCAGGTGTCGCTCAGAATTTTGCCAGAAAATTTCAGATACCAATTGATCATGTCGGTTTTGAGTTCAATGTCCTTGATTGTTACGGTGAGATGGAGAACAGGCCTAATAACGGCGCTTATGTTAGGGTAAGTCTCCTGGTGTTGTCTTATACTTTTTTCGCAAAAAATCTCTCGTCTATGTTAGAGGACAAATGAATTCTTACCATTTTGCTTATGGCAATTATTTTAATTTAACTTTCCATTTATTTGCACGAAAATTTGCTATAGTTGGAGTGGATTAAGTCGAGAAGTAAACAGAGCGTTAATTTTTATTGTTTTCATACTTATGCATCAATCCATTATTCATCATCACAATAAACTTAACTCCTTTTTAAGCAATTTCCAATGCGTACTTTCGTAGATTACATTTTCATTTTAAGCTTTGATATTCATATTTGAAGGGTTTGTTCATGGAAGGAGCGAAATGGGATCTCAAAACCAAGGCAATTGGTGAATCAAACCCAAAGATACTCTACGATGAAATCCCAAATGTATCTTTTTTGAGAGTTTTGTTTCTTTCTCTTTGTTTAATTTTTTGGACCGGTCAAACGCATCCCCATTTCAGCCAACATCCTCATGACAGATGTTAGATGAATCTCTAGATGTGTTTGACCACCTATATTGGATCATCCACCATTTGCACAACAATGTTGCATGACGCTTGATCGTGAAGAGTTTCATCCATACAACATTGCATCCAACATTTTTGGACATGCGTACAAAGCTTTTTAAAGTTTCTTAAACGTGTCACTACTTAGGCATTATCAGATGGTGGAAATTTTTGAGTGGAATGTTGGATGCGTTTGACCAAGACTTTACAACCTGACAACTTGATTGCTCACTGTTTGAGATATTACACAATCAAAGCTGAATCTTCTTGTACAATGTCTAGTTTACTGGGAGTGATATTTTACTCATAGAATTTTCAATTTTCCTATACCTTAGGAAATGATTTCCCATTTTATGTTCAGTTAAAAAACTGACAACGTTCAGTTCAAAAATAGACAACACTTTGCTAAGACATCAGAGAGTATGAACTCTACCGCCTTGGTGTCTGTAATTTCTCATACACATTGGACATGAACTGTCCAGTAAAATCAATCTTATTTATCAGGATTCATTTCTGATTATCCAGCAATATTCGCCCTCTTCTCAATATTTTTGAATATTTAAGTCTACCCTTTTCATATACTGGACACCTATTAGTCAATATTGATAACACTAGTTTGCGAGGAGGACTCTATACACTGCAGTAATTCAAAGCAGCACACTTGGATGCAGGACTGTCACGAAGATTATGCTTCTATGTGGTTGTGAAATAATCGCTTGCTGGAAAAATGTGCGTGGCCCCAAGGACTGGGTGTGGTTTCTGATTGCACTGCCAGGACTTGTATATACACTTCTAGTATTACCGACAGCATGCTATTTGTGAAAGTTGCAATGTTTTCTGACAAGACGCACTATTTCGTGAAATCATAGGGTTTGGTGATAAAATACAGGTTTTGCCAACGAAGTGCTTTTCCCACTGATATTTTCCGCACCTCACGCCCCCTCCCTCGCTACGGGCCTGCTTCGAAGTCAATAATATCATATATCTGTGTCAAATAGATTTCACGTTTCTTTAACATCCATTTAGATTTGGATTGTGCCAGGCGAGAAGAAGAAATTCAAGCCAAAGCTTTCATATACTTGTCCTGTGTACAAGACAACAGCCCGCCGCGGGACTCTCTCCACCACTGGTCATTCCACAAACTTTGTCATGTACATAGAACTGCCAAGTGACAAACCAGAAACACATTGGGTAAATCGTGGCGTGGCCCTTCTCTGCCAGCTTGATAACTGATAACCGAAAAGCAATTTATATCAATAGCTGTATATTTGGGATCCTTGATAGGGAGCCAATTGGCATGACATTTAAGATTATATTTAGTAATCAGTCTCATGCAACGGGAAACTGTAAACTAGGTGTTAAAATTTTAACGTAACTTGGTATGTAAATATTTCTTCAAAGGTAAATAACTTTAACTATGATGTAAATTCTTGAGGGTTTAATATTAGCATTTCTTAAAATTTGAAATAAAATTGAACTTCTTAAAGTGACGAAAAACGGTGTCGTATTTTTTAGCTGTTAGTATCTTAGACATAATGTTTTTAACTGTTGATAGTTTAAATGGTATTTTCAAGTTAGTTTGGTTTATGTGGAAATTGGCTAACTTCAGTTGTGGAGTCAGCAGTTGTTAAAGTGAATTCAGTTTGTACTCTTAGGCAAGGAACAATTTAGGACACTTGTTGCCATGTACAAGATTTCCAAGCTAGATGGCATTCAGATCATTTTGGTAACCAAATTTTTGTCCTACTACTATCGGGAAGATTCTCTAAATGACTCCTTCGTTTTTATCAATAGCGTATAAAGGAACCCGTAGGTGCTCGACTTTCATTGCAGTTAAAATGGTGTGTAAGAAATCAATGAATGGCCATATAATATTCATCGTTACCCCAAGCTGGTCCTGCTTTCGCCCCCAAGACATCGTAGCATAATCTCCTCATAAAAGTTCCCTGCAGGCTGGGTATTCTCCATAAAGCAATTAGGCCTAATTTTCTGCTCAAGATTTCTTCAGAATATGCTTTATCTGAAGATATTCCATTTTAAAGGCTGCACTCATGGGATCTCATTTGGCTATTGGAAGTGTTTTGCTTGCACTCTTTTTAATCCCAAGTGTAATCCAGGCGCTTTTATTTGCAGGTTTATTTTTCAATAAAAGTACAAAATCATCGTTTCCAATTCGCTCATATCTCGGGATGTTATCCATATTTATTTCCTTGTATAATGGTTGTCGTACGCAACGTAAGTTTAGAATTTATATTTTGTTGGCTTCAACGGCTTATTTGTCATAAGTAACTAAATATTTTTGTAGATAGATTCTCGGTTATACAAAACTTTGGACTTCTGTTTCATCTTTTTGGGACTATCTCGATAGGCCTAACGAACTGCATTCGTTTGGCAAAGTGGCAGATAGCTTCCCTAGCTTAAGCACATATTTGCTATCTACCTAACAATTCATGATGACTTTCTGTAGTTCTCTCTTTCAAACAAGCTTCATTGACATTAGCACTGTCCTGTATCTGCTTAGAGTTTATGCATCCCGACAAGGAAGAAGTTGATGTAACCTGTATGTCAGGCGCTAAAAGAAGTAGAACAAGCTTGAAGATCTAAGCATTCACAACTGAGGTAAGCAGACATTTTTACTGCAATAATAATGGTACTAGAAGCAAATGGTAAATTTTAAGCGTATTTCTATGAAAGTCATAGGGATAGAACTGAATTTGACTTCAACTTCTTGGTTGCACCTTTGATGGTCCTTTCCCCTTGCTTTTCAATGAACTCTTGAAACCGCTCTGCTGGGATTTCCTCTTGACAATTGGCCTGTAAGTTAGTGGTAGGTCCTGCAAATAATTCATTAAATGATATAGAACAAATGACATGTGTGGATATGTGTTTAAACGTGTTTACACTACACAAAATTCTACTGAAGTGGACTGAACCTGCGCTCACCCCGGGTTGTTTTTCGTAGTGTCTAGTCTCTACTATACAACCATACACCAGAACCGTATTAAAAAGTCACAAGACTTGTTTTTTCAGTTCTAGCAGCATGTACTTATAGGAGATGCATAGAGAAAACTGACACATTGGTAATTAATATTAACAGGCATTGAAACGTTGTTTCTTAACTGTTAGAGAGGAGCTCGCTAGTTAGCAATGGTGCTAACTAAAGCTAGAGAAGTTGTGGTCTTAAGCATTTTCCTTATACACTCCGCAGGCGTCACCAACCTTTTTGAAACTGAGAGCTACTTCTAGGGCGCTGAGTAATGCAAAGAGTTACCAATTTTATCACGCACTTCTGAAATAACAACGTTGCACGGTTCACCTTTAAGTTCTAGAACTAGCCTGTAGCAATTGATGTGGTTTTTGTTGACGACATAGCGCCCGCGGGCAACGGATCGGTGACCTGATCTAAAGGGGGTATTCTATGACTGAGTAGAATCACTATACAAACAATGGCGTGTATGTAATAAGTAAACATATTTACATATTTCACACCGCTTCGTCCTCTGCAAACCGATTGTACCATAGGCCTTGGATTATTTGTATTATAGAACTGATACAACTCATCCTTCATTGATTTTGTCCATTCAACTCCTGTCCAATTTGAATATCGCCAGTGGTTTGCATCTTCCGCTGGGATTTCACCAATGGCACTAAAGTCAAGCACAGAATATGTACTAGGTATTATACAGGAGATTTCGGGAGACAAAATCTTATCGACTTAAATGTTCTGATCCTTTTGAAATCTGGAACTTTATGTGAGAGCAATCTACCGGGCCGTCCGTTAATCTAGGATGCTTTCTTAGCATCAGCTTTATGGCTTGGCTGCCAGAGAATTCAATTTGTGACTCCAAGGGTATTGCTGAACTGTGCATTCAGGTTTCACTTGCTACATAGATTTGGGGTTAATTTTGTGTAATGCAATAGAGAATCAAACCTTGATTCTAATAAACATTTTGAATGAATAGGTCAGAATAATAGGAAACTTAAGCTTTTTAAATCAACGTTTATCTCAAGCACACATAAGACGACATATTAAATAGATAAAAAGATAACATTTGTACATACCAGTCAGCATAAACAGGCTTTGCATATTTTGTTGTAAATGCAGGCTGGGTTACAATCTCGCTACTCAGACAACTTTCAATGGCGATCTTAGGGTAGTACATTATGAAATTCAAGCACATCTCTTTATCAGACCCTTTGCCACCCTGTGATGTGAATAAGAGACATTTACTACAACTGTGCTTCAGAACTGTATGGGAAGCAAAAGTATTAATGCAGCAATTGAATTGATTGATGCAAACCATGCCTCCCAGGTAGTAGGATGAAAAATAAGCTCTCTCTCTAAAAACACACAAACACACATACACATACACACACACACACACACACACACACACACAAACACACACACACATACACACACACACACACACACACACACACACACACACACACACACACACACACATATATATATATATATATATATATATATATATATATATATATATATATATATATATATATATATATATATATATATATATATATATATATATATATATATATATATATATATATATATATATATATATATATATATATATATATATATATATATCAAAGCAAATCTAAGCTGAAACATAATAATTTAACAACAAACATTATAAATAATATACATTGAAATAGAATAAATAGAATGATGGCCTTGTTGGAAGGACTATGCTCACTACTGACGATGATGTTCGCTGATTGGTCTGAACAGGAGACACTTCTACAACTGATTCTCTCTGATAGGTACACAACGAGAGTACTCTACATTCGATTGTCTCTAAGAAGCGAAAAATTGGGAACACTACTACAACTCATTCTCTTTGACAGGCACAAAAAGGGATGATTATGTACGAAATAGGAACACTTCTCCTCTTTGGAAGACACAAAACGAAAATACTTCTATACCCGATTCGACCTGATAGGTAACATGTCAGAATGCTTCTAGAATTGACTCTCTGTGATAGGCATGAAGCGGAAATATTTCCTTTTAATAGGAATGCATTCGTCCCACTTCTACGCATAATTCTTACATGATTTACGCTCATGATCTATAATACTTAATGTGCCACCAATTTTGTCAAAGAACGATGACTGGACAAGAATTCGAACCTAAGAGGGTTTTCCAGGAGTGGGTGCATTAACTCTATGCTTCATATAAGTCTAGTCCTAGCAACCACATATTTTACAAGAAACGAACATCAAGAGATCATGAACTCACGGTTATAGCATATTTCTTTCCCATTGTCCTATATGTACAATAATTGAAAATTTCATCGCCCTAAAAGGAAAGCAGATTGCTTATATACCGCTTGGTTACTCCGTCCAATCTTGTCAAATCTTTCTAAACAAGTGAAAATTACTTTATATTGCAACTGAAAAATTCTGCCCATAAAGAATCAATTGTAAACCCCATTATTGCTTCAATGAGAAAAGTCCAATTCTGCAGCTGCATTAAAAACATTGTTAATATATTGTTCTTCTTCACACAATCATTCACTCTCCAGAGGTAATTCTTAGATTTTGAGCTTTAAAGATCATCAGCTTTGCAAGCATTTACTTTGAATATTGAAGTTGTCAATGTCAATGTCTTAACTTTATTGCCAATTTGGCACTATTTAGCTTAATCAAGAACTTAGCACGGGGGACTGTTAAAAACCTCCGGATTGGCAGAAAACTATGCCATATAAAACATCACATCTGGACGAAACTTCAGTAAACAAATGACTTAAAAATTGCCAGATTACTTGAAGGCGATATATCGTAAAATAAAATGATTCAATAACTTCTTAAGTCACATAAAATACCCCAAATAATAAGCAGTAAAGTTAAGAAACATTCAGAGGTACAAAACGTTGCTGCTGACTCTTATTACAGTGAGTTGTAAGTTATTTTTTGACAAAAGTAATCAAAGTGGTATTTACCTCTCTAACTTCAACCTCTTTATGTAAACGATAAAAATGCTGCAAGGAAATACATGTTATTTACATCAAGTTTGCTTCATTTGACAAAGAATAATAAAAGTATTTATGTTGTGATTATTCCTATACTGGTGCACTTGAGGATGTTAGACAACTTTGTTTCGAAAAAATATTAATACGATATTAGCTACAGTCCTGCCTAGAGCTTTTATATGGTCCTGGAGCAAGTGACAAAGCAGGTCTCTAAAGATGTCAGTATGAAATTCGAAAGTTATTCCATTCACTCAAAAGTAATTTCATAAAATTTGCAATTGATATTAAGTCTTTAAGATCCGATAGAACCTGCCCCTTCTGTCCCCCTTCTGGTGCCACTGAATGATCATACAAGATTAGCTCAATATCTACCTGGTGGTTCATATTAAAATTATCGACACGAATAACTTCATCCACTTCTGTGCCATTCCTAACGATTGTTGTTTTTATTTTGATAGCAGTTGAGTGGCCATGTGGTAATGATGCGAACAGTTTAATCTTCTTTGCTGGGCGCATTTTCTGCAAAATATTAATTAAAAAATAAACAAAATTAGCATATAAAGCAAATAGGTTATGAAGTATATTTTCTACTCATTACTTAAGTGATAAAGTAAAATTTTAAGTTACAATTTTTCCATATTTGTTTTGTAGTCCCCACTATTCCTACTCTTAATACCTCTTAAAATGTCCTATTTACAAATGGGAACAATTTCCAGTTATAGATCCACAGTTTCAGTTTGTAACTCCACAATGTGAGTCATACCGTAAAGTCCGAATTGACCCCCCTCATAAAAGCCCCCTGGAGCAAACCCCCATGCTTGAATATCAAATTGCTAATGACCCCCTCTAATAAGCCCCCAACCCATTTGGTGATGAAGACTTTGATAAAGCCTAAAGCTTAAATTTAGCATGTTCCTTTAATATGATGGAGAAATGAAGTTATGAAAATGAGCTTCGTATGCAACTTGTATCAAGAAAATTTGTAGGCCCCCTTCAAATATACATTCCCCTCGAATACGTCCCACCCAAAAGGTATCAATACTAAATAAGCCCCCAAGAAGCTAATTTGAGGATTTACGACATCCGCCCTTATTTTAAACAGTGGTGTACTGAATCGGATTTTTGAGTACAGTGGTGTAGCAAAGAGAGTTGACGAGATGTTTGAATAAGATGCCCTAATTACCGACAAATCATGACCATTATGCCTACTTTTACAGTCAAAAAATTATGGGATATTTCTGCAAAAGTAGGGAATGGAACACCTTCACAAAACCTACTTCGGCACGTCTTTGATTTTACGATCTGTTAATCGTGGAATACACGTTTTTACAAGTAAACCCCTTTTTTGCCTAAACCTCAATTTTCTTAACTTTTCTGGAAATTAAGGCTGAAATTTTCTTAACATTTTCTCACCTCTTACAGTAGTAAACTAGCTAAAGGAAGTTATCATTAATTGCTATAAAGAAAGATTGATTTTTTTATCCAAGATTATCAAAGAAAAGTTTCCATCTTTATAAAGGAGCTTGCAAAGACCGAGCTAATATAACAATTTCTGGCACGTAAAATAGATTAACTTTTTAGATTGAGCCTTGTGATTTGCTTATAATTCTCTCTAAGATTTTGGCCTTTGAGTCTCATTTGCTTATAAACTATTTTCTTATTAAAAATGTGTAGCAGATTCAAGATTGAGCACTCTACAAGCCTGTCCTGCCAAATGTATGTCTTAAGTACAAATCAACAACGGCACTATATTACCTGAGTGCAACTTTTTGCACAGAAACTTGTAATGGTCCACTTTTCCATTCCAGGCGGTATAACCATATCATCATTGACAGCCGCACCAACTGTCAACATTCCCGCTTCATACTTCCTCGGTGTTGTATAATAGAAACGTAGGCCCGATGTGTCTACAATATCTAGCATTCAAATTCAACATGGTTAAAACATGATGTGTGGAATGGGCATTACCCTATCAGAAAAGACCATGTAAGAACATCTTTGCCTTGAAAAGTTCATACCTCAGATAGTATTCCAACGGAATATTAGTTTCGTGCTCAATATCACAACTGAAGTATCTTGTTACCAAATTTTGTATAGCAATAAGTGCCTGGATTCTGAGGGTGCCACTAGGAATTTTCGAAGGCAGGGTTCTAACCCCCCGTACAATAGCACACTAGGAGTTTTTCAAGAGGATTTTTTTGAAATAATATGTTCTAGATTTGGAAACTGAAGAACTTTCATAGTATTACTAATCTCAAGTTTTAAGGATGACTTTAGCAGATCTAATTAACAAACATGCAACAAACTATTTTCAACATTTTTGTAGAAATAGGACAATTTTATTGTTTTGAAGGAAAGGGCAAGGACCTAAACTGACAAGACATCCCTGCAATTGCGCTATTAAATTTTGCATTAAATGACTCTCATTAGACTATTAAACTTTTTTGCCCATATAAATGCTTCTACTTTATAAAGTTTGCTTTCAAAACATTTGGAAGAAACAGCCAGCGAAGAATATAAACATCTAAAAGGTTAATTGATATTTAAAATTAGCCGCGACATTGGAGGACATCCTAGGGGAAATTTTGCTTGTAGCCATAACGAACTGTGAAGAAATAGACAATGAAAGAGATATCTTCTGTTCTGTACTTTTTTCAAAAGGACTGTGGGGAAAACACCAAGTGTATATCGCTAAAAGTGGGAAGAAGGCATTAAAATGAAGTTTCTTGTTGATCAAATCTTACTCATGGGTACTAAATAAACATATTTTTTGTCAAGGAAGCTTAACATATGGTGCTTCATTCAATGTCAAGTTAATTATTTGTTTACAGTACCGACATGATCTCAACTGATTAGTTGAATGTCATTTATAAAACATTTCAGAAATTTCCTTGTCCTCCTTTAATAGCAGTCATTAACCTATCTCTCAGATATAAATCACGAAATGAGAAATCCTGCTATCTTACCGTTTCTAAGCAACTCGTTGTTGAAGTGGACTTCCAGCATAAAGTAATGTGAACGATCATCTGCATCAATGAGATATCCAGCTTTCTCAGGAAAATGAAAAGTCTGGAATTTGAAATATTTTTATGTTTGGGTATTCTAGAGAGGAAGGAAATACTCTTCGCGTGAAATTCTACCAATTTTCTGATACCTTAAGTAATTCTCTTTGATATGCTTGCTATGATACGAGGCTGGAAAATATGCATGCAATTGTACCTACTCTTTCATTAGATATATAAATGTTGCAGCGCATCATCTTTATTTGTTGCACCTATTAATAATATAATCGCTCAAACTTTGCATTA